>RQTK01000577.1:182545-242777 GCA_003991915.1 Elysia chlorotica | reverse complement strand
ATTTCCTGGCGACCTTCTCTCTCTCTCTCCCCCTCTCTTTCTCTCTCTCTCCCACACACTCCCCCTTACATTTCCTGGCGACCTTCTCTGCCCCCTAGTCCCGCCTTGTAGGTACAAACATGAAGGATCAAGACGCTGGTACTCCCGCCAAACTTCACAGCTGATTGCTCACATGGAGCAGGCGAACTACCGAATCGCAACTTTCGTTCCACTAATCTAGAGAACAAAATAATTTAATCTCATCTTGAAAAATAATGTTGTTACACTCACAGTTTAACATTTCAATTCATTGATCAATTAAGCGCGCGCTATATACCTGAACGTAAAAAAAAATTTAGTTTACATCTTGATCTTTCCAGATATTTCCGATAATCGTTCTTTTAAGATTTAGCGGCCATACTCGGAGAAAATTTTTTAGCAAAATTATTGTCATCGCGAATGTTTTGGAAATAGAATGCATAATGTATGGCGATATTGAAAGGAAAAAAATCGACAGCGGCATTGACTTCGACAACCTAAAAATTATTTTTACAAACCTATTCGGGAAACTTTTGAAATTAATTGTAAAACTAATGAGACTCATTTGACTTATAGCCCCATCGAATGAGCGCCCAAATTCTAACCAAAAGATTCAGGGTTCTTTCCTATATCATGCCGTTTTGTTTCAAAATGGTCACATCTCGGTGGCAAACTATAATTTGACCGGCCAAAATAGAAATCATGTCATCTCATCTCTGCCTCTGTGTCACAGCACGATAAACTGTTAAATTTTATTTTGGACTATTTGAAGTTGAAGAGAGAAATTTGAGGTAGCATTCATCTTAGAAAGATAAAAGATGTTAGAACAGGACACAGCTTCTCTCACCACCACCCCCTTTTTTTCTTCTCTTTCCATATCTATCTATCTATTTATCTATCTATCTATCTATCTATCTATCTATCTATCTATCTATCTATCTATCTATCTATCTATCTGTCTGTCTGTCTGTCTGTCTGTCTGTCTGTCTGTCTGTCTGTCTGTCTGTCTGTTCTGTTCTGTCTGTCTGTCTGTCTGTCTGTCTGTCTATCTGAATGTCTGTCTATCTGAATGTCTGTCTATCTGAATGTCTGTTTATCTATCTGTACGGCTGTCTGTATGTCTGTCAATATGTATGTCCGCCCGTCTGCTTGTTCGTCTGTTTGTCTGCCTGTCTCATTATTCTTCTGTCCGCAGTTAACAACCATTCTTAAGGGATAATTAATAATGGTGTTGTTTATTCAAAAATTTTAACATTATGAAAACCATATCCAGGTACGATTAAAAAAAAAAATAACTAGATTTATATTCTTTGACAAAGCTCATTTGAAGAATGGGAATAATTTGATAGTAAAACGAATTAAACCAGGACTACAGACTTTCTCTTCATACTTCTCCTACCAATCACGAGTTGAAAGGCATTATATTGCAACCCCAAACTGCAAATACTTAAAGAACGCAGTTACTTTATTTTGCACCAAGAACCGCCTCTAGAACTTATTTTGGGATTCGCCAGTTCGCCGTGTGTTTCACCGTGCCAGCCCAGTGTTTTGGTCTGTTGTCGGCGACGCGGCCAGAGTTTGCTTTGACACTTGGCTGCGCGCTTGACTAACCATTCCGGCTGATCGGCCAGAAGTGAAGGCTGCAGGGGCACACAGGTAATCGAACGCCTACGTGGCGATCCAAAATCCCTACCTACAATTATGTTATGGTCTTCTGTTAATCTGGCTCCCAATGCCTATGTGTTACGGAGATCGATCGAATGAGAAGTGGTGTGTGAAGGAGAATATCTGTTAAAAGGGTAGAGCAAGGGAGAATGAATGAGAGAGAGAGAGAGAGAGAGAGAGAGAGAGAAGGGAAGAGAGAGATAGCGAGCGATATAAAGAATGAGAGAGAGAAACTTTGTTTTCTTGCTTAGAGTCCTACGTCAGCCTTATATAGGCTACATTGTGGATGGATCCCGGGATTATCGTCTGACAATTTTACGTGTTGCTACACAGAGACAGTGCAGGATACATGAGCGAGAGAAAGAGAAAGAGAGAGAAAGAGAGAGAAAGAGAGAGAAAGAGAGAGAGAGAGAGAGAGAGAGAGAGAGAGAGAGAGGGAGAGAGAGAGAGGTGTTTGTTTTCTAATTTCCATAAGGACTTTACGAGAATGTGTCACCAGTCCATCTGCAAGGGACAATTTTGCTATGAACATTTTTTCGTGTTCAGTCTTATCATTCACTTCTTATTATTCAGAGGAAAACATTATCTGAAAGGCTAGTACAGCACGGTTACTTCTGTGACTACTGCACAAGGTTGTGCACAGTGAATAATACCAACAATCGACGTATAAAATCCCCTGGAGAATCTAGGAGACGCTAATCTAAATATAAAGAACTATATTCAAAATATTTATGATAAACCAAAGGGCGTCGAGTTAAAGAAATGTTGAATGGACGTATATTTACCTAACACGCGAAAAATCATGTCACAAATAACTATTTTATAAAAATGCTGAATTAAGTCGGTTCGATTTAAAGACCTAACGATAAGATCTATATTCAATTAGCTGTGACGCAAAAACAAACAAACAAAACAACAACAACATAACAAAATTGTTGATACTAAATACTCAGCAGATTTGTTGAACATGTTGCAACATGTTGATGTGCACGTTTCTCTCGATGAAAGCGGGGACCTTATATCCTTTTCAAACTTATAATCTTAGTGGGTCTCGCCAAAGATAGAGAGAGAGAAAGAGAAAGAGAGAGAGAGAGAGAGAGAGAGAGAGAGAGAGAGAGAGAGAGAGAGAGAGAGAGCTCTTGTTCTCTGACTTCCATAGAGACTTTTTTTTCTGGAAATGTGTTATTAATTAGTCCATACAAAAAAAAGCAACAACAAACAAACAAACAAAAATGTTGCTAATCTAAACAAATTATTTCAGTCCATCTAATAGTTGTATTTCTAACAATTAAGAGGAAACATTATATTAAGGCTTGTACAGCATGATCACTTTTGTGACTACTGCACAGTTATTGACGCATAATATTGAATAATTAATCCATCGATCAAAAATCGATGTACACGACCCCTTTGAGAATGTAGGAGATCTTAAACATAAAATAGAGGACAGTAATCACAATGTTTTATGGCAGACTAAAGGGCGTAGAGGTAAAGGAATTTTTATTGGTCGAAATTAATGTGCTCACTCAACACGCAAAAAGTCGTGTCGGTGAATAATTTATAAAAATAATACTGAGTTACGTCGGTTAGGCTTAAGAACTTATTCAATCAGCTGTGACAAAAAAAAAAAAAGGATGAGTCTTGGTACCAAACTGATTTGTTGATACAAGATACATGATACATGATACATGAGTCTTAGTACCAAACTGATTTGTTGATACAAGATACAAGATACATGATACATGATACATGATACATGAGTCTTGGTACCAAACTGATTTGATGATACAAGATACATGATACATGATACATGAGTCTTAGTACCAAACTGATTTGTTGATACAAGATACAAGATACATGATACATGATAGATGATACATGAGTCTTAGTATTCGTTGCTACATGTACCCAGGACGAGACATCGGTGCACCATTCACTCTCCTCTCTGTGGAGGCAGAAACCTTTACCCCAAAGCTATATTTGAACAGTCTTACGGAAAAAAACGATAAACGCCAAATTTAAAATTAAAAAGTCTTAAACAACGACGAAAAAAAAAAAAACAACTGCGTTGATTGAAAGTGTTAAAAAAGAAAGAAAAGGAGAGAAAAAGGAGAGAAATAGCGAAAAAGAGAGAGCGAGAGAGAGAGAGAGGGGGGGACAGAGAGAGATAGAGGGAGTTTGAGAGAGAGGGGGGAGAGAGAGAGGAGAGAAAGAAAGAAAGAACTAGATAGATAGATACATACATAAAGAGAGATAGTGATATTATATATAAAAGAGAAGAGAGGGAGAGAGAGAAAGAGAGAGATAGAGCAAGATTGGTAAAGAGAGAGAGGGGCAAGAGAAAAAGAGGAGATTAAGGAGATAGCGAGGCGGAGAGGTATAGAGAAATAGGAAGAGGGAGAGAGATCGGAAAGAAATTTGGAGAGATAGAAGAAGGGAGAGGGGAAAGAGAAGGAGAGGCTGCTGAAGAGAGGTATAGAGACGGAGAGAGAGGGTGAGATAGGGGTGAGAGAAAGAGAGTGATGGAGAGAGGTATAGAGACGAAGAGAGAGAGGAGAGAGAGAGAGAGAGAGAGAGAGAGAAAGAGAGAGAGAGAGAGAGAGAGAGAGAGAGAGAGAGAGAGAGGGCGAGAGACTTATATCGAGAGGAATTTAGAGAAAGGGATTGTCAATATATGTCAATCATACGGTCAGCAATAAAAAAAAAGTACATGTACCATACGATTATGACCTTCCTTTCAGGCAAATCAGAGGTCCTTAAAGAACGCTAGATCTAAATTTAAGTCGCAAAATACACTCCAGTCTGTTCCAATAAAGCTCACAAATCCTCTATTCCTTCTCTATTACCACTGTAAGTAGAGCTTAATCTATCGCCTTCTTTACCAAAGAGATTACGCCAATGCGTCGACTATGTGGGGTTTAGGTAGAGATTGGTATGGCCGTATTCGGCAAAGCTGTTCGGGATACAGGTTTTGAATTGCCTTGTTCACCCCCGCGGTTTTACTAACGACGTTGCTAAATGTTGGTAAAACTATTATAATGTTTAATGATACATGTATAAAATTAATGTAATACCCAAGACTATGGGTATTTTAAAGTTTATGGAGCATGCAAACAAACAAAGAAAATTCTATGAAAGTTATTACACTTTTTTGACACGTTTTACGTTCTCCGGGTTTCTCCGAGAATCATATATATATATATATAGGGGGAAGAGAGGAGGGAGGAGATAGGGGGAAGAGAGGAGGGAGAGAAAGAAAGAAGGAAGTAGATAGATAGATAGATACATAAAGAGAGATAGTTTTATTGTATATAAAAGAGAGGGAGAGAAAGAAAGAGAGAAAGATAAAGCAAGATTAATAGAGAGAGGGCAAGAGGAAGAGAGGAGATATAAGGAGATAGCGAGAGGAAGAGGTATAGAAAAAGAGAGAGAAAGAGATAGGGAGATGGGAGTGAGTGAGTGAGAGAGATGGGAAAGAAATTTGGAGAGAGAGAAGAAGGGATAGGGGTGAGAGAAAGAGAGTGATAGGGGGAGGTATAGAGACGGAGAGAGAGAGAGAAAGAAAGAGAGAGAGAGAGAGAGAGAGAAAGAGAGAGAGAGAGAGAATAGAGAGAAGAGAGAGAGAGAGAGAGAGAGAGAGAGAGAGAGAGAGAGAGAGAGAGAGAGAGAGAGAGAGAGAGAGAGAGAGAGAGAGAGAGAGAGAGAGAGAGAGAGAGAGAGAGAGAGAGAGGGCGAGAGAGTGATCTCGAGAGGAATTTAGAGAAAGGGATTGTCGATACATGTATGTGTCAATCATACGGTCAGCAATAAAAAAAAATACATGTACCATACGATTATGACCTTCCTTTCAGGCAAATCAGAGGTCCTTAAAGAACGCTAGATCTAAATTTAAGTCGCAAAATACACTCCAGTCTGTTCCAATAAAGCTCACAAATCCTCTATTCCTTCTCTATTACCACTGTAAGTAGAGCTTAATCTATCGCCTTCTTTACCAAAGAGATTACGATAATGCGTCGACTATGTGGGGTTTAGGTAGAGATTGGTATGGCCGTATTCGGCAAAGCTGCTCGGGATACAGGTTTTGAATTGCTTTGTTCACCCCCGCGGTTTTATATGGTTATTTACGACGTTGCTAAATGTTGGTAAAACTATTATAATGTTTAATGATATAGGTATAAATGTAATACCCAAGACTATAAGTATTTTATTCAAAGTTTATGGAGCATGCAAACAAGCACAGAAAATTCTATAGAAGCGATTATACTTTTTTGACACGTTTTACGTTCTCTGAGTTTCTCCGAGAATCATATACACATACACACACGCAGACATCCAGCTAAGATTCAAACCGCGAGATTCAAGGCGAGCGTCGTGGCCTGTCAGTCCGTAGCACTAGCGACTGAACTTACTGGCTCCACGAGAAATGTATTAATGATGTGTTGCTTTAAGTGATTTCCAAAGCTATTGATCAACGTTAGGCAACAGGGTTGTTTTGTTGTTTTTTTTTGTACTATGGGGTACTCCTATGAATATATCTCCTGGTGTTTTTGATACCTCCGACTGATTCTGAATAGTATACCTTGATTCTCAAAGCTGCCACCTACGCAACCTACAAACGTTGGTTAAAATAATGTGGAATAGGTCGGGGTGGGGGGGGGGGGGGGCATGCAGGGGAAAGACCAAGAACACAATCGATGTAATTGATTGAGACAGGTGCCAGGGTTCAATGCGAAAAATCAATCAATACCATTCAGTGTCAAAGCCTTAACTCCCCCGCCCCTCTCTCTCTCTCTCTCTCTCTCTCTCTCTCTCTCTCTCTCTCTCTCATTAATCCCAACTTGGGACAAACAACAATGTCAATGTAAAATGAAATCGATGGAAGTTGCTTCCTTCCTGTTGTCTGGTTGTCTGAGGTGAGGTGTCACCTGCTTCGACCTTCAAGCCCTTTTTTTCTATGACGTGCCAATGTATCCTCGACCTCCTACGGTGATACAAACGTAACTCGAGGAAAACCAGAGCTAAAGATATCTACAGGCGCTTGATGCTTCGTTTGATCAACTATTGTCAGTAATTGATCCAACCTGCCTGCCTGTAGGGTGAGATAGCTCAGTAGGCAGTGCTTTTGTCTAGTAAATAGTAGGGTCAAGGTTCGATTCCCAGCAAGTGGTCCATCGACTCTTTGGGGGATTGTTTGGAAAAACCTAGGGGTCGGCAGGCTAATCAGAGACTGCTTTTGTCGTGAAGACAATAAAACGCTGTGCCATATCCTGCATAATAGTTCGCACTTTTGGACAGTCTCTTGACATTATTTTACGTACAAACGGTCCCAGTCTATGGCCGTAAGCACAACGTCACAGTAGCTTAAAACTCGTCGTAAGCCTTTTTATTCTTATATTACGACGAGTCGTAAGCTAGCGCGACGTTGTACTTACAAACCATAGTTTCCTGTGTTATTGGAGCAATTACGTCTTTATTCCTTGCCTCAGCTGTTGTTGGGAATGACTATTTTCTAACACATGTACTATCCTTCATTTTACTGCATAAGAAAGGCAGGTGGGTCTTTTTAGCAATGTCTACAGGACAAGACGTGTTTTTTCTCGCGCTGAGAATTATATAAAAGTTGTAAATAGGGAGCGGAATTGTTACTGTAAGCGGCGTAGGTGGTGGTAGATAAATCAATGGATATTAATCTGGACTGACGAGCAAGAGGCCCAAGGTTCGAATCACAGCTGAGATCGGATAAAGCAAAGATCTCTCCTAGTTTTAGGACTCAAAGATCTTGAGGAAAGTCCCATACGGTGACGGGGCCCGAGATTGGGATGTATGGGACTTGGTCGGTCACATTATACTTACAGAGTGTGGAAGTTGAGTTGAGTTGAGTTGGTTTAACGTCCAACATCAGCACTGTATAGGCTATATTGTGGACGGATCCCAAGACTGACGTCTGACAATTTTGTGTGCTGCCTGCTGCCACACACGAGACAGGGCGGGGATACCATGACTTCTGTCTCAGCCGGTCACATTAGACTGACCAGTAGGGAGCAAAATCTCCAGGACTTGAACCACGGACCTTTTTGCGTCGGAAGCCGATGTTCTATCCCAGGACCAACACCTTACACGGTAGGGAAAAATTTGGGACCTGCGTATGAAGCCGGTACTCTACCCCAGGACTACCGCATCCTCCGTAAAGTTTGTATATACTGCCCAACACCTATCAAATATCGTGTGTCAGATTTTGTTTCCTTTAGGTCTGAATGCAAAGGGCAACTACTTGAATTCTGAAATAGACATTACATGCATACGTGTATGCAAAACAATAATAACGAGATAAATGAGAATGAAAAAGAATGTTCTTTGAAAACCTCTAATAAAATGATAGAGCCAAATATTGTTAAAAAGGCAAAAAATTCGCATGACATAATATGATGATTGTGTTATCAATGATAGATTAGAATGTTTGTGTTATCATTAACATATTAGAATGTTTTTGTTATAGATGAGTAGGCCTACATTACTGTAAAGAGATGACCTTATATAAAACAAACTGTAAGACCTCTTGAGAGCTTATCTAAAATCGAAGTGTCACTTGCCACCTCATCTAATTCTTTTACATTTTTCGTTAGAAGTGTTCCAAACAAAGCCACGATTGATTTTACTCTTGACTTGAGGAGGTAGGGGGTCTACCTGGCCCTTGTACGAGATTTCCTGTTTTAGATTGTAGTATTGAACTTGAGGCTTGAGAAATCGAGAACTCTAGAAACGCTGACACTTAGAGCACAGAAGACAGAGAGAGAGAGAGAGAGAGAGAGAGAGAGAGAGAGAGAGAGAGAGAGAGAGAGAGAGAGAGAGAGAGAGAGAGAGAGANNNNGAAAGAGGAGAAAAAAGAGAAAAAGAGAGGGAGAGAGAGAGAGAGAGAGAGAGAGAGAGAGGCCATGTACAAAGTTTAAAATAGTTCTTTAAAATTCTTGAGAAGGGTATACTATTAGCGCAAGTCATAGAATTGTCTTACCGGCTACTGAATTAGACGCAGATGCAACTCATGCAAAGATTGTACAATGATGAATCTTGAAATTAAATTGCTATTATGATGCCTGCTGCAGATTTCCTTACCTATCGTCTTATTTTTTTACTTCGGGCCCCTTGCATCGCAAAACCCGCAATGCTAATACCATAGCTATAAAAATACTGAGAGTTCGAATATATGTATTATGCATCTCCTCGCTTAAAAACGGTTCTCTATGATTTTGACGCGACAGTCTTTATAGAGTACAAGGCGATTTTTAGATATAATTATGGTTTAACGTCCAACATCAGCACTATTTTTATAGGCTATAATGTGGACGAACGCAAAGAACACCGACCCAACCAGTTGGGAGCGACATCGGCAGGGCTCGAACCACAGAAGCTGATGGTCGACTCCAGGGCCACCGCGCCCCCCATGCTGTTGCAGGTAGCACTAGAAAGCAACTGCTTACGGGCAAAGACTTGGAGTACATGCGTTACTATATTACTAGGTTTTTGCGTCAAGCTTAAAGAAGGATTGGTTGCAGCATATGATCCTGTCGACCCCTAGATAATCCGAGGTTATTTCCAAATAATAAAAAAAAACAACTCACCAATGTCATTAACAATGTCAGTTGTACTTTTTACGGCCGGACTTGCCTTCAACCTCTTTTAAAAAGTACTTGACACATTTTTCTTTTAATTTCACGAGGAAATTAGAACAAAGAAAGATTTGTTATAGCTGTACTCGTTTACATTTATGAAATTCAAACAACACACGCACTTGTTCCTACATTTTAAAACACTAACAGTAGTAACAGTACATGTAACACCATAGTATTACATATACACTGTAGACATATTTCAACATTGTAAAGGGTAAATCATACACTAAATCATGTAAATGTTTACTTCTTTAGTTTCTGCAGTATTCTCTATCTTATTAATCACATCAGTACATACACATGTACTGCTCCTATACATTGTAATGATAATGCCTGTCAAATTAAGCATTAGTGCATTTATACCAGTATCCAGTTTTCTCGTTCAACTCAGGCCTTGCTCAAAATACAAATAACATTTGCCCTGGTGTATTGAGTTTTAAAGTTATCAGTGTTAAGTTCAAATAGGGCAGAAGTACTAACATATTTTTGTTCTTTCTTATCTTATTACTTTATGAGGTTAAATTTCACCATTTATTATCTACTTACTAAGCCGCCTTCGCGTGCTACATGTATACATCTAAGTGTACAGTGTACTAAAAAATCTTCAAAGTAAAATAAATCGGCTTTATAATTAGTTCACATTTAAATTAAAAAAAAAGCAGTCAAAACATTTATGACTTTTGGCAATTCTAGTGAAGATAACTCAATCTTTCGAGAGATATATTGATATATTTTTTAAAAAGTATTTATCATTGATATAACTAACAACATTCGAATATAAATAACTGTTTTAGCAAAGTTTAAAACAAACTACACACACACAAAAAAAGGCCACCTAATTGGTTGGGTCAGTGTCAGTATAATGTGACCGGGGCAGCACATAAGATTGTCAGACGTCAGTCTTGGGGCTGGTCGCCATAAAGGACTCTCCAGAGGATTCTAGGAGACGTTTAACCCTGAAATATGGATTATTTTTTTTTTGCTGTTCTATGTATTTTGATCATTGTCTTTTCCTTTTTTCGTGCAATTAGTTATGACTGTGTGTGCTACATGTATATCAAAATTTCACCTTCCTTTTTCTTTATAGTATGACAACTTCTAATTGTAATATCTTAAATAAAAGAACTAATTTATGAAACAACAAAAACAACTGCACAATCAAAAGAACAAAACAACTAAAAACAACCATACCCACCTATAAATAAGATGGATTTTAGAAAACAAGGGCACAAGAAGACAACACAAGAAAACATAAAGATTTTGAGTTGTAAAACAATTCTTTTGATTTTTACCAAGATTTAATTAATTTCTTTTTCCAGACAAAAAATTGGCATATAAATTTTAAGGAACAAACAAACAAAAAATGATGAAGCGTGAAACAGCAAACAATTATCCATGCCCAACAGAGCAAACCTAAAAATGTATTTCCAAAATGAAATATTTAAGATTCTCTCATGCACATGTAATAGATGACCATTGAATATAGAACTACTTGAGAGCCATTGGAACAATAAAAACGCTACACGAATTTATTTGCAATATTAGAATCTTGTTTTCCATTTCTCTACAGAATAGTAATAAACAAGCAAAAAATTATCTGTTTTAATTCTTAAAAAAGAAAAATACACTACATATCCAGTGGGTCCTTGACATGGATAATACAAAATGTAATTATTGTAAGCTTTTGGGGAAAACGCACATTTTTTTCCCCTTATGCCTACCTCTTTATCTTCATTATCTTTGTCACTCTAACAACATTCTCATAACCTTTAACATTAATACTAGTTTCAGCAATACAACAGGCCTAAGCAACAAAGTGTAGAGGATTAAAATAAAATTCTTTTTTTTCTCATACAAAATAATGTCATCACTTCTTATCTTATGCTTCAGATATTTCCCTGCTCTCTTCTTTCAACCTTTCTTCCTAGCCTTTCTCTCCTCCGTCATTCCTCAGCATTTTCATATTATAAACTAACAAAACCAGAGTCTACGTGATATTAAAATATTGGCAATCACAACAAAATGTAGTGGATTAAGATGCATTGGATAAATGAATGATCAAATGTTGTTTATACAATGCAGAACAACTAGGCTGACAAGAAATAGCTGTATGAAGAAAACAAAATATAAAAAAATAGCTGTATAAAACCAAGAGATGCAAAACTTGTCATACTTGTCTCAGCTTTTCCAAAGAATAGTCTCAAGGCAAGCAGCATATATATCAAGGCTAATAACAAAAATTACAAGAAAAACCGCTGATCTAGAGGCGTATTACTACAACTGCAAAGTGTTTAAAGAGGACAGTTTCAAAAGTGTGCCCAAAGACTTGCAAAATGTAGAGGAAAACAAAAAAAAAAGTTTTCAACATTATCAGAACATTTTTTCCGCACAAAAGACTCAGATGAGACCCTCCATCTCCTTCATGAACTGGTCGTAGGCGTCGTCTTTGGTCCTCGTCTGAGCGGCCGGAGCAGGCTGTGGGAGGGCCTGGGCACCGATCATCCTGGGCTCTTCCTCTTTGCCTGCATAAACAGTAAGAATCAGGTAACAATTCACTACATTGGTAGATTTCACACAAACATGTAAACTTGGTGAACTGAATCATAAATCTGTGAAATCTATGCTATGATTGTGTTTTCCAGTCAATTCAAAGTTTTACTTTTTTTTAATCATCATTGTCATTGTATTGATTTTTGCTTTAGGCATGATTGCTAGACACAAAGAGTGGATAGCACTGTCTAAACCATTTAGTAGTCTTTGTGAAACAAAAAGATAATATTGATAACAAAACAAAGTATGATTTTTCAGTTTGCCATTTTTAGTAAAAAAGACAAAAAATTGAAGAAACTTTTGTTATCATTATCTGCTTTTCTACAACCAAACTTGAATGATTCTCTTCGTCGAGCTCCTCACAGTGGCTCGTAATTCTAGAGCTGCAGACACGGAGCCGCTGAGAGCAGCTCAAAGTAAATAGTTTTTAAAATCCAATCTATCAATTAAAAAAAAAATTGCCTCAGTTCTTAAAATATCCACAAAATGAGTCAGTTAACATAATCATATTAATTTGTGGTTCACATCTATTCTAACCATTTAACATACTTAAGAGACTTTTTGTCAAATAAGAGAACAGTGAAATAAGAATTTCAAATATTCAAACTAGACTAGATACTGCCAATCTTATATCTCTAACGTACTCTAAGACTAAAACAGTAACACAATATTTACTTGGGCACTTGCTTAACCTTTCCCCACCACCATGCACACATGATGTGCACATTGATATGCACTTGTGCTAGCACCGTTTTGTATTGATCTGCACACCCTCATAATGAAAAATTGAAAACATTAATACTTTCACCTTTTTAAAATTTTTTCAAAAATTTCCAAAATAGTGGCACACAAGTAATAGATTTTTTGCAACGTGAAAAGGTTTTAAAGCAATCCCTCTGGAAACTCTGGCTCCCTACTGGTTGGGTCGGTGTCAGTTTAATGTGACCGACTGAGACGGGAGTCATGGTATCCCCGCTCTGTATCTGGTGTGGCAGCACATAAAATTGTCAGACACCAGTCTTGAGACTCGTCCACAATATAGTCTACATAGTGCTGATGTTTGACATTAAACCAACTAACTCCAACTCCAACTCACCTGTAACCCTGAGCCGGCCCTTCTGGTCGCGGGCCTCTCGCTTGACCTTGAGCGCCGTGGGCATGAAGCGCGTCACGTCGCCCATCTTGCTCTTGATCTGGGGCTTGGCCTGGATGGTCACCCTGGACTGGCCGGCCGAGCCCGCGACGGGTCCCATTCCCTCCTCCCGGGGCCGCATGATGCTGGGCGGGGCGCTGAGGATGCTGCCGGAGCCTGGGTGGGGCGGGGGGAGGCCCGGGGGCAGGATGTTTGGCGGCAGGCGGATCATGCGTGGTGGGGGCATGCCTGGGTGAATAAACAAAAATTGATGAGAAAGAAATTAATGTTTGAGTGCTTGGGTCTTGTGGTCAACTTATTCTAGACCTGCTACTAGTACTAGAGATACTATTTTTCCACATGGGGGTCACAATTTAAATAGAAATTTTAAAAAGATTTTTTTAGCTGTCATATATGAAAATAAAAGGAGATACCACCGTCCTCACGGGTTGTTAAAATAATGGTTTCCTAATGGATATCAGCGTCGTGAACAGGTTAACCAAATTTGAGCACAATGAATGAGAAATTGCATGAATGAATACCAGGCATTACAAATAGACTTAAAAAAATCTAAACATTTGGCACGCAGCAGCACAAACTAGATGACTTTGAGACAAGGATTTTTTTTTTCGGTAACTCTATAGGTTCTTTGCTAAGATAATTTCTATTTTCCCATTTTTAATTCATTGGAAAATTGGGACAACCTTTTTAACACAACATAATTTTCCTTCCATTTAGCAAAATTTTAATTAAAAAATATCCCACAATAAAAAGAAAACAACAACAACAACAAACCAACACTTGTGAATTAACTGCCATCATACATTGGAAATCATTAAGTTCATTATTTTCAGCTCTGCGACCAAATACACTGTGACGCCAAACGTGCAAGTACTGTGCATACCCCCAAAAGACATCATTCTGCCATATCAAACCAGCACTCACCCACAGGGGTCGGAATCCTCATCCCTGGCGCCCTCAGGTTTGGCGGCAGACCAGGGGGCGGGCCAGGCGGCATACCCTGAGGTCTGCCTGGAGGTGGCCCTGGGGGCATCAGGCGAAGCGGCGCCCCTCGCAGGGGAGGGGGGCGCATGAACATGGGAGGTGCACCGGGCGGGGGGCCTGAAAGGAAAAATTGTTATGGTTGAGATACACTTAGCAATAAAATGAAAAACCCCAGCAAAAATTGACTGAATTAATGGCAGCCATTTAGTAAACTAAAATTTGAGATCAAATGTGGATGAAAATTACGTTAAGGCAGTTAACTAAGTTTAGGAAAGAACCCTATAAACTGGAATTTTCATTACCGTCCAAATTCAAGGGCAATAATCTCATCAATTCAATAACACATAACTGTTAATTTAGTTCCCTTTTCATCTGAATTTTCTGTAATTAAAAAGCAGCTTGAAATAGTCACCAAGTGTTATAAATTCCCATTAATTGCACCTACTCAGTTTCTTGCTCCTCCTTTCACTTTACCTTGCTAATCTATGATTTCTAAATCTCCAAAGATAAGTTGCCAGGACACATGCAAAGATCGATCACTTGAAGCATGACTAAAACTGGACTTGAGAGTAATCTTGATGCATTTGGCCAAACATGTTAAAAACCGTTTACTTTGAAGTGTTTCAATACATCAAAAAATTTGACAGTATTGGTCAAAGATAATGGATGAAATGATCAAAGATTCAATTTTTACACATTCAAAGTTTCCCGAAATATCCTATACAGATTAGGAGAGCACCAGCAGTAGACAGAGCCTCAAAACTTCTGCTTGCAAGGCCAGAAGCCAACCTACCATATATCTTACTCCCATCTCAACATGATAATGCAGTGCTGATTGGCCTTGTAAACCATGTCCCTCCACATCTCTCTGTCCATGCATTTCACAACCAGGTAAATCCCTATGCTCCACCCCTTACCCTCTATCTACCCCTCAATCCATCTTCCCAACTCCTCCCAGATCTTTTCTCTTTGTCTACAACTAACTGCCAATGTAATAATATATGTATATATTTTTTTCCAATTATGTCTGTGCATGTCGCTTAACCATCCTCTGTATTCCTATTTACCTGGCGGCATGCCAGTCATCCCAGCAACATTTGGAGGCAGGCCAGGTGGAGGGCCTGGCGGGTTAAGCCTGGGTGGCGCCATTCCGTCAGCTTCCCCTCCTACCCCTCCACCCAGGTGACGGGTCTCCGCCTCAGCCTCCGCCTCCTCAATCAGTCTCGCTGCCGCCAACGCCGCAGCCTCTTCCTCGGTCAAGCGATCGACAGGATCCTCCAGCCCTGGGGGCCGATCGTCCAGCTGGGAGATTTCCTCGCGCCGGCGGGCAATCTCGCGGTCCTTGGAATAGATGCGCCTGTCTTCCTCCTGTTGAACAAAAAAAATAAATTATAAAAAAAAAATGAAAACAAAACCAACAAAATCTTTTTTTTACAAACTTTAATTGGGCTAAGACAACATTTCAGGTCCAGAAATTATTCACTAGATTAAATATATTGATGTAGTAAGATAAGATAAGATAAGATAAGATAATTTTATTTGTCCCTCATTGGGGAAAATCGATTTGGACATGTTAAAAGTATTTTACACACAGTAATAATAATAAAAATAAACATTTTACATTACATAATATGAGTGATGGCTCACATACATATACACACACACACGCACACAGTTACAAGCTCGCATTAACACATTCGTTTCATGTTGAGCTCCTCATTTGCCGTGATAATAACGAGCCATCTTATCTAATTATTGTAGCGGTCGGTTCTAGCTTTAGGTTGAATTGTGCGACCGCTGCGTGTGGAAAACATTTTTCCTCGCGTCGGCGGGCAATCTCCCGATCCTTGGAATAAATGCGCCGATCTTCCTCCTGTTGAACAAAAAAAAATTATTAAAAAAAAAAAAAAATGAAAACGAAACCAACTAAACTTATTTTTACAAAATTTAATTGGGCTATGACAACATTTCAGATCCAGAGATTATTCGCTTTAGATGACTGAAATATAGAAGATTAGAAGCCTGTTAATTACACCTGGACAGAAAAATTAAATAGAATGCATTTTTGGAAGGAGCTTAAAAGTTATGTGGAGACCCTCAGCCTTATACCAACTCTACAGTATATCAGGATATATAAACATTCATTTTAAAAAAACTGAAAGAGTTTCTTCCTTATGTATTTATCTACAATAAATATTTGAGAAAAAATGGACTCACCCTTTTATTTAATAGCCTATCCCTCCTTCTATCATCTTCATCCTCTGAAGATGAAGAAGAAGAAGAGGAGCTACTACTACCGGCAAAAAGGAGGAGAAGGAGTAGTGGCAGTAGACCCTGTAGGACCGGACGGTAAAAGTTGTAGTAGCGAACGTCGCGACTTTGTTTCTTCTTCCCTGCGCTTACTTTCTCCCTTTCCTGCTCTCTCCTCTTTTTCTTTCTATCCCTCCTTTCACGCCGTCTTTGGAGCCTCTCTTCTCTGTCGCTGTCTTGTGAGCGGTCGTCATAATCATCATCAGCAAATCTGATCCTTCTTGATCTCCCTGGAAGTTAGCAAGAAATGAGGAACGAATAGAAATAATGTAAAAAAAAGTAGATTTAATCTTAAAGGTCTAGGAAAGAATCCTGTCAAACCCTTCCGGCTGTAGAATTAACTTTAAGTAAGAGATATATAGATCCAGCTCAACTCCACTACATATGCATCATGTGCTAATTTGGTAAACAAAGTCAGAGGATAGGCTATGGAGCATTATAAAATGTTTTGTGCATAGTACAAAATATAATGAGAACTATGGAGAAATTTTTAATCTCAGTGACGGGGCAAATTCAAAATTGAAGAATGGTGTACGGTACTTATTTTGTTCATGTTCTTATCTATCTATTTTTTCTCCAGAATGAACATGTTTCCATTTTCAAACAACCAGAAAAATCTTAAATTTCAAGATTAAAAAAAAAATTAAATGTATTTTGTAAAGGGTATTGAGCTCCCTAGAGGAAAGGCTTAAGTAAAAAGTGATCTAACTATCACAATAATAATTATTATTATTTTAAAGTATGTTGTTTCATGGACAATTTGAATTTGAAAAATATTTCTATTAGTCTTTTCAAAAAATATTTAAACATTTCACATTCACAAAAAACAACCTTTTTGGCTTAAACAAGACGTCCAAACTATTCTATGGATTTTCCTTACAGCTACACAGATAGTATCAATTGTTTCCTTACCAGAGCTCTCATCATAGGGTCTAGGTATGTCAGTCAGCATGTTTTCTGAACGCTGCCTCATGTCCACATCCATCGGATCATGAAGGTCGGCTGAAATTCAAAATGAATAGAAACATTGACTACAAGGGCTTTAAAATTTTTTTTAAATCGGAACTAAGATAGAGGACAATTTCAACATTAAAACAAAAACCCAGAACAATATTAAAATTCTTTTCACGCAGTAAAACACGTTGGTTGGTTGCTTGATTTCTTAACTTCCAATATCAGCGGGTATGCTATATTGTGGATGGGTCCAAAGACTAACCTGACAACTTTAATTGCTGCAACACAAATACAGTGAAAAGGATACCAGGGCTCTTGTCTCACTTGGCTTTGGACACTTCACACTCTGCCAGATACCCCACACTGACTATATTACAGCTTTAACAAAAAATTGCATTTTCGTTTCTGATAAAGATAGAACCTTCACGTTTTTAATGCTTTAAATTTCAAAATTAAATCTGTACAAATCTGCCCAAATAACTTTTCTAATTTATTTGGTTGATTTTATACAGATTTTTTTGAAGTGCCGTACATTTCCTTATTTCGTTAATGCTGCCCGTCAAAACACTACTACTACCGACTCACTTCGTCAGATTACAAAATATGTGTAGCATTGAACATAGCTTCTATACCATCGACTTTGATATGATTCACTCCACACAAAACAAAAAGTATATGTAACTGTAAGTCGAGTTTCACCAGACAGCTTTATCAATGAATTTAGGTCTATCTAGATCTAAAGGATAAGCTATAAATCTATAAAGTGTGCTAGAATAGTGACGTCACATTTTGTTTCCTCAGAGGTCTTTTAGAGATTACAGTGATGCATTCTTGTAACTTTGTTGTTCGTCAGACTAGATATAAATATGCACAAGAACTTAGTTGAGTTTTTGCCCCTCTCTTGCCTTTCTTCCTCTGGATATGTCTGAACACTCTATGAGCGGGTACTTGTTTTTATTTTTCAAAATCGGCTTATACAAGATTAATTATGTAGCTACCAGAACAGATACAGGAACAGGTACATGTGATCCCGATCCGATTAAAGTATCAGTACATAGATATGCTTAAGTTGCCCAGCTCTGATAGTAGAAAGACAGATCGGGTTGTTCGGAGGTATCCATCTTCAATCAACAATTTGAAAGACTAAAAATAGTCAAAAAGCGAAAAGCTGAGAGATAGTGAAAGTAAAGGAGAAGCCCTGAAGTCTCTAAATGATGCTAAAGCCTCCAAATAATTCACGAAGCCATCCCGAACATACACAAGACTAGGGCCCCGCTGTTATAAATAGCATACCCATAATGCTCAGGATCCGGGCCAGGTGAGTTAACACATGATAAAAAACAAAACAACAAAACATTCAGCGCAGAGAGGCTTTACATAGTGATGCCAATTGGGTCAACATGTTTTTCATGAAACTTTCAGAAAAAGGAGCATAGCATCTTGAATCATAAAATATAAACCCTCAATAACATTTCTCGTTCTCCAAATGTACCAACCTCTAACATGTTTTTCTTTCAGAAATTGGCATCACTGATTGATACCAACGCTACGAAATTGGTACATAACTTTGTCGATGCAATCATGACAACAAGTCTAAAATGTACTATATAAACTAAAACAATGAGGATATAATGATTAGAGAGAGCACCTTGCTCATCATCTTTTCCAGCATCACTGATATCATCATCGCTGTCACTCAGGGCTGGCGGGGGGCCCGGGGGAGGCCCAGGTGGCTTGCGTCTCTTTGTCCTCATGAAGTGTGCGGGAATATGGGGGCCGATAGAACGCTGCGGTCTGGAGCAGTGACAAGAACAGTCAGACAGGAGAGCTTGAAACTTTTTTTAGTAGGGGCTTGAATATTCTTTCATAAAGAAGCCAGGTAATTGAATTAAATGAATACATATTGAAAATAAGAAATGTTGCTACAGGCTCCAGGTATAATATTAATCTCCTAGAAACTTAAAAAATAATGATTCTTGTTAAATACACAAACAGCATCTCTTTTCTTGATCCAAATGTTACAATTTTTTCAAATCTTTTGTCCTCAAAAGCAAGGCGTTAATGCATTTACCCCCACCCTGCCTATAATCCATTTATAGACCTTTGTTGAACCATCACCTGCTTACTTTTATAATACTGAAAATCTGTAAATTTATGGAAAATTAGCACCATTGAATGTTGCTCTTGCTAAGTATTGTCGAAGCTCTGTATAAATTTATAAAATAAATATTTTTCAAGACCACCTACCCGTAGGCTGACGTTTTCTTCAGGATTGAGTGAGGCTGCATGAGTGGGTAGCCCATGGGCAGTGGGACGCCAGGCATCATGTGCAGGGGCATCTCTGTCGGGAGGGGAATCGCCCCTGGGATGGCGTGGTCCACTGGAGCCTCCGGCAGAGGAATCTGGTCAAGCTGGACTCTCTCCGCATTCCTCACCTGGTCTGAAATCCACCAACAAGAGTTGAGTTGACATTAATCATTTGCACAGATTTATAGTCATAATACCCTCTGGGTTGCTGCCATTACACTGGGGTAGTGTCCCAAACCAAATTGAAAAAAAGAATATTTCAAAAAGTTGAAAAAAAAAAATCAAGCCTAGACAATAAAAAAAAAAGCAACATTAAACATGCAATAACATTCCTTTACAAAATAAAACAAAACAACCCAGAAAAACAAACACATAAAAATAGCAACGTCAAAGGAAATTGTATTTAAAACATGTTTATACTTGTTCATATTCTATTCAAAATTCTACCACATGAGACACTGGACATGACTGCCTTATTTTGCTTGCCACTGATGATACATGAATTGTAATAGTAGTAGGTACAAACCAAAGTGAAGCTGAAGTTGGTTTCTTGTTTTCTCATACTCAGCATTTGCTTTCCTCAGCTCTACAGCATACTCTGGCCTTTCTTTTTCCTGTATAATTAGAGAGATAGAGACAAATAAGACATTCAATTTAGTTGAAAAATAAAAACATCTACGAAGGGACTATAATTATATTTTTCTTTTGCCTGTTATAAAAATGTATTGTACCTATAACTGAAATTTAGAAACAAGTGAAAATAGAAGAGTGATTGCTATTTAGAATTTTGTCTAAATGTGGGGGAAGGATGAAGAGGTAAAGCAAGGATTAAAGTAAGCCAAGACTTAGTCTTGAAACTTTCTTTATACAAGTCTCTCTGGAATTTTCATAATGAAGAAAAGAAAAGAAAAAAAGAATGTTTGAATGCAACACAAACTTCTCTTTCATGATCATATCGATTCACTAATAAAAACTATAATCTCTTCTTTCAAGTTGTAAAAAAACCCAACAAAAAACAACTGACAACAAACCAAAAACAAAAACCCATTAATAACATACTCATAGCAAGCTATTTACTTACATAAAGCTTGAAGACCCGGTCATATGTTTCTCTCAACTTTTTTCTTTTCTCACGCAAGACTTTTTCATTCAAAGATGGAGGCTGCATAGGATTGTATTCTAGAAGAAATTGACATATTTAAAAACAAACTTAGATTCTTGAAGTCTTCATAAAAATTCATGCTACACCTCTTTCAATATCCATGTCTTACTTGACTGGGATCACGATGTATTTATCAAATTGAAAGAGTTAGAATATGCTTACGGAAAGACAGTTTTTAACATTAAAATCCTAGATCTTTCTTTTAATTTTTCACAATAATTTTGCAAAGCTAAAAAACATGACCTGTTTCTTCATTTGCGACTCTTTCAATTTGACAAAGAAACATGAAAAATGGTCTTACCATGCATAGTATATGTAATGCTATGACCACACACTAAAAGATAGCACATCATAATGTGAGGCAAATAGAGTGAATCAGGCACAAGTTGCAAATATGAGTTTTGAGCTAGAGCCCTCCAAACATTTAAAACAGCTATAAAATGACTTTTTCAATTTACAAATAAATTGTATATCTATAGTTCGAGAAATGATAAATGAGTTATAATTTTTTCAACCCCTTCAAGGCCATTTGATGCTTTTTGAACAGTAAGAATAACTCCAAAAGTCACCTTTCCAAATTTTGCCCGAGACATCCTGGCTGTGTCACATATATATAATATTTCAAATAAATTTATAAAATAATATATATTAAAAAAAAACTAGTTACCCATCCTATCAATCAGCTCCATTTCCTCTAGAAGTTTCATTGGATCCTTCCCTTTCAAGACAGCCGTCCTCACCATGATACGCTGCTTCTTGTTCTGTATAAAAATAACAGCAAATGTCTGCGTCTAGTTTTGCCTCAGATTAATAATACCCGGTTCACAAATAAAAAGAAAACTCTCATGCAAAACAAGAACTCTGATATTCATAACTTAGCCCAACAACAATTAGAAATTAAAGTGCAGAATTTTAGGAAAGGCTGTTGATTTAACTTCTACACCCCCACACACAAAAACAAAAAAAATTGTAATGAAAGGCTAATGTTTAATAATAATGCCTCATACCGGGATAGCATTTACAAATTTTTTTCTTCTTTATTATTAATTATATTGAGTTTCATGTCCACAGTAATAATAAGAATGTAATCACAAAGCACCATCATGTGTTAAAGGCATATTTTTATAAAGATATTTGTCAGACCTTTTTCAATTCTCTCTTTCTTGCTTCTTTACCTGAAAAAATAAAAAGATTATCATAATAATTTAAATTTTATACATATTATTTATAAATACATCCAAATATCACTCCAATCTTTTGTTTACCAGCTAAAAATATTTATAATTAAACCACATAAATTTACAGATTTATTTGCTCCGTATATCTTTACCTGGCAAGGGAATGTCTCGAAAGCAATGCATGTAATATGAAATAATTTGAACTTTATATACTAAGATGAAAGTCAAATTCATCTGCTACCGGTTCTAAATGATCAAATAAAAAGGGGCATATTTTAATACTCTTTTAATCTTTTAAGACACAAGGGTGGTAAAACCAAGAGAGGAGGCAACCATGACAGGAATTTATAAAGAAACAACAGGTCACTACATTTTTCAAATTAAGAAGTCGAATAGCAAACAGAAATTATTTGAAATCTAAAATCTTTAATTATACTAAAGTACACCTTTTGTGATTACAGTAATAAATCAGCACTAGTAATATTTTGGTGCGTCTTGAAAATGAAAAACGAACTAAAAAACCTGATGGAGGAATTACATTTGGTGGCTAGGAACAAATCGAAATATGATCCAGACCTATGTTTATATTAAAATGTAAAACTGGTAAGATCTAGTCTGCAGCCCCAAAACATCCTCTGATGAGAGTCTGATACAATTATGTGAGAGGGACATCTATTGTGAAAAAAATGGCTAAAACTAAAATCTATTCGTCACAACAGACCTTCTTTTTTGTTTCACTTTCACTGCAGTTGGGACCCAGGGTAAGCAACATGGCCTCTCTCAAGCCTCAAGTGTTCAATTAAAGGCTAATTGGGACAAATATTGCTTGCAAACTATCTAGTCATTTGTGAAATCATCTAGCCACAGATACAGCCATATTGGCTCTAATACCCTCTTAAACTGAAAAATATGCATTACATGTAGATTTATACACATGTACTAATGCTGGATTGGTAATAACTGATTTGCTCGTGGCTTCAATGTTACCAGTGCTTTTACAGGAAAGATTAAACGCTTTCTAAAGTGAGCTGTGCTTTGTCCACTACCCCATGATCCCATAGATCTAGCAGTTGCTCTAGATCTATGTCTACCACAGAAGCAAGTGCTGCAGCGCAGTTCGTTATGGGGGAAGTTCGGGTTTCTCAAAGCAAACTGCCACTAGTGCGTCTAAAAGTTTTTGAAAGAGCATTCTTATCCGATCTTCACGAAAGTCAATTAAAGGAAGAAAGTGGAAAACTCTAACTTACGGAATTGATCAGTGGGGTTCATGTATTTCCCACTCTTGGTGGTGTTGATGGACCTCCTCCCCATGGTGCTTGGATTCTTGCAGACCTAAACTAGGGTGCGAAGTAAGCGACTCTAGATCTAGAATCTAGTCTAGGGTAGATATATAATAATTGGGTGTGGTTACAGACGCATTAGATCAAAATTATTGAATATTTTCCCAAAAGTAAATCATCGTATTCTGGCTCCTCTTGCTTTCAAGAGAAGCTTGGAGAAGTCTTTCGGAGTTCTCTGTTTACCGGAAGTATTGAACACTGAAACAGAAAATGCATGGTAGTGTATAGTTACGACTAATGTGACGATTTACGAAGTGAATATTTTTCACGAAAATACACACATTATACATGTACCGGTATATAAAAAACCAACAACAACACACACACACTACCGGATAAATAAGTAGGCAAATAATTGTAAACGTAACAAAATTGTACCACAGAAACTCAATAGAAACTGTATAGAATAATTTACGGAGAGGGTGGCAGGCAGTTGAGATTCGAACATAATTACAGTATTATGATCTTTAGTTGCTAGTCCAGCTAACATTCGTTTTTTAATTTTTATTGTACGTGTATTCAGTGGAGCAAACCAAAGACTGAATGAGAAACAGTTACCTGGTAGAACACCATTGTCTAGATTATATAAGGTGAAACAAAAAAAAAGCGTTAGTAATATTATTACAAAGAGTTCTTTTTTCTAGTCGTATATATCACAATTTAAGAAAAAATAGGCCTAATATGATTTTAAAATGATAAATAATTTCAGAAAACTTTTGCATGAAATGACTCTGGAAATTTAGTAGTAGATTTTCTCTGTAGGATCGACCTGTGCCTGGTGCAAAAGAAAGAGAAGTAGCTGAGTAAGAATCAGAACATCTATGTTAGACAGAAAAGAGGGTGTGGATATAGTGACGAGCAGTAAGAAGAAAATATGGAGTTAACAAATGACATAGCAAGAGAATGTTGTTGAGTGATATACGACAAGAGATATGACCAAGTAAAAGACTATAATGGCAGAACTGAAGAACGAGGAGAATATTTGTTCTCATGATATAGAGGGGGGAATGGAAGGGGTTGAGTAACGACAAAAAAGCAACAAAACATTAAATCTTTAGAATGAGGAACTGTATCCAGTGGAGGGGAAAAAGGGAAAAAAATCAATTAGGCCTACTCAATTAGCCTCTCTTTGTCGACAACTGCGATTTTTTCTTTGCAGGGGAGGTAACACCTATAAATACATATTTTTTACCAGTTGCCCCTCTTAGTCCATTTTTAGTGGTAATAAAACTAGTTTTCGACATGTTTTGAAGTAGGTGTGGTAGGTCTAAAGATAAGGTAAGAAGAATTATCATATGTTTTTTTTCCCTTCCAGTTAATGTTTTATCCATATATGAACACATTTTAAAATAAAACGGTCTATGCATGATCAAACATTCAACATAACACACAAACAATAATGAAAAAGAAAAGGAAAAAAAGCAAAACCATTTATTGACATTTCCAGAGATTTGAGATTGGAGAACGCAGGGGCTATGGCGTTACATCGTTGACCACCGATGCAGTGGGTCCGAGGTTCGAACGCCGCTAGCGCCATGTGCTCCCTTCTGGTTAGGCCGGCTTAAAAAATAATGTGACATTCAAGATGTAAAACTAGGAGGACTATCGGAGACTCCTTCGACCAAATGTTACCTTTTAGAGGTTTGACATACCGGCAATGTAGTCTATCTTGCATATATTAAAACACAGATAAGTGATGAAGATGGTGGGAAGGGGGAGGGGGGGGGGTTAAAGGCATATACTGACAGTACGGTACGTAAAAAGAAAAGCAACACGTGCACACACACACACACACACACACACAACAATAGCAAACAAACCAACAAATAGCAACAGCAACATACAACATTGTCAAACATGAAACAACGACAACAACAACAACAACAACAACAACAACAACAACAACAATCTTAAAAAAAATAATGTGACATTGAAGATGTTAAGCTAGGAGGACTGTTGGAGATAATTACGCTTCCTCCGACCAAAGGTTACATTTTTAGAGGTTTGACATACAGGCAATGTAGTCTTTCTTGCATATATTAAAACACAAATAAGTGATGAAGAAGGTTGGGAAAGGGGGGGGGGGGAGGTTAAAAGTATATCCTGACAGTACGTAAAAAGAAAAGCAACACATGCACACACACACACACACACACGCAAAACAGTAACAAACAAACCAACAAATAGCAACAACAACACAAAACATGGTTAAACATGAAACAACAACAACAACAACAAACAATAACAACACACAACACAATAACAGGAACAACAAAACAAACAAACAAACAAAAAACATCAACAACAAGCAAATAAAGGAAAAAAAAAATTAAAATTCAGCCTTGTGAAAGAGTACCGCGTAGACGTAGTTTAATACTCGACCAAGCAACGAAGCTATTTAGCTAATTGTCTAGATGATCTAAAAATTGTAAGGCAGTTTAAAGCTAACTAACCACATTTATGCTGGGAAAATGAAAATAAATAGAGTAATTCCCAACTAATGTTTCAGGGACTCGTAACTATATTGTAAATAATTATCATAACAAAGTAAAACATAACAAATCCTACTAAGTAAACAACAGCAGCAGCAGCAACAACAACAACAACAACAACAAACAATAACAACAACAACAACAACAACAACAACAACAACAACAACAACAACAACAACAACAACAACAACAACAACAACAACAACAACAACACCAACAACAACAAAAGCAACAACAATAAGTAAACAAAGACGGAAAAGGTAAATAGAATAAAAATAACGAGTAAGACAAAATGACAAGTGGTACTGCAAATACTAATGAAGAAAAAATGTAATAGAATAAATAATTGATCATATATTTTGTAAATTATATCTCCCACCAAAAAAATAAATGTTATGTAAAAAAACGGCCTTTCTTTACAAGCGCTCATGAACAAGCCATACGAAAATTGAGCACGCATTTAATTAAAAAAAAAAAGCTAAATGAATGATTGTGTTTTAAGGGGAAGCCGCAAGTAGATCAATAAAGCTGCCAAAATAGATCCCTCATACCCTCTTATTCACTTAAAGTGCAATCATGTAGGAAGATGGTTAAGAGAGTGAGTGAGTGAGTGAGTAAGAAGACAGAGAGGGAGAAAGAGAAAGAGAAAGAGAGAGATTGAGAGAGACAGAGGGAGACAGACAGACACATACACACAAATAAACAGAGACAGACAGACAGACAGACGCAGAGATGAGAGTTAGAGAGAGAATTAGATAGATAGATAGATAGATAGATAGATAGATAGATAGATAGATAGATAGATAGATAGTGAGAGATAGAGAGACAGAGAGAGAGACAGAGAGACAGAGAGAGAGAGGGAGAGAGAGTAAGAGAGAGACAGAGAGAGGCAGAGAAAGACAGACAGACAGACAGACAGACAGACAGACAGATAGACAGACAGACAGACAGACACACAGCCAGCCAGACAGAAAAACAGATAGACAGACCCAACAAAGTCAAAGAGACAAAAGAAAACAGACAGACGAAAAAGACAGACACGAACAAACGTAGAGATGAGAGAGCTAAAGGAGGAGAGAAAGAGTGATAGGGAGAGAGATATAGAGAGAGAGGCAGAGACAGAGACATAGAGAGACAGACAGATAGACAGGTAGAACGAGAGAAAGAGAGAGAGAGAGAGAGAGAGAGAGAGAGAGAGACAGAGAGACAGAGAGACAGACAGACAAAGACCCACAGGCACAGCGTGTATGAAGGTGATTGCCCAGGGACGCCCCAAAAAAGGAGTGTTTCCACGCCATCAATAATTCAAACCCAGGTGACTTCCAAAGGGCAAACGCCTTCAAGGCTCGGGTAAGTGGTAATGGAACCTGAATTTCCTTAAGTAGAGCTAGTGCTGGTTAGGAAGTCGTCTGTGTTACGCCCGGTCCTGAACGGGTGTTAAAGCCAGCATTATTCATAGTACCGGTGAGCAGAAAGAACGCCCGTGACTCCCCAAGTTTTATCTCCGACTGTATCTTGAGAGATAGGCACCAACTTTGGTCACGCAACTACTTGAACTAGTCTGTGTGTCTGCCGTCGAAATGCTGACCTGTGTAGTTGAAAGTTTTCGGTTTTAGAGTTTGGTTTGCGGTTTATGGCTGTTGCTAGTGTAATAAAGCTGGGTCTTTGGAATGGTATCCTACTGGAGGTGTTTAGCCCGAATCCCGATTGGAACGTATTATTCAATATTCAATACTATTTGGGTAAATATTTCTTAGTACAATTTGATCGGCTGAGACATGAATACTGGTATTCCAGCGCTGATTAATTATATGTGTGACAGCACGTAACATTGTCAGACGTTAGAATTTGGACCCGTCCACGATACAACCTTGTTGATGGTGTTGGACGAAAACAAACCAACAAACCAACCATGGCATTGCCAATACATAAGCTTGATCAAGTCGTCCTGTGATCAAACATTTGCCCAGCTAGTTGAAGTGATTTTGTTCAATAACTATGTTTTTAACCGAGTTCTCTCTTTTCGCTAGAAGGCGGAAAAACGTTATATTCCTTTTAAACTGGTGAATCTCATTATAAAAATATTTCAGATATATAAAAATAAGATTGGCCACTTACAACTGGTTCAGCGAAATAGGGAGGATAAAATCTTATTGTGAAATATCATCTAGGCCTTTATCAATATTTGAAATACTGAATTCAAGAAGCTGACATACCTTTTTTCTTCCTTGGAAAGGAATTGGAAGGAAATGCCTATCTCTCATTGACTTAGAAAAAGACCCGTCTACATCAATACAAGAGATATCGAAAAATATAAGCTGAACAAAAAGTATTGAAGAAAATATCGTAAGATATGGTAACCATGGTAACTATAATTGAAGTGAAATTCTTTTTACACATCTTGGATAAGATAAAATAGTCACTGGAGAAAAAAAAAACACACACACAAAACAACAACAACAACAACAACAAAACAACGGCAAACAAAAACACAACAACTCAACAACAACCCCTCATAAACAGACAGGAAACAACATAGTATAACTGGTATAAAAACATCGCTTTGATTCGCATTTCGTTTCCTAATTATCCCATGAGTATTTTTTTTACGTAAATGTTCTTTACACATCAAATATTTATTTTCAATGTTCGTAGCTTCGTTTTCCACCGTCCAACACCAAAGACGTCATAACACAATTTTGGCACTCAAACCTAGTTGTCAAGATTGGGGAAACACCTCAACAAAACGAGAGTATCTGTAGAGAAGAAAAGACACCCAAACTATTGCAAAATTTACGCCTCGCCACTCTTTTCCAGCAGCACTAACACGTTGTAAGCTCTACAACTATTCCTAGCATTGTATTTCTCTCGCTCTACTTACTATGTAAGTCGTAGAGTTTGATAAACATTCAAGCAGAATAATAATAGGCAAAGGAAACAATATCGCAATTCGCATAACCTGATGATGTACACATTACAATATTTCACTACAGAAGATTTACTAAAAGTCAGAGCCTCTCTCAAAACAACAACATAATTACAAGAGTGCACATTAATAATACACGTACATCCCTCTCACACTCAATGCATCTTTTCACATATGCCCCAACCTGACTCGGCTCTTGTTTCCCAAATTTACTGTGATAGATACAAGATCAGGCAAAAAAAGCCAACACTGATCCCGGCCTGCCAAGAGGCTAAGTGGCCGAGTGGTAGAAACCACGCCCTATGACAGCACTCAAGGAGCTCAGCTGCAACCGGAGTTTGTGCTTGACGGGGATTATTCCGGGCTGATGGTCCATATCACGTTCACAGCTTATATTGGGTAGAAATCTTGGTCAGCATCGTGTATTCTTGACTTATTTATACGACCGTCCCAAAATTTCATACCTGCAATGGCATGATGTTGTTTGTTGGCGTTACCATTTGGCAACATAAAAAATAATTAAGGGCACAAAGTGTTAATTTTAAAAACAAATAATTTGTTATTGCAAATTACTCCAATTGCATATTTTTCTCTTTACTTTCAACTCTCGACTTTGTTAGACTACTCTTTGATATATACTTCGTAAAGGTAGAAAACAAGAGACGGATCAGCTAAATAGCAAAATTTTCGCAAAAGGAGCAAACAAGGATACCAGAAACAGAAAATCGATTAGTTATTTATCTCAACACATAATTATCTAATAGAAATATTTTAAAGGACTTTTTAAAAAGTTGATTCATCCCACCAATGTCTCTGTAATGGGTCAACATCAAAAGAGCAAACCCATACTAAGACTTACATCTCCACCTGACAGGGGAATGAGTGGCCCTTTGACAGGAAGCGACCCCCCCCCCCTCCCTCCCCACTCTGACAACACTTAGCTAAGTCCTCAGTTGCAGCCATAGTTAGTGCTTGACGGGGGCTAATCCGTGTCTGACAGACCAATCAAACCTGCACTTTGGTGATTGACAATTCTGTGTCTCTCTCTCTCTCTTTCTCTCTCTCTCTCTCTCTCTCTCTCTCTCTCTCTCTCTCTCTCTCTCTCTCCCTCTCTCTCTCTCTCTCACGCACACACAAACTCTCTCTCTCTCTCTCTCTCTCACACTCTATCTGTCTGTCTGTCTGTCTGTCTGCCTGTCTGTCTGTCTGTCTGTCTGTCTCTCTCTGTCTGTCTGTCTGTCTGTCTCTCTCTCTGTCTCTCTCTCTCTATCTCTCTCTCTGTCTCTGCTAGGAATACTCCTATATGGCGATGATGATTGGTGATAATTTCTTTCACTCCTCATAGAATAGAATTACCCCAAATCCCTGTTTAGCATCTTTTGTTCTGTTCTTGACCAAAAAGCTGTTTAGCAGTATTTGATCTGGAAAAAATATTTTCCAAGAGAGTGCTGTCTTAAACACAAAGCGAAAAAAAATACGAAAAAAAACAACAACAACAACAACAAGAAAAAGAAGAAGAAGAAGAAGAAGAAGAAGAAGAAGAAGAAGAAGAAGAAGAAGAAGAAGAACAACAACAACAAAAACAACAACAACAACAACAACAACAACAACAACAACAACAACAACAACAAGAAAAAAAAGAAGAAAAAAAAGAAGTGGACCAAAGCTATAGTACAACATTCACATATTACCTGAATGTAGACAGAAAGAAAACAACAACTAAATAATTCACAAACCTTCACAGTTAGCTGAATATAGACAAACCACCTCCCTCCACCTAACTCCCAACAAAACAACTAACAAACCTACACAGTTAGCAAGAATAACGATTTTCATTACCTTTTGATCACCACTGCAGTTGACGTGCGAATAATCATATCTTTTGATCTTTGCTCTAGAGTGGTGTAACATATTATTACCTTTGCGGAAAGATCCCAGATTTATGACAAATTGAAGATCAAAAGATTGTACCTCACTACATGATTAGTTTTTCCAGTGTAAAATACTCTGTGATTGGACTTCGCATTTTATCTTCATCCCGAGGACTAATGGATCTATGACACGAGCACGACATAAATTGGGGCGTGCTGTGTGTGGATTTTTAAAAATAGAATATCAAAGATATAAAAGTTAGAAGAAAAATGCATTTCCCTATTAACGAAATAATATTTTATATTAAATGCTTTTCAAAGACTTTTTTTCTGTTATTATCGATATTTTTGTCAATAAATTAGAATTTATGGATTAAGACAATCAATAAACAACAATTCCAATTTCATATTTCTCCTCTCTTTCTCCATTCTCCAACAAAGTCGGTGGAAGACGAGAGTTTTTTACGATAAAGTGCGGGGCCTCTGTTCGCGAGGTTTTCTGTTCGATTCCCGATAGGGCGTTGCTCAATCCATTACTATAATTATTTAGGCTACTGGTCAATAAGCTGACATTTTTGAAGTAACAACCTATCATTTAAGATGATCAAATATGTGTTGTTTGAAGTACAACCTGTCACTTAAGGTGACCAAATAATTATTGTTTAACGTGTATATTTAGAAATAAAATACATCTAAGGATTTCTCCACAATAACATGATGCGGTTTAATCTGACATTTCTTCAATTGCAAACAGTGTACTTATTCTGATATTTTGAAAGAGTCCGTTCAAAATAATTTAATAAGAATCGTAAACAAGTTCATCACCTTAATCAGTCACAAAACTAGTGGTCGAACACTGTGACTGTTCAACCTCTTTAAACGGAAGGGCGTGAAGAGATATATCCCAACCAGACTTAAGTAGTATTACAATCTTTCCGACAAGACTTACATAGTATTACATCAGACTTACATAGTATTACAATCTTTCCAAACAGACTTACATAGTATTACAGTCTCCCCAAAAAAGGCTTACATAGTATTACAATCTTCCCAACCAGCCTTACATAGTATTACAATCTTTCCAACAAGACTTACATAGTATTACAATCTTTCCAACAAGACTTACACAGTATTACAATCTCCCTAACCAGGCTTGCATAGTATTACAATCTTTCCAACCAGGCTTACATAGTATTACACTCTTTTCAGCAAGACTTACATAATATTACAATCTCCCCAACAAGACTTACATATTATTACACTCTTTCCAACCAGACTTACATAGTATTACAATCTTTCCAACAAGACTTACATAGTATTTCAATCATTCCAACCAGACTTACATAGTATTTCAATATTTCCAACAAGACTTACATAGTATTTCAATCATTCCAACCAGACTTACATAGTATTTCAATATTTCCAACAAGACTTACATAGTATTTCAATCTTTTCAACCAGACTTACATAGTATTACAATCTTTTCAACCAGACTTACATGGTATTACAATCTTTCCAACAAGACTTACATAGTATTACAATCTCCGCTACAAGACTTACATAGCATTACAATCTTTCCTACCAGACTTACATAGTATTACATTCTCCCCAACAAGACTTACATAGTATTACAAACTACCAACCAGGCTTACATAGTATTACAATCTTTCCAGGTTGACCCACAACTAGGACACTGTATCTCTACCCCCCTGGAGAATCAACGAAGTATGCGGCTCGGTTTGAATACAAATGAAAAGATGGTTAGGACCACAAAACTTCTATAGACAGCGTCCATTGCCCCAGTAGACAACCCTTATAAAAGCATCCATTGTCTCACTCCACCACAAGGGGTTAGACCTATCAAGATCCACTCAGATCCACTCTAGTGTAGAAAGTGGTGCCAAATTTGATTTCGCTTTGAAAAGAACGGATTGGTTTCGATTTTCTCCCATAGATTTCGTCTTTTAGACATTTTTGTCATACAAATTTGTTGGGAGAAGCCTCAACGTAATCTTAATAAGTTCAGGGTTACTTGATATGGGTTTTTATACTTGCTATTTTTAAACAAAAAGTTAGCGCTTAAAAAAGGGAGGGGCATGTGTAATAATATACCCGTATCAAATAATGCATTGTGATCAAGATGACACTATAATAGATTTGAAGAATTGTTATAGGATTAAAACAAAAATACTGATAATCATGAACAGATAAGTAAGATTTAATCGTAAGATAAGTAATGAGAGTTTTAAGAAATAACAGATGACAAACACGTTGCATTTTCACAATTTCTTGTAATTAAAAAAAAAGATCTCCCGACGTAGTAAGCCAATCAATATTGTATGCCACTTATAGATAATTAAAAAAACAACAACAACCAAGGAGAACTTTGCTCTCACTATTTGGGGGATCTTTGCGCAATCCAGACTGATTTGGAACCATACGTCTATCAACACGAGCCATCTGATGAAGCGCCACATTCCACACCTGAAGCTGTCCACCATGTAACCAGATCATTCATTGACTCTGTGAGCAGGTGCATGCAGTTTTACTGCATTTGCTATCATTACGCATTACACCCGACTGCTAAATAGTTGGACTGAAGAGTTGAAGATCCATGGTATAAGTCTGAGCTACAACCCCCCCCCCCCCCCACACACACTCTGACTTTCTCTCATTTGTTCGTGCTGTACAATGACATTAATTATGATAATCATTATTAGGATATATGGGAAAAGTGATTTACAATCTTCAATGTTTTGGTAAGCTGCAAAATTGGGATAGTGATGCAGTTGTAAAACCATGCAGTGTGTATTATAACCATCATTCAATTGTTTCATATACCCTTAAACTTCAAATACATGTATAACCTTACACCTATTTTGACCCCCCCCCCCATCATTATTACACCTGTTTTTATTCACCATGTGCGGATCTTTATTAGATGTTAATTCTTTGACCAAACCATTGACGGCACTCGCCTTGTCACGAAAGAAACAAATGAATGTAAAACCTATGTAATCTGTTTTCATCAATACAACCCCCCCCCCCAATCATTATTACACCTGTTTTTATTCACCATGTGCGGATCTTTATTAGATGTTAATTCTTTGACCAAACCATTGACGGCACTCGCCTTGTCACGAAAGAAACAAATGAATGTAAAACCTATGTAATCTGTTTTCATCAATACAACCCACTCTCCCAACTCTCTCTCCCCCCCCCCCCCCAACAAAAAAAAATAAAAAAAATAAAAAAACACCACAAAAACTACAAGAAGCATAACGGAAAAACAACAACAACAACAACAACAACAACAACAACAACAACAACAACAACAACAACAACAACAACAACAACAAAACCATCACAAAACAACAAAACAACCAACAGCCCCAAAACAATTTACTTTGAAGATTTTCCCCGAAACTCGTATTCATGTTATAAATGTGTCAACATTGTTGAAAATGAAGGGGGAGGTATAAACACAATTTTAGCTCTGGCGTTGCCGAATTTCGTCAATGAGTAATTTTCAGTTTTGATATTATTGTTCTTGCATATGAACGGTTTTTTAATCGCTTATCGTTTTTTATGATATGTGTGTCCAAATTGATTCGATTGACGAGTGTTATTTTTCTCTATTTTTCCGGCATGTCTTGATTAAATTCTGTTTGTTGTTGTTGTTGTTGATGTTTTTTTCAAACTTCAAAAGTAACATTTTAGACGTGAATTTTGTCAAGTGCCTTTGGGTGAACATAAAACCTTTCACTTTCTTTCTGTTCAATTATACTCCAAGTGGAAATACTCATCTCTTGGCTAGTAAAATTTGGTGACGATTATAATAAATTAATGGTATTAAAACTTATAACATTGTTCATATTTCTAATGTTCATAGTAAGTTTTTGTTTAAGACTTCACGAGCTCTTGTATTATTTTCCCCTACAGAAATAATTATATCGACATAGGAAATTCGCAATTTATCCTATTTAAAAAAACCCCACAAAAACAACAGAAACAACAACAAACAAACAAAACAAAACAACAAAACAAAAAAAATAAAAAAATAAAAAAATAAAGCCAACCCCCCCCCAAACAACAAAAACAAAAGCAAGAGAACGACAGCAATAAAAAAAAAACCCACGGTAACAACAAAACAAGTACATTGGGCATCGGATAAAGCAATTTTTGTGTAGTTTCGAAATGCCTTTTCTATAGGTATTAAAATAATTAACAGTTATTATTCGTCTTTCAGCTCCACCTCCCAGGGTAAGTGCTCGTTTGCTCGGTAGTCGGTACAAGAGCTTCGCGACCCGCAAGTACACGCACAGTCGGTTTGCGCACCAAACCGGGGTGGTTTGCGCACCAAAACCGGAGTAGTCAGGTTTTTCAACTGTGGAAGCGACGAAGTGAAAACTTGCCAGACTGTAAGCCGAGCGATTGTCTGGCTTGCGAATTGCAGCCTGGCAGGAAACGAGTGGGAGGGGAGAGAACGCTAACTTTCTCCTGCTCTTCAGGCGGGGGGAGTTACATGTACGTCTGGAGAGAGAGAGAGAGAGAGAGAGAGAGAGAGAGAGAGAGAGAGAGAGAGAGAGAGAGAGCTACTTGTAAGTTTAAAGGTGTAGAGAGATGGGAGAGAGAGAGGGAGAGAGAGCAAAGGTTGCTATCAAAGAAAAGGTATGGGGTGGACGAGGAAAGTGAGGGAGCAAGGGAGGGAGGGAGGAGTGTGGTTGCTCTGTGTTCAAGCAGGATAGATCTAGAGCGTAAAGCATGGAGGAAAATACTTGGAGAGCAGCGCTGTATCGTAGATCTATGCTGTAACACAGACGAAGGGCTGATCTGTACACAAACTCTACTAGAGGTGGGGACGGCGGGGGTGCATCAGTTATGGTGTCAACGGCGAGAGAATCTCTGCTCCCCCTCCCTCCCTCCAACACACGGGATCTGAAAGACCCAGCTGTAATACATGGGTTAGCTATGTCGTGTTAAAGGTGCACACACAACATTAATTTTAACGATTTAAACGTTGTGACAGGTTTAGCAGTAAAGTAATAATAATTTCTACACAGCGATAAATATCACAGTGGATTCCTAGCATACCAGTAGGGCATATATTACTATTTCACAAGTGCTACAAACTTAGAATAACTAACCAATCAGACTCTAGATTTAGATCTGTTTTCATTTTGTAATGAAGTCTAGATCTGTAACTTTCATGAGTATGCCTTCGTGCACTGACACTTAAGAACTTGGTTTTCAATGACAGAGAGCGAAAGTTTGAAGAGAGTGAAGTGACGATTCTGCTAGCTGTGAGTTGGAGGAGTATTGATACAGTCACAAGTCACAGGTGAGTACGCCTTGTAGCTTCCTGTGCTAGACCAGGCTTCGCATTCAGTGTGTCACCAGTTACTGTTGTGAATAAGAATAACCATCATTGATTCGATAGCATTCAAATATTAAAACAACATATAAAAAAACACAATACTTATTAGTTTTTTCTCTGAAGAATCTCTCTTATCTACCTTCGCGGTGAATTTCTAAAACAAAACAAAACAAAACATTAAGACAATATTATTATATCATAAAACGTTTCTTTTTTAACATTGTTGGTTTTTTTCTGAGCTTAAACTCGATCAATACTTAAAACAGTGAGAACTGTATAATTTTGCCAATTACTGACATCTAGATCTTTTTTAAGTTCAACTTGGCAATGCGTGTAAGACAAATGTTATTTTTTTTTTAATTTCAAAGCGGAGTTGTAATGAACACATCAACACTAAAAGAGAGTAGGGATAGCTTCCTCTATGATCTATACTGTTTGTCTCATGTCGGGATCGCACCTTACTGACATGCGTATTGTTTGTTGTTGTTGTTGTTTATGTTGTTGTTGTTGTTATTATTATTATTGATACTCTTGGTATGATCTGCACTGTGTCGTTTGTTGTTTCTGATGTCTTTGATTTTTTTTATTCATGCTGTTGCTATGCTTTTTGGTTGCAGTTTCATTCAATTTCTGTATCAATCAATCAATAAGCATGCTATGGGAATATTGGATTTCCATACCCCACTGCTAAGAATATTTTCCTTTCGAAGTTTTGATGGACACGTTATTATTCTCCTATTCATAACGGAAATCTCAAGAAGTAATTTTGGCTCGCGTGAAAAAAACAACAACTAACAACTCAAATGAACAACAATAAAAAAAAGATGATTATTCCAAACTGGATTCCCCATTCATGCGAAAGCAGGCTGGGGGCGAACTGGTTCAAGTTGTAGAGCGCTGATCTCCAAATCAGATGGTTCGCGGTTTGAATTCCACGATCGGTAGATATATTTGTTGGACTTCGTTCCCTGTAATTGGTTGGATCGGTGTCAGTATAATGTAACCGGCTAAGACAGAAGACATGGAATCCCCGCCATGTCTCGTGTGTGGGATGCAGGGGGTAAGAAACTGCGTCAATTCTTTCAAGTGGATCACCCAGTGAGCTGCCAATCTTCAGGCAAAAAAAGAGTATTCGTAGTCCTTTAAAATGTCCTACACTTTTTGCTTAAGCCAGTATTTTTTACACTTCGATGGCTTGTTGATTGGGTGCCTGCTCTCTCTCTCTCTCTCTCTCTCGCTCTCTCTCTCTCTTTTTTTTTTCTCTGTGTCCCTCTTTGTTTCTCTCTGTCTCTCTCTGTCTCTCTCTCTTTCTCTCTCTCTATCTCTCTCTCTCTCTCTCTCTCTCTCTCTCACCTACTGGTTGGGTTGACGTCAGTATTATGTGATCGACTGAGAAAGAGTTATGGTATCCCCGCACTTGCGACCCGTCCACAATATAGCGTATACAGTGGTGACTTGGAAGTTAAGCAACAAGACAAATCAACCCACTCTCTCTCTGTCTCTGCCTGTCTGTCTTTCTGTCTCTCTGTCTGTCTATCTGTCTATGTCTGTCTGTCTGTCTGTCTCCCCTCTCTCTATCCCTCTCTCTCTCTCTCTCTCTCTCTCTCTCTCTCTCTCTGTGAATCGTAGGATTAACCACTGCCCAGTTTCTACTAGCCAAAATCCCTGACCTTAAAAAAATGTACATGCCATCTTGGCACGAGTGACGTGTTTCCTGTTCCCAGTGGACTAGGAGACTTCAGGATGTCTCTTCCGATATCGAATCTGAAGTCTGAATCAGGCCCTCATCGTGTCAAGGGGATCGATGCATCCATTATGAATGTACTTTGGGGAATTATTATGTCATAATTATGAAAAGAACAAATTATTGGAAAAAAAAATAAAATAAAAAACACAACAAAAAACAAAAACAAAACAAACATCCCCCCAAATAAAATAAAAATCAAACAAAGCAAAAGCAAAAAAATCAAACAAACAACATAACGCTCCCCTCTCCTAAAATAACAACCAACCAACAAACGAACAAACCTCCTCCCAACCCCCCAAAAAATAACAATAGGAGCGACACCAAATAATATAAAAAAAATCAACGAAAATCCCACCCCCTCTCCAATGAAACAAAATAATTTCATTTTCTATTCCACACGGGCCTTATATCTAGGGATTTTAAGTACGGCTAAACCGTATTATTAACTTAGACCGCAGACCTAAACTAAGGTTATCTATTTAAAAGGAGACAACCGTAGACCGTGTCTATGTTTAGAGTACTGTCGAATCGACTTTCGCAGGTCTTGCGAAAGCTTATTTTTCAATCTTACGTTTATGTCTTTATCGGAGATGCTTTTTCGTAAAGCAAAATGAAATAGTTGAGTCAGCAGGTATATAGATCCAGTACATGCGATTGCTTTGAAACAATACATATTTTTGGAGTTTGTGCTAGAGAATAAATTAATATGTGTAAGGAGAGGTGGGTCTAAGCCTCCTTCTTATAACTGGTTAGGTCGGTGTCAGTTTAATGCGACCAGCTGAGACAAGAGTCATGGTATCCCAGCCCTATCTCGTGTGCGGCAGCACTTAAAAGTGTCAGACGTCAGTCTTGGAGCCCGTCCCCAATAAAGCCTATATAGTAATGACGTGGCTTTAAACCAATTCAACTCAGGTGTTTCCTTCTTATTGTTTTTATAAATTTATAGTGTAAATATTGTGTAAATATTTGCATGTAAAAAATGTACCGTGATTCATGATGTATAAAACTAACCCTATTAAACTTTTATTTGCTGTTTCTTCAGCTGAGCTCTATCAGTTATATATGGCCGAAGGGCCCTCTTACAATCTTCCAGTATAATGATATAACTATTTGTCAAATTTCTGTTCACATGTTGCTACATAGAGGTGTGATCATGATTAAAGAGAAGCTTTAACATTCATTGTCTTCTCGAGTCCTATTTCGTTCCTAAAATACTATAAATCTATAATATTTTGCAAACGAGATAGAACAATTGAGATTCCGGTATGGTACAGCTACTTTTCCAATTTCATAACTGCATCCCGAAAAAGATCCAAATCCTTATTATCAGACGTATTAAAAAAAGCAACAACAATACAACAAAACCAACAAAACAATAACCTATTATCTCTTTCAATACAAATTATTTAAACAATATTTCGATGTAATTTTTCCCACTCAAACCTAAATTTATACACCCCAGTGTATATTTAAATTCTGTATTCAAAATTTCAAATAAAATCACACTGCATGCAATAATGACAGTAGATAATTTTTTTAGACCAATAAACTTAATAAACATAACAATTGGTATTGTCAAGTTCATCAATCAAATGCGGAAGTAAAAATATTATCCCTTTGCCCTCAAATCCCATTAGCATGATGCATAGATAGATCACGGTATTTCATACTGATTCTGTTATTGAGGCTATTTTCCATGACCTTAAATCAATATCGCCTTAACAGGCTAAAGAGCTTTGCCCATTATCTTAAATGCGCGCCTTAGATCCCATGCAATTGACAAAATGAATACAAATCTGCGTGAATGATTGAATGGTTCTCTGCAAGATTCAGAACTTAACTGATGAAGGGGCAATATTCTTAAATATATCACAAGCTTTGCAACGTACACAACAACAACTGAGGACATAATACCGACCTTTAGGTGTAGAGTTTCCTGATCGCTCATTGGCTCCGTAAGTCTAGAATAGAGCTATGATTGGACGCCGGTGCATATTCCCTTATCCATCGTCTTCGTTTTTGCCAAAAACCTCGTTATCGTAAGGTCTCTATCCTTGGGCTATCACTATACGTTGTCGGATATATTGATCTCTTAGCAATAGCGGATAGAGCAAAGCGCTTCTCCTGGTTTACAGTATCCCACAGTAACGTCTATAAGATATTCAACGGAGACTCTATCAGGCGGCAAGGGTTATACGTTACATTCTATGTGAATCGCTATAAAGGTCCAAACTAACCCAATTCAATACATATCAAAGTTGATGGACCCAAATAACTGTCATTATGGTTACCATCTGGTAATTGGACAATCGCTACACTAAACAAACTAGGGGTAACATGCACAAAAAAGACGGAGCTTACGCCCCGTCGTAACAATATAAGAATCAAAAGGATTACGACAAGACATAAGCTTCGTCGTCATGTTTGCGCGTTCTACCCCAGCTCGAAATAAACCTAGACTAAATATTTGTCTACGTCCAAATAATATAATGGAGGAAGCACTGAGCAAGGATACGCTGCATCTACATCTCGCGTTCATCACTAAAAAGGTGTCTCATATTTCAAAATTGACACACCACTCAGAAAACTAAAATAAAAAAAAGAATAAATCACGGAGTCACGTTAAAAGGAAGGAAAAAAGCAAACAAATAACAAAATCCACCAGAGAGAAAATATAGAAAAGAACAAAAAAGAGAATAGTATGTAAAACAAAGGCATCCAAGACAATTACAGACGTGATTAAAATGATACAATCCTGATGGTCGAGCAGATACCGTGATTTAGGGCTTAGACGGCAGCCCAAAAGGATATGAACTACATGAGTTATCATGGTCGGCCAGATTAAAAGTTAAATTGAACTGCCAAAAATGTTGGACGAGGTCTAGCCCAGACTGATTAAAAGCTTGGATTGCATCTCCTCAGGCGAACAGTCGCTCACAAATTTTGACTTCTTTACATGGGCTCATACTTTTAGCGTTCTCGATTAAGTGTCTGATGGTATAATAGTACCACAGACGAATAAAAAATAATACTAATAGTGTTTGATTTGTATAGCAAATAAAAAAAGATAGGCTTTTAATCTGTGCAGGAATTTTTTTGAGTAAAAAAAAAAGCTTTGAATATAGGATTCATGGCTTTTAGACCTGAAGAGATTGGATTCTATTTTTAAAGAAAAAGAAATCTGACAAAAAATACCCCCCCCCCCAAAAAAAAAAAAAAAAAAAAAAAAAAAAACTAAAAAACATAAAACAAACAAACCAAAAAAAAAATCCTAATCAAAAACAACACACACAAGCAGAAACTTTTCTGATCCTAACATATCTATCCACGACAGTCTCAATGCGGTCGCCTCGCATGATTGTGTCCAGATTGTGTCCCACATGACTGTATCCAGTACAAATCTTTCGGGAACTGTGCGGGGGCAAACTGACGCAAGTGATGGGACATTGGTCTCGGAAACGGCAAGTTCACAGGTCGAAACCCACGATCGTTTGCTGGTTGGATCAGTTTCAGTAAAATGTGGTATCTTGGGGGGGATGGTCAATTTTATTTTAACTTACTACTTACTGATCGAAACTTTCAAGAAGTTAACTAGCAACAGTGAACCTTCCATACTTCACAATATCCCTCACACTTGTTTTTTTACCATTCAGTACTGAAGATTTCTTCTGAAGATGTAGAGAGAACAAAGCGCGCTGTGTAAGTCGCTGTGACGTAATAGTTGTACCGCTTTATATAATCCCCCGCTGAGTTTATGTTATGTTTTGTTATTCAGTAGTATATTAATTTTAATGGTCGATGGTATAAGGCCCTCTCTTGGGAAATGTGCCATGACATTTTAAGATATGTAAGGCAATGTAACGACCCAGTTTCTTTGCCTTATTTTAGTTGTGTTCATGACTTCGCTCCATTTTGTTGTTTACTCCATGATATATTAAAATACTCCATGATCTATTAAAATTGTGTTTGTTTCTTGATGCCTAACGAAGGCAGGCAGGAAATTTTAAAGTGTACGGGTCACAAACTTGGTTCTACCAAGTTGAGTTGAGTTGGTTTAACGTCAAAAGTCAGCATTATATAGGCTATGTTGTGCACAGGTCCCAAGACGGACGTCTGATAATTTTATGTGATGCCACACACGAGGCAGGGCGGGGAGACCTTGACTACTGATCTAGCCGATTATATTGTACTGACACCGACACAACCAGCAGGGAGCAAAATCGCCTGGGCTCGAACCTGCACCGTTTGCGTCGGAAGCCGATGTTTTACCCCAGGACCACCATGTGATCGGCTGAGATAGGAGTCATGGCATCCCCGCCCTGTCTCGTGTGTGGCAGCACGTAAAATTGTCAGACGTCAGTCTTGGGGCCCGTCCTCAATATGGCATATATAGTGTTGATTTTGGACGTTTAAACCAACTAAACTCAATGTGAAAGCCATCACGTGATATTGCCAGGCGTTAGCCTTAGGACCCGTCCACAATACAGTTTATATCGTGCTGGCCTTGAACGCTAAGTAAAAAAAAAACTCAATTCAACTTAACTCCCTCAGTGTTGATCACACGCTGCGCTGATTGCGTGCCAAGGGGGGATAACTTTACAGAACCGCCCCACCACTTTCAATGCCCACAGCTTCGATCTCTCTAGCCCAGTCCCTGGAGGTAAGCGGAGGAACCATTAATGTATTGGTTTAACACATTTCCATACAGGTAGTGTTAGAGGAGATTAATTCGAGAAAATATTAAAAGAGATGGATTTTTTGTTGTTTCTGTAGTGGCTGTGGAGGTAATACAGTATTGTCTTTTACCCCTGCATTTCGGCTTGTGATAACGAGACAGGTAGCGAACATGAGGGAGATAGGTAAGGTAATTTGCACAGGCGATTGATCATAGATCTATACTAGACTTACAGAGCCAATGAGGGTTTGGAAAACCCCCATGTCTTGATTGTTATAATTATGTCATCTACTATAGAGTGAAACGCATAGGCTGCGCAGAGGCAGAGTTAGATCAGATTAATAAGGAAAAAACAACAACAATTGATGGAGTGTCAATGGTTTTACTACTAATAGTTGTTGTATAGGTAACATCGTCTCCAACCCTTGCATTTTGGCTTGTGATAACGAGACAGGTAGCGAAAATGAGGACGATAGTTAAGGTAATCTGCACCGGCGTTTAATCATAGGTCTATCCTAGCTTTACGGAGCCAACGAGGGATCGGAAAACCCCCATGTCTTGATTGTTATAATTATGTCATCTACTATGGTGTGAAACGCATAGGCTGCGCTGAGGCTGAATTAGATAAGATTAATAAGGAAATAAAAAACAACAATTGATGGAGTTTTAATGGTTTTACATGTACTACTAGTAGTTGTTGTGCAGGTTGCATCGTCTCCACCCCTTGCATTTTGGCTTGTGGTAAGGGGATCCATAGCAAAGGTGAGGACTAGAGGTAATTTAATCGGCACAGGCGTTTAATCATAGATCTATCCTAGCTTTACGGAGCCAACGAGGGATCGGAAAACCCCCATGTCTTGGATCTTATAATTATGTCTATGGTGTGAAACGCAAAGGCTACGCAGAGGCAGTGAGAGTTAGAGAAGATTAATAAGGAAAAAACAACAACACTTGATTGAGTTTTAATGGTTTTACATGTACTACTAGTAGTTGTTGTGCAGGTTACATGGTCTCCACCCCTTGCATTGTGGCTTGTGATAACGAGACAGGTAGCGAAAATGAGGACTATAGGTAAGGTAATTTGCACCGGCGTTTAATCATAGATCTATCCTAGTCTTACAGAGCCAACGGAAAACCCCTATGTCTTGATTGTTATAATTATGTCATCTAATATAGGTATGAAACCGCAAAGGCTTCGCAGAGGCAGAGTTAGAGAAGATTAATAACAAATAAAACAACTGATAGAGTTTTAATGGTTTTACATGTACTACTAGTAGTTGTTGTGCAGGTTACATGGTCTCCACCCCTTGCATTTTGGCTTGTGATAACGAGACAGGTAGCGAGGACTATAGGTAAAGTGTTTTATCATAGATCTATGCTAGACTTACGGAGCCAGCCAATGAGATGTCTTATATTTACTGTTTTATTGACACCATCAGTGAACGATGGAGTTAAACAGCTTTACACGTAATTAGATGTGATTGTACTATAAATCTTCTAATGAAGTCTTATAATAATAGATTTATATCCCTATACAATAAACTTGAATGCCAGCAACACTGCTAGCCTATGTTGTTAGGGTATAAAAAGGTCCAAAAAAGACTTAAGGGTGGTCATTGTTGATTGTTGTTGTTGAGTTGGTTTAACGTCCAACATCAGCACTATATTGAATATATTGTGAACGAGCCCCAAGACTGACGTCTGACCATTTTATGACCTGCCACTAACGAGACAGGGCGGGGATACCATGACTCCTGTTTCAGTCGGTCACATTAAACTGATACCGAAAAGGGTGGTCAATTTGGGCTGACAGTATAAGCTGGTATAGAAGTTTATGTCACCAACAATAAGCCATGTTGATGAACATGTGCACTAACATGTTATGGACAGATAGCAGCAACCCAAATAATACCGACAAGTATACCCCTTTGGTCTCTCTCTTTCTTTCTCTCTCTCTCTCTCTCTCTCTCTCTCGCTCTCTCTCTCTCTCTTTCGCCCTCTCTCTCTTTCTTTATCTCCCTCCCTATCTCTCTGTCTCTTTCTATCTCCGTCTCTCTCTCATTCTTTCTCTCCCTCCATTCCTCCCCCCCTCTCTCTCCTTGTTAAAGTCTAATGACGACGGGAAAATTAAGAGTGATACCCGAGACTAGCTGGTCATGTTAATGTTACCAACCCAACCAGAAGGAAAGAAGGAGACAGCCTGAGTGGGGATCGAACCAGCAACCTTTTGATAAAAACCCGCGCACTCTACTCCTAAACCAAAGAGATCATTGCCTCAAATTGTCTATGTTCGTTATATTATAAATTCAACAATATTTGTTGAACCCCTTACTTTGCTTTTTAACCTGAAAATCAAAAGAAAATTAACACAATTATTTATAAAACTGCACTCAAACAAGACATAATTATGATTGGCCACAAAGTTATTTGAAATTCGTGTCTTTCTATATTTGATAATCATGCCATGAATGGTAATTGCATTAAAAAAAGCATTGTGAATTGTTTCAAAAATACACGGTTCATAAGCGACGTCGTTGTTTTTTCCAATATATAATCAATTATACTGTCATTTATCCATTATTTTGTCAAATAAGCAATTCTTTTGGGCTTTATTTTTTTTGGGTTATATTTACAATTATGTGAAAAACGTTTATCGGATATTAGAATTGCATAATTGTATTATTTCTAATATGATTTATTAGCCCAAGGGCAGTTTGCATCTCTGAAAAGTGCATTACGATAAATTGAAGTTTTAACTTATCTCTCAGTAGTGAACATGAGAATCAACGTATTTTATGTCAGAAGTAATTTAGACGATTAATTTTACAGTGATACTCGAAATGGCAATGGGAAAATCCACACTAATCATTCACACCAATACACACACTATAAAGACTATATTGTGGACTGGCCTCTAGACTGATGTCTGATACTTTTTAGTGCTGCCACCCAAGAGACAGAGCGGGGAGACCCAAACTCCTGTCTCAGCCGGTCACACAATAGTGACACCGACCTAAACAGTGGGAAGCGTAATCGCCAGGGCTCGAACCACGGGAGCCGATGTTGTACCCCAGGACCACCCCCACCCCCCTTCCCATCAAGAATGGTACTATATGGCGTGAGTATCCCAATGTAAGATACCATGAATCTGGCCATTCACATTGTACTGACACTTACTTGTTTATTTTGCTGCTTAACGTCCAATGTCAGAACTACATAGACTATATTGTGTACGAGCCTCCAGACTGACGTCTGACAATTTTAAGCGCAGCTACACAGGGCGGGAATACCATGACTCCTTTCTCAGCTGGTCACATTATACTGATACCAACCCAACCAGTTAACGCTGACCCAACCAGTAGTGACAAAAAAAAACCCAACAAAAAACAAAAACCGAGGCGGTGGAAGCTTGGATCAAACAGCAGCTTTCCTGTTAGAACTAGAGAATTTTACCAAACACTTGGACCACCTCCTCTATGTGGTTTTTATCTATGTTTTCTATTGGGTTTAACATCTCCTAGGTTTCTCTAGGGAGTTCAATACGGCGACGGGACCAAAGACTTACGTCTGACAATTGTGTATGCTGCCACACACGAGACAGGGCGTGGATACCATGGCTCCTGCATCAGCTGGTCACATTATACTGACACCGACAAAACCAATTACAGGGGACGAATATCGGACAAATAAATCTGCCCATCGTGGGATTAGATCCGCGGACCTCCTGTACTGAAGACCAACGATCTACCACATGAGAAAGTTCGCATCCCCCAACTGTTTTTTTTTTAAATTTTTTTTTATCTATATATGCCATCAATCCTTTTAAAACAAAGCCGAACCAGAACCGTGCCTAAGTGATGGAGGCCAACACCGACCCTTACAGACTTTCTGTCGCTCCTAGGTCTTGCTTCCTAGCGTGTCAGGACCCATAACTATGATGATGACTCTCTTATCAAGGGAAATAATCGTCAAAAGAATTCCCCTGGCCCAACGGCAACATTGAAAGCATATAAAATTTGATAACTAATATTTAACATTTTTTTCTGTATGACGTTGGGATTTTATCGAATTGCCGCTTGGTGCGATTTTTTAACCTATTGAAATGTAAAATTCTAGGGAATGAGAGAGAGAGAGAGAGAGGAGAGAGAGAGAGAGAGAGAGAGAGAAGAGAGAGAGAGAGAGAGAGAGAGAGAGAGAGAGAGAGAGAGAGAGAGAGAGAGAGAGAGAGAGAGAGAGAGAGAGAGAGAGAGAGAGAGAGATCTTCTTTCTGTCTGCCATGGAGCATTACTTAGCCGTCTCAGTCACAAATGCAATGCCATTAGATCAAGACGGAGTAGGTAAGCTCATTATGGTCCATGAATAGAGACACTCAAAAAGAAAACAAAATTAAACGTCGAAGGGAATTTAATTAATAGAAGGAACGCAACAGCAAATACTATAGAGACGAACAAATTGCAGGGAACGATCAGATATTACGATAGGATAAGATAAGATAAATTTTATTGAGCCTCAAGAGAAATTTGTTCTTGATTACATTAGGCTAAGAGTACGACATTACATGTAATGAGCATAGCTCTCTTACTCCTCTCTCTCTCTCCCTCTATCTCTCTAACTCTCCCTTGTAGAAGGCATGTAGTTATCATTATCTCCTCTTTCTTGAACTACTCAGTCCGTAAGTACAATATCACGGTAGCTTACGACTCGTCGTAAACCTTCTTATTCTTATACTGTTACGACAAGTCGTAAAGTATGGATACATTGTACTTACACTTACAGCCTGTCGTGATTACTCAACTAATGTTCACAGTTCCTCGGAGGTTTCTCTACAGATCGCTGTAAATAACTTTTATCAGGATGAGCCTTCATTCATCAGCAGACCAGTTTATTAATACAGCTAAAGAGACATGACTCTAGTTAAGTTACGGGGGTAGCCCTGGGGTAGAACATCGGCCTTTGACGCAAAAGGTCTGGTTCGAGCCCTGGCAATTTTATTTACTATTGATTGAGTCGGTGTCAGTTTAATGTGACCAGCTGAGGATGGAGTCATGGTATCCCCGCTCATAAGCAGCACAGAAAATTGTCAGACGTCAGTCTTGGGGTTCGTCTACAATATAGTCTATATAGTGCTGATCTTGGACGTTGAACCAACTCAACTCAACTCAACCCTAGATTTAATCGCGAGTTGAAACTTGCTATGCTTCTAAAAGAGAGAAATGTACATATTATTGCCCTGGAGTTTAAGTCAGAGGGTATCTAGTCTATCCCACATGTTAAAAACTTTCGCTAGGGTGTAATCTCACCATACTATTGCAGACGCAGTTTCCAGCAAGCAATGAGAAAAGGCCGTTATGTTTATTGCAGGGAGAGATACATGCAACGTCCATCGGAGAGATTGCCCCTGCCACACATTTCTCTTTCTCTGATCACACACAGAGACAAAATGGCCGTAACCAAGTGAGGGTAAAAAAAAAGGCCTTTTGTTTAATATGTACTAACCATTACACGGCAACACAACAATCGTCACGTTGCTAACAGAACGATCTATCTCATAGAAAAAAAGCAACAACAACAACAACAACAACAACAACAACAACAACAACAACAACAACAACAACAACAACAACAACAACAACAACATTCCTGATCTATCGGTTCTATAACCTGAAAATTGGTTAGGCCAAATTTTTACAATTTCAATTTTAAATTGACCTACATTAAAAAAGACAATTATTGTAAAGAGTTTCTTTCATTTTTCTAAAAACTCCTGATTTTGAAAGAGACAATTATGTTAGCAAGGTGATGCAATGTTCCATATTATATACTTTTCTGACTTCATTTCTTATTGGTTCCAACTCTTTTACGTAAGACCAAAACAAGTATCCATCTATGTAAAACTTTAATCTTGTGAAAGGGCAATCTTTAAAATAATAGTCTTTTCTGTTTCACAACGGATCATATGCGGTTTTATGTTCTACTTCATTTTGTTTATTTCTTGTTAAAAAGTTTTAAGGAAAACGAACGTAAAGTAAATGTCGATATTTCAGAGGGAATGGGTCTTGGCTATAATTATCAATGTTAAAAACATTGCTACATTTCTTTGGTTATAAAATATAAGTAAAGCTTTATTTCTTACATGGAACTTTCACGAGCACCAAAACCATTAAGAGTTATTAAAAATTTTATATTATGACGCACAAAATGAAAAAAAAAACACACGAAAAAACAAAACAAAACAAAAACAACAACGAACAACCGGTTTTTACATATCTGACGCGTTTCTGAATGTTGAATAGAGCTCATAATTATAATTTTCTAAATTTGTGGCTGTGTGGAAGCAGTCAAAAGATTTAGTTTTATCTTAATAATGTGTTACATTTAAGAAAAAATGCTGCGAAACAAAATTCTGTTCTAAAATGTAAAGCATGCAACTCACATTGACTATTAATGTTATTTCAATACTTGTTCTCTATATTGTTTAACGTCTCCTATGTTCCTCTAGGTAGTCATATACGGCGACGGGCCGCAAGACGTACGTCTGACAATTGTATGTGCTGCCACACACGAGACAGGGTGGGGATACCATGGCTCCTGTCTCAGTCGGTCACATCATACTGACACAGGGGACCAGTTACAGGGGATGAATGTCAGACAAACAAATTTGCCGATAGTGGGATTAGAACCGCGGACCTCCTGATCTGGAGACCAATGGTCTACCACATGAGCCAGGTCGCCCCCTGTTATGCCAATACATTTGGCAAATAAATATTTGTATAACAAAGCAACCCTTTTGGACACTTTGTATCATAAGATTAGATATGACCTACTTCCTTTTCTCTCCATTTCTCATATAAAGGAATTGATACTGCAAGCAATTGGCCATAGGTACAACGTCGAAGTAGCTTACGACTTGTGGCAATCCTGCTTAATCTTATTTTCTCAAAGGAGATTCTATGCGACTACCTAAATATTCTTAAATTAAAGATTACAACAACTCCTACCATCTAAATGTACTCCATGTTGCTTATTGACAATTCTAGTTTTAATCGCGAGTTGAAACTTCCTAGGCTTCGAAAAGAGACAAGTCGTAAGCTAGACCGATATTGTACTTACAGCCTTAGTAAACGTTTATTTGGGCAACAGTCGACGTGAGTACAATCTTGTTAAGAGGAAACGTTTTAAGATTATCACTTCTCGATGGTTGCCCAGATCGGCCTGTTTCAGAGGGACGTGTCAGGCACCATTGTGTTGCGCTCACCAACAAAAACATCTGGCTCCCGTCTGGCTTCTGGCCATGTCCGCCTTTGTTGTTTGGCTTTCTTCACAGAGATAGTCAGAGTCCTTAGTGCAATGTAGTGTTAGTTTACAACTTGTCGTACGCCTTGGTATGCGTATAGATTGAGGCGAGTGGTAGGATTTCTAGATTACTACCACGTTGTGATTATGACGATTAGTCTGGAGACAGTAAGACGCACAGACGTGTTTGTGGAAGAAAAACTGTGTACGTATGTGTACAGGGGGAAAATACAGTAAAGAATAGCAAGCGAAATAAGGAGGGAAACAAAAGAAGGAATGTATGGAAAAGAAAAAGACGTAGGAGGAGACGAGGAAGAGGTGGAGAAGGAGGAGGAGGAGGAGGAGGAGGAGGAGGAGGAGGAGGAGAAGGAGGAGTAGGAGAAGGATGTAGAGCAGGAAGAGGAGGAGGCGGAGAAGGAAAAGGAAGAGAAGGAAGAGGAGGAGTAGAGTACAAAACAAGGATCAGAGCTTTAAGGGAGTTTAATACTTAGCTTCAGCACTATTCTGGTTATATTTTGGACGAGTCTCAAGACTAACGTCTGGTAGTTTTACGATCTGCTATGCAGAGACAGTTCGAGAATAGACGTGTTTGTGGAACCAAAGGGACTCCCTGTTTTATCCGCTCACATTGTGCTGACACCGACCCAACCAGTAAGGACGAAAACCGGCTTGTGCAATTTTGACCAATTGTCCCTGGTTTCGAACCAGGGACCTACCGATTGGGAGACCAACGTTCGACCACTTGCGCCAGATCGCCTCCCGAATACGAGAAAATGGCAATGAAAATGCCTTGACATGCCGAAGACAAGCCGATTAACATGCGAGGTGCCTATTCTCGTTTTCAATCCAATTCTTATTTTTTACAAATTATCTTATCTATTCTTTAAGCATAAAATTACGTATTCTGAACCAGGCAGATAATTGCGTTGGTTGGAAATGAGCTGTATGAAACTCGAAGTTGCATCAGTGGCAATATAAAAATAAATAGATCCAATTAAAAAGGACGGTTTTGCTATAAATATTTTTTTGTGATAATTATTTGTAATTTCTGCAGAAAAAATCAACACTTTAAGCCTCTTCTAGGATGCGGAATGAACATAACAATAAGGATCTACGAGTAATTATGGAGCCTGTAGAGGCGATCTAAATTGTTTATGTATCAATTTAGTTTTTATATCTTCATGCAAAAAATCTATTTTCTGCTTCTTTAGTTTTCTATCTTTTAATTTTACTGGCGTTTTCTATCTTTTATCCATTTTTCTGGTTATCAAATTTAATGGTTAAAATAGGAACGCCTATATACTAGGCATTTTTCTCTTTTCGTGACAATACGATCTAAAATTTATTAAAATTTTCCCGGAAAGGACCAATACAATAATGAAATTATTATTTTCAATATTTTAACCAAATCTTTTTTTTTTAATCGCCGTTTCTTATACCTTTCATTTTGTTTATGAGGGTACCAGATAACTCAGTCCGTAGTAATTTGCTCTTATGATCAGATGGTATGAGGCTTGAACCTCAACTGGAGTTTCTGTTTCGTCCAAAGTTTTTCGGGGATCCCAAGGGATGTGAAACTAAAAATAGACTATTGTGCTTAGAAATTCGCTGCCTATATATTTTTCTTGGAAACACTTGTGTTGTGAATGCTGTAATGGGAACTAAAAATAGAATCGATCGAAATACGGTTTATAAAAAATGGAATCAACCAAAATACGGTTAAAAAAATGGAATCAACCGAAATACGGTTTATAAAAATGATAATTAGAATTGCATAGACAGAACGGACCAAAAGAGAAATATTGACAAAGGAAAGAAAAAGACAATCCAAATTGATTTGACACGGTTTGAGAAGAAAAAAGTGTTGGAAAACTGGTAAGAACGGGTATGATCGAAGGAACTAAAGCGGTTGGAAATCAGTGAAGTTATTACTTGACAACATCAAAGAATGTGTCGAACGACAACAACGGTAAAACTGAAAACCTAAGCAATGTACAGATGTGGGGAAGTATGGTAGGTGCCGCGACAGTGTAAAGATCTTGGAGACAGCAATGCACAAAGATCATGATTGTTTGAGGTACATTGCGAGAAATACAAGATCATGTCTCCGTGGGGCAGCACGTAAAATTATCAGACATCTATCTTGGGTATCGTCCACAATATAGTCTATTATAGTTATTGTAATATAGTTGGACGTTAAACCAGCAAAACTCGACTCTTACAACCATACTACAGCGTCCATGTTTGAGGCGCACTCAATCAATTTATCGAGTGGATATATTATCTCCCCTGATCAGAGAGCTATTTAGGTTAATGTCCTGTAATCCCCATAACTCACGGCCAAGAATATCTCTAGAACTCTAGGACCGTAAGTACAACGTTGGAGAAAGCCTACGACTCGTCTTAAGATGCAATAGTTAGAAGGCTTACGACAAGTCGTAAGCTACTTCAACATTGTACTTACCGCCTAAGGACTCTAGAACGCGGGTAAAACGCCGATTTGGTCACCAGTATTCTCTTCTATGAGCTCGAAGCTAATTCCCCCCATCTAAAGCGCGACAGGCGTCTAAAATAAACTGTTTATAGTTGATCGAATGCGCACGAATACGGAGAAACCCGCTAGTCCGCACCATAATAATAAACCTTGGATTTCAGAGGCGTAAACGAAGGCGTAATGCTTGTAGGGTCCATTAGCGGTGCGTTCAGTAGTTTTGGCTGGCTGGTTGAGGAAGGCACACGATGGACATTTGTAAACAAAGCTCATCTCCAAGGCGACCCCAAGACGGGTCTAAAACGGCCCAAGCTAGAAGAACAAACAGTATGAAGAGGGTGTAGCTTAAATACCATCTAGTAGAAAAACACGTTGTGGCTTTAAACGTTTTAATGTTTTAGAAGAACATACATCTATTATCACTGATTTTTAAAAATTAATCTGCACAAAATATTAATTTGATAATAAACGCAGCAAATATTTATTCTTTAAAAAATTATATTTATTCAAACTATGATAAAGCCCAAAATTAAATGATTCGCACCAAGATGAAACTGTTAATAATTATAAAAGTGGAACCAGGTAAAGAAACAGAGGATCGAAACTACCGGCAAATGACAGATTTTGATAGGTCCATTATGATGGTTTGGCCATTTATTTCTGAAGTAAATGTATTGCGAACGTACCACCAGCTCTGTTAAATATTACAGAGAAATATTGAAAGCTCTCGGGAACATTCTATATCTCTATAGGGTGAAAAAGAGAGAGAGAGAGAGAGAGAGAGAGAGAGAGAGAGAGAGAGAGAGAGGACAGCAAATAGAGATGCTTTCTCTCTCCTTCTCTCTCTCTCCCTGGACCTATCAAAATCTCTCTCTTTGTCCTTCTCCCTCTCACGCTCTCTTTCTCTCTGGATTTAATGTCTCCTGGATTCCATTGGGGATTCTTATATGACGAGGAACAATGTATTGTCTACCGTTTATATTGGTTTATAGTATGTAAGGAACATATTCTGACGACGGTAGTACGTCAATTTTATTTGATTTAAATGGGACGCGAGGTGGCTCAATAAGTAGCGCGTGCAGCTACTGATACGAAGTTGCATGCTTTGGGGTCCCGAGTACGAGTCTCAACCAGGCCGTCTCTGTGTCCTACTGTCGAATAGATGTCATGTCAGTGTAAGAGAATAGAGAACCTCTTGTATCAGAGCTCTGTTTGGGAACTCGTCACCGCATAAAATGTCCTTGGGAATATAGGAGACGTCGTAGAGCTATAAACTTATATATGAGATAGTACTCGGGGTTTCTAAGGCAGTCAACTTGTACGATGTAACCGCACTCATCCAGAAAAAATACCCACAGAAATACCCCCCCCCCTCCAAAAGAACAACCAACTACAACAAGAAACACAATAACACCAAGAAATCCACCCTAAAAACACCAGCTATAAACCAAAACAAACAACAACAATAACAACATCAACTAACAAACAAACAACAAAAACTAATTTCCACCATTTCAAATAATGATAAAAAAACAACAACAAACAAACATCAAGCAGCAAAACAATCATCTGATTTCCAGTTTTCATCATAATTTATTTGTGACCAAACAGATCTTTTCAATAACTCTTGGCCTTGATCGCTGCAGAAAAAAGCAAAGGCAAAAAAAACCCTTTTCAATTGTTACAGCTGAATTTTAGATGAATTGATAACAACACTAAAAAAAACAGAACCGCGACCAATTTTAGGACAACTTTCTTGATGCAATACAATGAAAAAAAAAGAAAAAAAAAAAGAAGAAAGAAAAAAAATGTTGTAAAGTTGAAAAATAGAGGAAAGGAGAAGTTATTTTGATAAAATGTGGTTGTTTTCACTAATCTTAGTATTAAATCTGAAAAAAAAAATAACTTGATACTGAATTTCGTAACCAATGGTACCAACAATAATATTATTGTAATTGGTTGTTTTTATTCTGTGACTTTAAAGGAATCGTGTACTTTTACCGAAGCCTCATAAAAAATAATTATGACCAAGTTACCGAAGAAGACAAACATTTACATTGCTATTATGCACCGTTAAGAACAGTTTTCCTCGTTGTTTTACAGGCTGAATGGGCTGGGTAATAAATACTTCCTGAGTATCATTATATGCTAACGTTGCCATTAGTTTGGTGGAAATAGATCATCGCTGCAGCTACTATTTCGAATGTGTTTGTTCATATCGGTAATTTGGCTTTCACTTGTTCAGAGACCCCCAACATTGATTTTTGCCTAAGTGAAAGCCTGTAAACTTTCCACTATGAGTTAATGTTGACTTTACAGATGTTGAATTCAATTTTCATCTTTTTCATAAGGAATACGTTACGGTAAAAAGGCAACAAGAGACTATTGATGTTAGAATCTCCACTAAAACACGCTTCTCTTTTTGTTGTTGTTGTTGTACTTTCCCTTTCTCTATAGAGGGGGGGGGGCGGGGGGCGGTGGTCCTGGGATAGAACATCGGCTTCCGACGCAAAAGGTCCGGGTTCGAGCCCTGGCGATTGCGCTCTCTACTGGTTGGGTCGGTGTCAGTTTGATGTGCCCGGCTTAGACAGGAGTCATGGCATCTCCGATCTGTCTCGTGTGTGGCAGCACATTAAAGACGTTAGTCTTGGGGCCGTCTATAATATAGCCTATATAGTGTTGACCTTTAAACCAACTCAACAACTTCAACAACAACAGCAACAACAACATCTCTATAGAGTGAGAGAGAGAGAGAGTTCTCTCCCTCTATCGGGTTTAACGTCTCCTAGGTTCCCCTGGAGGATCATATAAGGCGAAAGCTTTACCCAGTTCGCCACGTCAGTCATTTTTATAATGATCTATCTAATTTCTTAACTAAAAAATCTATTTGTTTTTTGGAAATGAGATAGTACAATATACATCCAAACTAACCAGTTGTTTAAGGAAACACAAAGACCGGCCAAATACGCTAGATAGAAACAGAAGCATCACCAGCAACCAACTGCATACTCTGGCCCAAGACTGGGGCGTAGATAAATCAACATTTTGATAGGAAACTCTCAGGTTTACCCAATCGATCTAGGGGAAACAAGCCGGTAACTAAGGATCACGTGTTAAACTGCGAGATCTCGCGGGGTGGTCGCCACAAAGAGACGTATAATCCATAACCCCCGACCGCCGTCTGCTTGGGAGAATGGGAGAGAACTCTCAATCAATGGTTTCTTAAAAAAATAAACACTGCGCACCCAAACGAAACTAAAAACGAAACGAAAAAAAGAATGAAAAAAACAAACAAAGCAAAGCAAACCAAAAAAAACAAACAAACAAAAACAAACGGTCAGTTGTCCACAAAAGAGGCCAAAGTTAGCATTGTGCATCCTCCTGACTTTTGTCTTGGTCGTCTGGAAATATCTGTGGGAAAAATAAATAAATGTTATACTAAGAATGTTGTGGTTTTTGGTTTAAGAGGGATAACTTTCAGGTGAAACTACAACTCAGCTAATAGTAATAGCCATGAGAGAATGAAATGGACTCTTTTTAGAGATTTATGAAAGAAAAGTTTCAGTCTTTGAATTTTACTTATTCTGGGCCGCCTTTGAAGAAACAACTTGTTAGTTTTTGAACAGATATTTCGTAGTCTGCGTAGGTCGGCACACTCAAATAAGATGTAGAAAGTATTAATTAGATATAATAATTACCTGGTTTGGTCTTTTTATTTTGACTCTAGGAATAGGAGATAGATAGATAGATAGATAGATAGATAGATAGATAGATAGATAGATAGATAGATAGATAGATAGATAGATAGATAGATAGATAGATAGATAGATAGATAGATAGATAGATAGATAGATAGATAGATAGATATATAGATAGATAGATGGATAGATAGAGAGAGAGAAAGAGAGAGAGACAGGGAAAGGAAGAGAGAATCATTATCTATCTAGATATAAAGGGACGGAGATGGCTCATCTGATAGAGATCCCTGTTTCGACACCTTCATCAGGCCTTTTATTTCTAACTAGTTGGTTCGGTGTCAGTGTAAGGCGATCGACCAAGGCCTTGGTACCCTCTATTTCTTCGCCCTACATGATCTACCATCATAACCAAGGGTGCAATAAGCTAGATTAATGCTTCGTCTTATGCCGATCAAACCTGATAAAACGTCTCCTAGGTTCTCTTGCAAAATATACCATCTATGGCGAGTGAGTAAGTGAGTTGGTACCTTAACGCCCACCATCAGCAATAAAAATAAGGGGGGGGGGGCGGATTTGAGTTTTAACGTCCAGCGTCAGCACCTCATAGGCTATATTGTGGACGAGCTCCAAGACTGACGTCTGACAATTTTATGTGATAACATGACTCCTGTCTCAATCGGTCACAATATACTGACAAAGACCCAACCAGTTACCCGGGACGAAATCGAACAAATAAATCTGCCGAACCGCGGACCTCCCGATCTGGAGACCAACACTCTACCACTTGAGGAGAGGGGGGACATTTTGTCCTATTGTTGGTTTCGAACCGTGAGGCCAACGCTCCACCACTTGCGCCAGTTCTCTTCCAACTTTACGGCAATATCGTTTTTTGTTCTCAAAATGATTTGCTAGTGTTCTTTTAAAACCGAGTGTTCTGAAGACTTCCTCCTTAATCGTTCTGATTTTATAGAGTATTTTTGCTAGTCGTCGAAATATTCACACCTCAAAAGCTTCTAGGTATTTAACTTATTATTAATATGTATTCTGTTACTCTCATAGAGCTAATACTGGCTGAGATGTAATGATGGAGACAGTTATGAGTACATTAGTTTGATATAATAGAATACAAGCATATTTCAACATGCGAAAATCGTGACATCTCTATTTATACAATTTTTACCGACTAAGAAAGAAGTACTACCATTCTTGTTCTGCCTCTGCGTAAAAGAATGAAAAATTTATTAAACTTCAGTTTTGGTACCTGACGTCGTATTTTATCGCCTTTGGGAGCCCAGAGGGTGAAAACAGAGGGGACATATTGCTCCTTGTTTCAGACTTTAAACGCTATAGATGTGAGTGAGATAGTTGAAGAGTTATTGTATACTGATAAAAAAAAGAAAACAACAAGCTGGCAAAAAAGCAGACAAACAACAAAAAGATTATGTAAAATCAGCATTGTCTTGAAAAGAAATAATCTAGGAAAAACCCTGTACTTTTCGGTGACAATCTAAGGTACCTGTCTCGTGTGAACACATACACACAGTAGCCAATCTGGTTTCTTTGTTTTGTCTTATCCCGATATGCTGCTTTGCCTCAATAAAGCACGCATTGTTCAAAACTGGACTATTTTGCTATTTCTACCAACTGGTGAAATCAACTCAAAATCCTCCAGGCTTACCCTCATTTTTATCGGAGCCTTTCAAATTAATTAGATGCCAATTTTTACGTTTGCGATAGACTCTAATTGGCTTTATTTTTTACAGCTCAGAGGTTGTGTGATCTTTGATGAAATGCCTATTTAATTACCAAATCACTTTGAAAGGTACAACTTTCACGGTAACAAAGACAATGATACTATTGGTAGCCAAATTAACCTGAAGTCAAAATGAGAGAAGCAATGAAAACAAGGTACGCTTCTAGAAGTACATGTACATAGTATTACTACATACATATTTAGATACTCAGGCTAAAGAACGAAATATCGTTCAGTCACCAAGCATATTTCCGGTTACAGGTGGTGTCTATCCACTTTCAATCATGACGATCAAAGGGGTCAGTCAGTCTATCGTGATCTAAGAATTACAATGTTCTATTACAATATAGATAAACAAGGCAGATAGAACATTGCTATTCTAAGGTAACGCAATGCCGCCAAAAATGTAAACAGGGACCAGCTGGCAAAGTGACTTGTTACCAGTGGCTGTGACGCAAGTAGCGTCTTCTCACCATGTCCGCTGTAAAATTCCGCACTCCATAAAGTTATTCAGACCACTCGTGTACCCAGCCAACAAAATACTTCAACAGGAAACGAATCACCACAAAAGGACAATCGACGAATTTGGTCTGAGCTTGCGCAGTGTAAACGATCCTTGCTCGGGTGTTTCCGTAGCATTGCCCGACCTACTTGCAGGACGGGAAGTCATGTGATCTAGCCCCATAACTAGCTAATCTCAGAGTCGCCAGACCGGTTTATGGAAGGGGAGGTCACTGCGGTGAGAAATCTTTCAGAATTCTCGCGCTTAGTTTGATCTTCACAAGGGGCAAAGTCCCGCCGCCAAAAAGTTGTTTGCCTATCGCGGTCTCCAATCATTTCCTGGGGGAAAATTAATAGTTTATTTACCGTGCGCAACGGCACCGAAAATCCAAATTAATTAATCTATGTCGGAAGAAGTTAAACGTAATGCATTTTCATGGCGGAACCAACATTTCAACAGAAAAAAAAACGAGAATGTTTTTGAGTATTGGAATATTTTTTACAATGTAGGAGACATTTTTGCGATAATAAACACCGTCGAACTAGACCGAAAAATCCTGTAAAAATATTAATGAGAGGGAACTTAAAGAAGCAAACATGTGAATAAATTGGTCTAGACTGTTTTTATTCTGGAAAAAAAAGATCATATGAAATTCGGTACTTAAAATCTTTCACGAACAGGCATGGATGGTTTGATGAAAGAGGTATAAAAAGTAAATAATTATTCCTTCTATTTTACCGATTTACAGGCATAAAAACACCTATAAGAAAACACTGTGGTGAGTGATCTGGCAGAGTTGAGAATGGATGGCAAGATGTAAAAGTTAAAAAAAAAAGTCAAACTAAGAAAGTAAATACAGCCTTGAAAATGCCATATTTTCCTATTGATTATAATACGAAAAGAAATATACCAGTAAACTAATACCGTTATCTATTAACTTTTTTGTTTTCATCTATCTCTGCACATCTATGTATGAAACTTATAAAAATTATTACTAAAAGAAGGAAGTTTAAGTACATTTATCTGGGTTTCTCGAAGAATCATTTTTAGGAGACGGGGTCATAAACTGAGATCCTAACCCCATATCTCTTTTTGTGTTCACTTTTCACAATTCGGGGAAAAAGTTAAAATCGACCGTGTTCGCTGTTCCATCTGAATAAATGGCTTATTTTTTGAAGTTTCTAGAACCACGGTTTCAAGCAACCACATACTGAAACAGATATGTTATTGAGAGATAAATAAGATAAATCTTTATTATCCCATATGGTAAATTTTCTTAACCATCTACCTTAGTTTTCAATTTAATATCAAAACATATGTGAGAGGAAAAAATAGAATAAACATTGGTTTGTACATATTACATATTCGTTTATGAAATGCCCACAGATATAACTATATAGAAAATAAAAAAGGATGGTGTAAACGAACGTCTTATTTTTAAGAATGTAAAATCACCAACAGTAATGTAACTTTGTTAGAAGACATGAACTCTAAATTAGGCTTTTGTTAGCTCATCATGTAAGATAATAGCGTCCAAAGACCGTGTGAAATTGCTTAATATTACGACAAATATAGTCCGTAATCGAACAAGAACATAAATCGCGCATGAACAAATATTAAAATGTATGACCAAATGACGCTATGCTTTACTACTAGTTCAACATGACTCATTTGTTCAAAACAAAATTGGAAAACTTTTCGAGAAACCAAAATTCCCTGTAGGAACGAGACCAAGTGACTCACGCTTCTCTGTCATTGATCTTTCTTCTACTTAAGTAATTCTCTATTGCATCTCTATGTATCTTCTCCGATCTCTCTTTGTATGCCCCTGTCAGTGCCTTTGTTTGCTTGTTTCTCTATCTCTTTGTCTCTGTCTGTCTGTCTGTCTGTCTGTCTGTCTGTCTGTCTGTCTGTCTGTCTGTCTGTCTGTCTGTCTGTCTCTCTAACTCTCTCTCTCTCTCTCTCTCTCTCTCTCTCTCTCTCTCTCTCTCTCTCTCTCTCTCTCCATCCCTGTCTTTGTCTGTTTCCTTTTATCAAGTCTCTGGCTAACTGTCTGACCCCTTTTTTGTGCCACCCCCCCCCCCTTTTTTTTAAAAAAACACCCCAACTTTAAAACAAA
>RQTK01000577.1:172167-179953 GCA_003991915.1 Elysia chlorotica | reverse complement strand
TAATAATAATAATAATAATAATAATAATAATAATAATAATAATAATAATAATAATAATAATAATAATAATAATAATAAAAAAAATAATAATATTACTGAAAAAAGAGGAAAAAAATATCTTTACATTTTATTATCAAAGTCGGATCATATTAACTATGTTAAGAGAGATATATACAAGAAAAGCTACTGTAAGCTAAAGTACAGGGGTCACTTCGACGGATGACACAGCCAAAAAGTAGCAGGTGTAACGTTAAATTCAGCACATCGATCCGGGGACAGGGGAAACATGGATGCTCTGTCTCTCTTAGACAGGAAAAGGAAAAACAGAACAAAAAACAACAACAAAAAGGAACAAAAAGCAAAAACATAACAAAAACAACAAAACTCCCTAAGACATTAAGTAAAGGTCTTGGAATCTTAGAAATGGATAGATAGATACAAAAAACAAACACAAAAACAAACGAACAACCACAAAAAGAGGTCTATGGTCATTTTGTGACTGTGGTGAAAAAAATCAGCCAGTGCCTTCGTTCTTTAACAGAAGTAAAAACGATGAGTAGAGTTAAAAATTAATTACACACCTGTTTAACATCTTAATTTTATAAACTTTTTAATGAAAACAAAACAAACAAAAAAAAAACAAAAAAAAACACAAAAAACCCTGTAACACCAACAAAAAGAGAAAAAGCAAACAACAACTAATATTTCTAATTGAAATTTAGATGAATAAAAACATTATACATTCTGATAAAAAATCCTAGATCCTAGAAATAGCATCAGACTTGCGAAACATCAAATTGAAATGAATACCCGAGAGAGATCGATCATGAACACGAACACTTAACCAAACTCGACACGCCTAAAAATAATTTGAATTTTCTAGAGCCGTCGTCACAACAAACTTATGTATTCTGAAAATTACTGAGTGGGCGCCGCCATAATAATTTTTTGTTTGTTTTTTACTTGTAAGAAATGGAACATCGAAGCCTAACAAGATGTCTTGAAGCGAAAAGAAGATAATTCATAGAAGAGAAAATATCTAACGTTGAAAAATACACAAAAAATACAAAAAATTTAATTTAAAGTAAACTTGTTAATTAAAAAAAAACAGAAGTGGAGAAGGATAGTTAATACAATTTTTCAAAGCTGTACAAGAAAGTCTGATTCTTATTATGGTGAGTTGTACTTTTTGCTATCGTTAAAGCCTCGGTTCCTTTAGAATAAAAATCTATACGTCTATTTTTCCGTGACTCTCTTTGTCTTTAGCTTTCTCCTTTCTGTACTTTTACTTTCATTCCATGCCTTCTTTCGGTTTCTTATGCATTTCATACGTAAATGTAATCTTTTCTAAGATTTTAATATAAGTTTGTAAAACTAATATATTTCACAACATACAGGTAGATGTTTGAGTGAAAGCTCAGATGGCTAAGCAGTTAAAGCGTCCGTCTTGATATCTACAGGGACCTTGTTTTTTGGTTCGATACGCTAATAGTCAGATGGATCAGGGTCTCGTTTTCCGCCGCTGTCAATGTGGGTAAAACTAATGAAACTTCGCATCATATAATAACTGATTGTTTAACGGTGGTTTGTGTCTCATCTGGGCATTTAGAACAAACTTTGCCTGTATGATCTCTCTTTCTTCTTTTTTTTTCTCCTCATTCTCATATTAAACAAGCTTCTTAAAGCATAAATCAGTTTCTTTATTTTTTTTCTCTCTTGTAAATACCATTAATTTTTTATATTTATATGCGGCTCGGTATTGGGAAGGCAAGCTATCTAACCCTTCTGTATGATTTATGACACTAAAAGCTTAGACTTAATACAAACAAAATAATTCTTCAAAACAACTGACATTAAATATCTGATATCTTGGCTTTAAAATATATTAAAAAGAACAACAACAAAACAACAAAAACAACAACCTCGTAGTGACTTCTTTTTCTCATTTCCGAGAAAATTCGAGACATAATCTTGGTTTGAGCCAAGTGGTAGAAAAATAAAATCTTTAATCACAAGAAAATGTGAAAAAAAAACCCACAACAAGAAAGCCATTTTTGTCAGATGACCAATAAATAAAAAGAAAACAATCAGATGATAGTTGAAATACCAGTTTGTTTATTGTCTCTAAAGCTAAAAAAAAAGCTTTAATAACAACATTAATCTTTAAAAAAAAACCCAACAGATCGAATAAAACCCCAAAAGGACATATACTTATGTAAGGACAAAACGTTAAAAACAAAACAACAAAAAACCAACATTGAAAAAACAACAAGAACATAATAAAAAAAAGAACAACCATAGATCCAGAAATGTATCAAAACAATGACATACATTTTGAACATATAATTGAATTTGAAATGGATAGACTATAGAGTGTAGTATAAAATTGACTCGTTTATTAATAATAATAATAATAATAATAATAATAATAATAATAAAGAAAACAATCAGATGATAGTTGAAATACCAGTTTGTTTATTGTCTCTAAAGCTAAAAAAAAAGCTTTAATAACAACATTAATCTTTAAAAAAAAACCCAACAGATCGAATAAAACCCCAAAAGGACATATTATACTTATGTAAGGACAAAATGTTAAAAACAAAAACAACAACAAAACCAACATTGAAAAAACAACAAGAACATAATAAAAAAAGAACAACCATAAAACCAGAAAAGTATCAAAACAATGACATACATTTTGGTCATATAATTGAATTTAAAATGGATAGACTATAGAGTGTAGTATAAAATTGACTCGTTTATTACAAACCAACCAACGACAACAAAAACAAAAACGAAAAACCCCAAACAATACATAACTGATTACGCTAAAAAGTGAATATATTACCAAACGTAAAATAGTTTGGTTGTTAGATCACAAACCTTACAGAATAATTATATAAGTATTATATAAAACAGTTCCAGCACAACAATATTTAATAAATGATAATAATAATAGTAGTAATGATAATAATAAATAATAACAATAATAACATAATAGCCTATGTGTGTCATCTCGAATCTCTAGATCTACCCAGATCTTGTCCAATCTAGCTTTCCGTATCCTCCATTGACTGGGTTCCCTTGGGTATCTCCTTGTTAGACTTTTCTTTATGACGTCTTCTTGTACGGTCTATGTAAAGCTTTCAGGGTATCCCAAATGGAATTAGCTTCTGTCATGTTACATTAGAGATTTCATTTCAGATGTCTGTCGAGTCTATAGGCATACAGTCATAGGGCTCTGCGTAAGAAGGTTTTTTGTTGTTTTAATGTTTAAGACTTAGAATATTTTAGATTATTTTAAGGGAAAGTATGGTTAGATAAGTAAACTTTATTATTGCGGAATTTTGTATGGGCATTATCGTTAAATGTAGACGGGGTACTTTACATAATTTGTTTTTCAATAATTGGATTCAGTTTTGTTTTATTTTTATGATTTATTGAAAATTTTCTGAGTAATTGAATTGTTTTGCCATCAAATATTACATAGATTATTTATTGGAAGTTAGAGAACAGACTCAAATAAAGAGAATAAAAAGCAACAAGCGCAGAATTGAGAGAAGATAGAATATATAATATGGAAAGAGGAAATTTGACAGATATGTTGATGATGATAAGATTTTTATATACTTGTAGAGATCTTTTGATTGATAGAGAAAAAAAAACCCAAACAGAGATAGGTAGGTAGATAGATAGATAGATATATACATAGATAGATAGATAGATAGATAGAGAGAGAGAGAGGGAGGGAGAGAGAGAGAGAGGGAGAGAGAGGGTGAGGGACGGAGGAAAATGAGAAAAAGAGAAGGGAGGGGTACATTAAAGAGAGGAGAGAAAGAGATGAGTAAGTGATAGAGAAGGGAGATAGATAGATAGATAGATAGATAGATAGATAGATAGATAGATAGATAGATAGATAGATAGATAGATAGATAGATAGATAGATAGATAGATAGATAGATAGATAAATAGATAGATAGATTTTATTCTTCAGTACAATATCGCTTACAGAGAGAGAGAGAGAGAGAGAGAGAGAGAGAGAGAGAGAGAGAGAGAAAGAGAAAGAGAAATCAATAAAAGAAAACTTTCAAAGAGGTAGGAGAAATGACTGTGTTAGAAACGTGATGAAAGAGAGAGCGAGAGAATTTAAATAAAGTAAAGAACAGAATATTTTTTTCCTAATTGAAGATCGAACAGAAACCTCAACTTTTGTTGCATTAGAATTGTACGATTTGCGCCACATTTTGAGCAACAAGCCACCCTGTATTTGACAGATGCACTGAATTCTTTACACGGCCTACTGAATTTATAGTAAATGATTTGAAGAAACTCTTAGACCCATTCTAGATCCTAAAGTGTCAATTTCGACATCCCAGCAAAACTTTCTTGTCTATTCTAATACTTGACTGTCAATGAAACGTATGCAATAAAAATATTGTACTTTAATAATTTTTTAATATAAATTTATCATTATAAATTTTAAAGTTCGGCAATATTTGAAATAGGCAGTTGTAGTGTTATAGTAACCATTATTAGACATCAGTTGCGTTTATTTCTTTTGTTTCCCTTTTCAAAGAATGAATGTAGAAGCGTCCACACTTTTAGGACTCGCGGCATAAATAGTTCTAAGACAACACGGGTATTTGCAGATTATTTAGTGAAGTACTTATTTAGCAAATTACTTTAGTCCTGATCATGATGGTGATATCGTGGCGGTGGGTGATTGCATTACTGATGTTTCCCCACCAAGTTCTCTGGTCCTGATATTCTGCACACTCTGTACTAACTATAGTATACAGAGTCATCATATAAGTAACTAATGTACTAGCCGTTGCCCTCAATTCACAGAGTTGAGTTGAGTTGGTTTAACGCACAACTTGAGCACCCTATAGGCTATATTAACTGGCCCCAAGACTGACGTCTGACAATTTTATTTGCTGCCACAAACGAGACAGGGCGGGGATACAATGATTCCTGTGTCATCTGGTCACATTAAACTGACAACGACCCAACGAGTAGGGGGTGAGTTCGCCAGGGCTCGAACCATGAACCTCCTGCGTCGGAAACCGATGTTCTATCCCAGGGCTACAGACTCAATACCTTCAAGGCGTAGAGTTATTATAGTGTGAGTAGTCTTCAAGTCTCACCTCAGTAACCCGCGGGTAATGGAGTATGATGATTCCCTTAAACCTACCAACCCACCCAGCTATCAAAGACAAGTGAAAGACCAAACTTGTAGAGTGACTTAACCACAACTCTGGAAACACTACAAACAGTTAAGATATGCATTGCAGTAGTTGAGGATTGCAATTAAATACTAGAAAGAAACATTAATATATTTGATCGATGAACTTAGATATTTGAAAGATACATGAAATAGTTTATTGATATGATTTCTTAGTGGAGGGAAACTCCAAATAGTTGAGGCTTACATTAATTTTAATACGATCAATTCAGACGCATGGATAACTGAAAATGTGTGGAAATGATAAATTATATAGCAGTCACAAACTTGATCTCGTTGACAAACATCTCAACAAGTGTATTTTAACATAATAATGTAAATCGTTTCGGCTTTATTGAGCCTTGAATACTGAAGAAAACCCAAATAGAGCCGAAACGTTTTATCTACCCTTGCTAAGTTTTTTGTTCGTTCACTCAAGTAAGATGAAAACTGCTTTACCCTTAAGAAAAGTCAATGAACATAATGCACAGAGATAATGTTTTTGGCATAGGCTTGGCAGCCGTGTTACTTCGCTAACCTAAATCTAGAGGAGAGTTAGACAGGAATTTAGACCAAGGCCGATTGTGAGTTATATATAGCGTCGTCATAAATTCCACAGCTCATTGGATATGACCTAGAATCTTTTTTTTTCATATTTTATTCGTTGGCACCGTTTGTGAGAGGAACGCTGAAAAAAATAATCATGGTTATTGCAGACATCGTCGTCATAGACGTCATTGTTATAATCTGTATTAACGTATTCGTCCCATACTCATCATCATCATCATCATCATCATCATCATCATCATCATCATCATCATCATCATCATCATCATCATCATCATCATCATCATTATCATCACCATCATCATCATCATCATCATCATCATCATCATCATCAACCTCCTCCTCCTCATTATCACCATCATCATCATGAACAAAAATCCTTCTAACTGTGCTCCGTGTATGCTGCATCCTGAGCTCTTTATCCTGTGTTTTTTTTTCCCACATATGACTAGATCATTTATTTCACTGTGCTAGCTAAAAAAAATTGCCGTATATATAGATCTAGATGCCGCCTGAATATTTAACACGAGTCATAGATCCGAGCATTTTATTCTACCTGTGGAAAAAAACAAAATGCAAAAATTTAGATGATGATTTACCTGTACCAAGACTATTTTATCTGACGGTAAATTGACTCTTCTTATGTGATAGAAATATACAGACGATGGAGTATATCTATGGGAGAGTGTGATTTAAAATATACCTGTGTTGTGAGTTTGGATTGCACAGTGTTTAGTGAACGAATTATAATGCATCTGATACAAATGTGTTAAATATTTACATTTTCTTGTTACTTCTATGTTTCTGTCATATCTGCTGTATGTTTATCATTGTGTTATCTCTGTTTATACTGCTATTGTGTAAGGTAATCCATTGAAGCCCCCTAAGGCCAGAATCAGACTAATGCTGGTGTCTGGGGTGGGGCTGTGGCTTCAATATGAAACCCTCTTGTATTCTTTTAGCCTAGGTCTGAGTAAATAAATACAAGAGGGTTTTATAAAGAACTTCGAGTCCAACCACAGCCCTACCCCACTCACCATCAGCAGTATGGTTCTGGCCTAAGGTTTGTAAATACAAAAGTAAACTCAAACATTAGACCTCGTGATATTGGTGGATTTTTGTTTGTTAGTCCGTGATCTAAGCTTAGAGCATCTTTGTACTTATAATCGTAAAGTCGTAAGTACAAGGTCACAACTCGTCTTAAGTCGATTCATTCATGTTCTTAAGACGAGGTGTAAGCTACCGCAATATTGTAGTTACGACCACTAGATCTTATCTAATAGATCAACATGTCGCTTCTTTATGAACTTAATAACAAACAAGGTAACCAAACAACGATAGATGTTAGGGCAGTCGATTTAGACTCCACGTTTTACAGATACCCCGGTACATGTATAGTGTTTGATTAGGATATAAAGAAGAAGAGCTTGCCACTCGTCCCTGTATTTTGTGAGTTTTTTTTGTGTCTTTTCGTATTTACTTATTCTTGGTGTCAAGCTCTCCGAAGACTAAAGCTTTAGTAATAATAAAGAATGACAAACTTATATGTGTAAGTGTTTGTATGTTGTAGATTCCGTTATTTGAATATGGTGGTCAATACATAATCTAGTCCTGAAATTGTAACTATTCTCTGCAGCTCCGTGCAGCGATTTTTTTAAACTACAAACACTACCAGCTATTTCAATGTCTAATATCAGCATGTGCTTAGCAAATATTCGTTCTTCAAGACTGATGTCTCATTAACCACGTTACGTTCGAAGCATTTAAACGAAGAAAACAGCTGCCATGCCAAACAATAATTATCGCAATAGATGCAATCGATTTGTAATTACATTTTTCTTAAGACATTTACGTCAAAACTCACATAAATCAACTCATACAAATTTGTAAAACTATTATTTAACGTTTACTGTCGAACTTCATGCGTGCTTTGCGGAATTTCTCGAAGCAAATCTTTTCCCTAACGTAGAAGAAGATAATAGAACTACGAGTAAA
>RQTK01000577.1:167167-169667 GCA_003991915.1 Elysia chlorotica | reverse complement strand
TCGTATCCCCATCATCCCACTCAACCCTTCTCTCAACCAAGTATTTAGAATACCTGAACTAGTGCACCATAAACCACAAAATTAATTACATGACGTAAGTTATTGAAATAAAATGAAAACCCTTCTTTGGGATTTACATTGCAATGCACATACTTTAAAAAAACCATTCGCAGTCTTGCCGTTATACTGTTGATTAGCTACAATCGTGTTTTTTTTTTATTGCTCACACAGCATCGTAAAATACATACCTAAAACAGAGTATTAACTTTGTTTCTTTGACTTTCCTGCAGATCGGAGCGGTAGCGGCGAGAGATCAAGAGAAGGATGGTGCTCACGAAGACAATCTACACGGGCCTTTACCTGGCAGCTCTACTCACCCTAGTTCATGGTGAGTACAGTTCAAACCCGAGAGTGTGAGTAAGTGAGATAGGTAGGTTTCACGGCGAGTTGTTGTTGATGTTGAGTTGTTTTAACGTCCAACATCAGCACTATATAGGTTATCTTGTGGACGGGCCCCAAGACTGACGTCTGAATATTCTATGTGCTGCCACGCACGAGACAGGGCGGTGACGCCATGACTTCAGTCTCAACCTGTCACATTAAACTGACATCGACCCAACCAGTAGGGAGCAAAATCGCCAGGGCTTGAACCCGGACCTTTTGCGTCGGAAGCCGATGTTCTACCCCAGGGCCACCGCGCCCCCCAGAGAGAGAAAGAGAGAGAGAGAGAGTGAGAGAGAGGAGTTAGTTGGGTTTTTAACGTCCAATATCAGCACTATATAGACTATCTTGTGAACGGGCCCTAAGAATGACGTCTGACAATTTCATGTGCTGCCACACACGAGACAGGGCAGAGATACCATGACTCCTGTCTCAGCCAGTCACATTAAACTGACACCAACCCAACCAGTAGGGAGAGAAATCGCCAGGGCTCGAACCCGAACCTTTTGCGTCGGTAGCCGATGTTCTACCACAGGGCCACCGCGCTCCCCAAATAAATACAAGAGTGTTTCATAAAGAGCCCCCAATCCAGCCACAGCCCCACCCCAGCCACCAACGGCAGTCTGGTTCTGGCCTAAGGCCTAACAACGTGGGCTTGATAACTTTTCAGTCCCGTTGCTATGGAAGACGCTAGTGTGCGATGATTAAGCAAAGATATAATTTGTACGAAGAGATAAAGCAAACAAACATCGAACAGTGCTGTTCGATTAGTTCTGATTAGTTTTGCTTCCCCAAGGCTTCCTCAAAACTATACATACGAAGGGACATGCTGTGGAAATGGTAGAGCGTTGGTCTCCAAATTGGGAGGTCCCCTGTTCGAAACCCATGATTGAAGAAACACTTTGTCCAGTTTTGTCATATTGGTTGGGTTGGTGTCATTGAAATATGACTAGCTAAGACAGGAGTCATGGTATACCCGCACTGCCTCTGTTGCAGCAGTTTTTGAAAATCGTCAGACGATAGTCTTGGGATCTTTTCGCGATATTCCTTTGCCCTTGACGGGGGCTCTACATGGTAATCAAACCTGAGCCGCCCTTCTCGTTTGTGTAGAGCACTAGCGACTGAGTTGATTGACGCTCCCAAAGGCAAGTGCGCATATCACTGTAAAATAATATTACAGGTATGAATTTTGATCAGGCTCACTTTCTTTCCACCTTTCTGCTTCTACGTGTCTCTCTGTCTATTTCACTTTATTTCCTAATAGCAGATAAAGGGACAAACACAAATCAAATCAAGACCGACAAGCTATTTAAGTAGTAAAAACAACAACAGAAGCAGCAACAACAATGCCAGCAACAACAACCACAACAACAACATTTGCAACAGCAGCAACAACAACAACAACAAAAGCAACAACAATAACAGCAACACCACCACCACCAACACCACCACCAAAACCCCCCACCCCCACCTCAAAGAAAATAAACGGTATGTGCTGAAAACGAATCTTTATCTCTACGACACACTGCAAGCCTTGAAAACACTAACTTTACAAACAAGAAACGCTGTGAGTGCCACAGTCACTTTCGTCCTGGCTTGGATTGATTTGGACATTATTAACATGATAACGACCAAGCTCAAATAATAAAGTCATGTATTTCTGCGGCCGTCGGATTTCCCCTTTATCATTACATGTATATAAATAACTCTTTTCTTCACGTTCAATCAAGATTTATTATCATGAATCATAATATATTGGCGAATAATAGCCTTGCCTCTCTCCCACTACTTTTCTCATTTCCCCATCAGTTTTCCCCTCTGTGGCTTTTCTTTTTCTTTCTTTTTAATACCACCCACGTTTATACGTGTGTATTCCTCTTTCATATCATATGTATCTATCTTTCGCTCTCCACCCTCTCTCTGTCTCTCTGTCTATGTCTGTTTGTCTCTCTGTCTGTCTGTTTCTGCCTCTGTCTGTCTCTGTCTCTTTGTGTCCGCCAGTATCTGCCTGTCTGTCTGTCTGTCTGTCTGTTTGTCTGTCTGTCTGTTTCTTCCCCCC
>RQTK01000577.1:151772-167154 GCA_003991915.1 Elysia chlorotica | reverse complement strand
AAAAAAATTCCGATTTTCCCCAAATTTTGCATGCCGTGTTCAACATAGATGATCTAGCTACCCACAAAATTTCATTACTCTAGTACAACTGCTTCAAGGTCAAGCTAAGGACATAATGAACACCCCTCGTAAAAGAGCTTTTTTCAAAGTAGTAACACTGGTTGGATGCAATTAGGAAGTGCAGACATTTTTACTTTTAATGTTGTTGAAATCCATTCAGTCCAAGAAGATAAATTTCTATAATAATATTATGCACCGTTTAACATTGAATATCATTATCGAATTAATGCTTGAATCAGATTCAGTTTGATGAAATTTAGCTATTAGTGTTTACTTTTTGTAGATTTATTGTTTTGTAATGCTTTGTCTACCTTTCTTTATACATGACTTGGCCACATCGCTCATTGTTTCTGTTTCTTTACACCTCTATGTCTGCAATAATATCTATATAGCTCCCTGTCTCCCGAGAGAAAGACTGTGGTAAGGAACAAAAGAAAAGAGAATAGAGATAATCGGGAGAAAATAGGGAAAATTGTGTAAAAATATAGAGACTGCCACTGTTGCGATCAAACAATTATATCTTCTGTATCTACGTTTTGCAACATTTTTGTTTTGTTTATAAAACCTGAATTTTCTGTGAACAATGAAAGATTCGTGAATCTTAATAATGAAACTTTATACCAAAACCAAAAATATAAATAACCTTGAAAATATAACATCCAATAGCTTTTTTTAAACCACGGATTGTTTTTGGCATCTTCTACAATTATTGAAAAACAGAAATTTTCCAGAGCCAATTTCACAAAAACAAAAATCAAATTTCCCCGCGGTAGTTTGATGATTATCCTAACAATTCTTTAGTCTAGACGAGCCAAAGATAAACATATTTTGGACTCAATTTAGCCCTCACTCTCAATAATTTGATGTGGCGTTCTGACCTCCATCTGGAAAAAAAATCCAATATGCAAAATATTAGTAATTCGCCTGAAGCAGTATAGCTGTGATTAAACAATTTCACGTCTTTAAGTTTTACGATAGTTTTTTGTTTTGTTTTGTTGGCCAGATGGTGCAAGTGTTAGAGCAGTGATCCCGTGATCGGGAGGTCCGCGGTTCGGAACCCACGATCGGACAATGTTTATTTTGTCCCCCACTCGTTGGATCAGTGCTAGTATAGGTTGACTGGCTGACACAATAGCCTTAATATCCCCAGTTGATCGCTATGTGGCAGCACTTAAAATTGTTAGACGCCAGTCTTGGGAACCGTCATAATATAGCCGTACTACTGACGTTGGACATCAGGAAAACAACTTACTCACTCACTCCGGAAAATCAACTGGCAGTAACGCCTTTGCACTTTAAACCAAATACGGACCACCAACTGGCATACTTAAGAACATCAAACCAACCGTATTATATAATATGTGCACCAAACCTACTGAAATTAAGCCCATTCCTTTGCAACCAGAGAATATGGCGACCTTATACACAAAATCCAGGCCTATACAGTTATGCAATGCCAAGATGTTGTTGAGTTGGTTTAACGTCCAACATCAGCACTATATAGGCTATATTGTGGACGGGCCCCAAGACTGACGTCTGACAATTTTATGTGCTGCCACACACGAGACAGGGCGGGGATACCATGACTCCTGTCTCAGCCGGTCACATTAAACTGACACCGACCCAACCAGTAGGGAGCGAAATCGCCAGGGCTCGAACCACGGACCTTTTGCGTCGGAAGCCGATGTTCTACCCCAGGGCCACCGCGCCCCCCATACCAAGATGTACAGATCTTCATGAACATTTAAAAAAGGGTATAAATTCAGAGTCATGCATCCCAAATTTGTGTAGACATTCGTATCAAAATTTTTTTAATCTTCAAATTTAAAGATATAAAGTCAAAACCTCACAATGTAAAACGACATAAACATTTATGAAATGATTCTTCATTCCTAAATGAAGTTCATGGTATGAGGTCAAAGCTAAGCACCCCAAAAGTACCCCCTATTTTTCCTTATATTATGTACTTAAGATATATCTAGGCTGAAAACTCGGTGCTAGTTGGATCAATATTTGCCCTTGCTACATTCTATTTTCTGGCCTATCACTCAGCCAATAGTAATCATTGTGAGTGTTAACTTAATCTCCTTTTCTTTTGCGAAGGGGTGAGCGTTTTGTGGTCATCTGTAAGGGAAAATTATAGTTATGATGATAATGATGATGATAATAATAATAATAATAATAATAATAATGATAATAATTCTCCCCAACGAGTTTCTACACACATTCAAAACTATACCGTGCGGTAATCGGAAGTTACAAAGCAGATATTTAGTTGTAGGACCGACCGTTCAGCAGCAATTAACCGGCTATACGATTCCGTAATCGGTGGAAACTGGCTGGGTTTTCAGAAGTAAGTATGAGATAGGTCTGGTTATCTGAATGTTGAACTGTAATCGAATGAATCCGTATGATTGTTTGGTTTCGATCGAGCTCGGAAAAGAGTTTCTACGTATTTAGGGTTGTGAATGGGTTACAAGATACGTTTGAAGAAAATATTTTTGAAATATCGGGTTTAAATGGAATATGAGAGAGAGAGATCGATAGAGCGAGAGAGACAGAGGGAGATAGAGATAGAGAGAGAGGGAGAGAGAGAGAAAGTGTGTGAGAAAGAGGAGGGAGGGAGGGACGGAGGGAGATAATTTATAATAGAGATATGGGGAAAAATTCGTGAAAAGACAATAATAAAAAAAATAGTATTATTATTACTGACACGAAAATATGCAAAATCTGAACTAATCCTCAGAGAGGACTGTAATAAAAACAAACAGTGGCTATAAACTTTTTTACTTACTTTTAATACATTTTAACGTCCAACATCAGCACTATATAGGCTATATTGGGAGGAAGAGAGGAGGGAGGGGAAACATGTTTAAGAGAGCTATAGGGAAAATCTGCGAATAGCTCTTTGATAACTCTCTGTCTTAATAAATTTAAATAGATGTAATAAAAACAAACAGTGGCTAGAAATATTTTACTTACTTTTAATACATCACCAACAAAAATACTTTCATTAAACATAACCTTTTTCCAAGATTAGTGTACTCTGGCAATGAACAAAATTAATGAAATTTCTTTAGACCTGCAAAATAATCAGTACTCTCTAACCAACCTAAATCCTAGATAGACAGCCGGAAGATCCACGTAGATCCGAGGTAAAGCTTCATTAGTTTGGCTTAGAGAGTAGGAAAATCTCGCAGCACCAAGATATCATCGCTGTGGAAAGCTCTTGGCTAGAGATAGGCGGACTTTCTTTGCAACGAAATGAATGATGGAAGATAAGTCCAGGTTTAGAGGAAATCAAGGATTTCCCCCCTCTAATCTAAGTGCTCGGCTGTTTTTATTCTCTCTAGATTAACGTGTATCTTTTTTTGCTGTTGTTATTTTTGGAAATCAAGGAAATTTTGCAAGCTAAGGTTTCGGCTTTTTAATTCTGTTGACGTATCTTTGTTATTTCCGAGGTGAGTTTAGGATAATCCTCAAGATCCGATAGAGGTAAAAACAGGACCAAAACTGTAGAGGTTGTTTTTATTTTACCGACGTTGGCAATGATAGAGCCTTTGTTTCATGAAAACTGGTTGGCAGTGATGTTGCATTCAGGTAGCATTATTTTATTGTACTTTTAAAGATATATTGGCATCTCAAATTAAACTGGTCGCTTCAGTTATGTCCTGCTATTCTTTTTCAAACATACATTCTATCTCTTTCTTTCTCTCTCTCTCTTTCTCTCTCTCTCTCTCCCTCTCTCTCTCTTTCTCTCTATCCATCTGCCTCGCTCGTTTTTTATCTTCTGTCTCTATGTGATCTCTTATTACTTCGCTTTCTTTACTCCTCCATAGTATCTCTTCTGTCGCTCTGTCTCTTGTTATTTCTTCTCCATTGTATCTGGCTCTTATGTACCCCTGTCTGCCTCTCTTTCCCTCTCCACCGCTATCGTATAGAGGATAAGAAAGAAAATCTTACGTGAACAAAATTCCTAATTACGGCAATTCAGTGCAGCCGTTCAACCCCCCCCCCCCCCCCCCCCACCTCCAATACAAACGAGATAGATTCTATTTGACATTGTTATCCAGCTTACTCAATAATCCTTCACTAATCTAATTTTCTGCGAAGCTACTGCACTTGAACTTGGGGGTGCCTTACCAAGCTATTATCGGAAAAGTCCGACTGCAATGACGCAAAAACCAAAATTGTTGGTGAATTGTAAATAATTGCTTGATCTGTGGCAGTGGTTGATTAGGAAGGTAATCCGTCAATTTCCGCACTGTTATTGAGTTAAATAATGCTAGGAGGAAGTAATTGATTGGTTTTTGGGAAAGAAAGAGTACAGGAGAGGTAGAGAGACAAGGAGAGAGAGATAAAAGGAGAAAAAGGTGGATAGTGTACATGATAAAAGAAAGAGGGGTAAAGAGAGAGAGAGAGAGAGAGAGAGAGAGAGAGAGAGAGAGAGAAAGAGAGAGATAAAGAAAGAAAGAGAGAGAGGGAGAGAGAGAGTGAAAGATGGAGAGAAAGAAAAAGAACGGAAAGAATAAGATGGCAATAGAAGAGAGGGTGAACTAATGAGGATGGCATAATTATGAATGTTTGTCATCTTATATAATCCTTTTCTGTTGGTCCAAGCCTACCGTTATAAATTGAATCAAACCCCCACCATCTTGAAGCTGGGCGGGTAGACTAGAGTTTGATCTGCAAACGTCCGACCATATGGGCAGCAATTTTGATCATGGATCAAAATCGGAGTCGTTTTTAGTGCAATACTAATTATACCATGTCTAGATTCGATACTGCCAAGGTATTGGATACGCTGTTGTAACATTTTGTTAATCACCGTGATTTACACCATCTAAATATAACCATAAAATTGTGTTTATTGACTATCAATTGCATAAAGACTTTTTATAATGAATAGTCTGCAAAAATAGGACCGAAATTAGGGTAACAAGCAAATCCCACAGGACACATGACACATTGAATGTAAAAAAAACAATTTACGACGTCGCTATTTGTTTATACTTTAGCATAGAGTGCTACACAGTTTAGTTTCTAGTGTTATAGACTTGGGAGATGAAAGATTTGAGGTGTAGGTTTCAACTGCTGCCTTTATCTACGTTAAATATTCTTTTTGCACCCCCCCAAAAAAAAAAAAAAAAAAAAAAAAAAAAAAAAAAAAAACAAAAAAAAACATCCCCACCCAAAGAAAACAAGCAAACAACAACAACAACAAAAACCCCTCATAATTAATTTACTCCCCAAGGTGTTAGCCACGATTTCCTGTAATCGAATACCTTACCGTTACTGTTACTCAGTACTTACGCATTCAAATATTCTAAGAGCGTTTTGAAATCGCTCCTCCGTTGTGCAGAGGCTTAGAGCGGTAATCGAGTTTAATGCTAAATCCCCTTCTGTAATTAGGAAAATTGTCCAACGCAAGCAGAAAGATAAAGTTCTTTAATTGGAGGCTCCTGTTGTCCGCATACCAGAACCCCACGCTTATCTCGCTGATCAGACGGAAGAGCCAGGGCTTAAATTTCCAACGGCCGAGATCAAATCTCTCTTCTTTGATTTGATTTGTCTGGGGCTTCAGCATCGTCTTTTCGGTATCTCTCAGCTTTAGGGTAAAGATCCCCTGTAAGTTTCTATTCTGGTAACCTCTTTTAATATCTCTCTCTCTCTCTCTCTCTCTCTCTCTCTCTCACTCACTCTCTCTCTCTCTGTGAATCTGTCATATCAAAATATCTCATCCTCCCTTTCGCCCTGAACTCCCTATCTATGTCTTTGTCTCTTACCCTCTCTATCTTTTTGTAATTTTTATTTTTTTCTATGATCAAAAGCCTTCTTTAACCCATCCCCATGATTCTCACTGATTTTCTCCTTTATTCTCTCTACCTTTTTTTCTTTCAATCTCTCTTTCTTTTTTTCTTTTCCCCTCATTTTTATTGTTCTTTCTTTTCGCTTATCTGTTTCTATCCCTCCAAAGCCTTTCACAAGCATCACACTCCATCTTATCATCACCCACCTCTCTCTCTCTCTCTCTCTCTCAGCCACATATTCTCATCTTCAAGGTGATCAAAATGTTGCTTAGAGAATGGTGCTGCCCAAAATACCCTACTAAGTATTAACATCTTACTATTTTAAAGAAGATACTTTTATAGTGATGCATTTAATGTGAATGAATAGATAAATAGTAAATTAGTTCCTCCCATTTTATGAGGACAACTTCTCTTTGCCTCTAAATGTTCAAATAAACCATATCGTCTGTTATACATTTATTAACCTTTTTTTCAATTGAATTCGATATGCTTTTCGGTTGATGTATTTTTTATATTATTCTGCACCATGGACTTCACATAAAATATGTGAAGTTTACAAGATTCTGAGAAAACTCATACCCATCTATTTTAATTGATGGCTCTGATATTTTATGTGAAAGCTGTCTTTTATTTGTTTTAAGAAGTGTTTGGAGTGGGGGTTTCTCATCTAAACTTTGAATTAATTGTACAAACTAGGTTTTAAACAAAAAAACAAACTCGAAGAGTAATTTGGAATATTGCCCAATCAGACCCAATTCACTGGTATAAGTTTTAAAAATATTACAATAGTGCTCTCTAAACATAGTAAGGCTACTCTATATTGATCTCCACCGTTTTTAAGTAAAAAGAATTATCTCTGGTTCTAGAAATGATAGTTATAATTCAACCCCTTAAAATGCAGTATGTACTTCTTTACACAAAAAGTCGATAGTTCTGTTTATTATACATTTTTTTAAATTGGAATAGGAGACAACTCGATTGGTTTTCCGTCACATAGGTTAAGGAACGTTCATTCTATAAATAAAGTTTTGGTAACATTGTCAGAACAAGATAGCGTATTTTGTAAACTTAGAGGGCGAGCTAGCACAGGTGGTAGAGCATTGGACCCTAAGTCCAGAGATACCCGTATCACGTCCCAATCGGGCATGTTTTTGTTGCCAAATTTTGCCTTCTACTGATTGAGTCGGTGTCAGTAGGATATGACCGGCGGAGATAGGAGTCCCGGCATCATGGTATCTTTGCAAGGTTTTTGTTGGGCAGGAAAAAATAAGTTAGACCTTAGTCTAGGATCCTCTTGGGGAACGTAGAAGACGTTAATCTAAGAGAGAGAGAGAGAGAGAGTAAAAAAAAAAAAAAAAAAACCCACCCCGCAATCATCCTGCTTACTACCATCCTCCCAGTTTGCTAGTGCATGTATCTATCTACCACTCTATCTGGGAGAATCTATTTAAATGGCACAGGCCTGCTCTCAAGCCTGCTAAAATTTATCACCTGACGCAGACCACACCTGGGGGTGCTGGATAGCCCTCTGGTGTTCTCTATAGAGGGAGGGAGAGAATTATCTCCCTCTCTCCGGGTTTAACGTCTCCTAGGTTCCCCTGGGGGGTCCTATACGGCGAGATAGCCATCTGGTTCTGGCCCTGTGCTATATATCAGCGGTTCAGACAGAACACTGAAGAAACATCCAGGTTATCACCTGAGGCTGAGAATCCCATCAGCATGGCAGCCCAGGTGATTGAAGAAACCCGGAATGTCCGATGAAACATCCCATCATTTATGTTTAATGACTTGGATGTTCGTATACGCCTTAAAAGTGTATCATCTGGCAAAGAAGAATTGTCTTGATAACGCCTTAGAAGTATAAAGAAAATCGGGTTTTGGGGTTTTCTCAAAGTCCAAGGTGATTTAAGAAGCTGGAAAAATCCGATAGTGTTATTTTTGTGTAAACATTTTGATGTGCGTAAAACTAGACGTGTAAAACTAATGGAGTTATTCGTGTCAAGAGACATTTCACAGGATCTAAAAATAAGAGCTATAAATATTAAATTTATGTATTTTCCTTACTGCTACACGGCGACGCAACATGGACTCTCTTGAAAAAGTCAATACAAAACCTGAAGCTTTCGATATGTGGGTATTTCGACAACTAGCAATAATAATCTATAAAAAACAGATGAACAAACGAAGAAGTGTTGAGAACACTCTGTGCTCAAAAAAAGTATGGAAAGCTTACGACATCACAAACTGTCTTATTTATAGCTTGACTCAAACAAAATTAACAAGCAGTATGGAAGGAAAGACCGAGCAAGTCTTGGTACTAAGACATAAAAGAGTGAACAGGGACCCAGATACATATGAACCTCAGACTGGCGCAGGATCGTTTGGAAAGGAACGTCAACCCCAATTTAGGAGGGTACAATGACGCCCATAATATGAGAATCAAGAATCATCTAAAATTGAATAATTCTAAAATGCAGACGATGTATAACATTTTAGAACTAAGTGATCTTTCAATTGATCAATCAGGTTTTCAGGGTTTAATACTGACCTGAAAATGGTTGTAGTTTATAGAGTAAATCAATATTGAAATTGAAACCAAAATGGATAGTATTTTAATAATTTTTGAAAACCATTCTATAACAAACCTAAGTTGATAAATTTACTTTCAACCCTAAAATGAATGTGATGTAATCAGGAAAAACTAGTCATAAGTCACTGATATTATTAAGTTTTGAGGAAGAGTCCTCTAAGCAAAGAGAAATTACTCTTAGTTGGCTTTTTTTCAAATAGAAATAAAGTATATCTGGGTCTAGAAGAGAGAGAGAGAGAGAGAGAGAGAGAGAGAGAGTGAGGGAGAGAGAGAAAGAGAGAGAGAGTTAAAAGAAATTCAACCTCTGAAAATCCATGTGATCCTTCTTAACACTCAAAGAAAAAAAACTTTAAAATCCAAATTCGAAATTGCGCCTGATAATGGGTGCTTTACATTCAAAAATTGAACTTAAATCGAACCTAACTCCAGGCATTTTATATACACTTCAATTTCTTTTCTTTTTTTTTTTTACATCAAATAAGAACCTGCCTAGATCACAAGACAGAATCCAGATCGGATTGTGCACTAGTTGCCTCTTTCTGTTTTTAACGTAATCACACATCCTTGAGTGTCATCGATTGCCTGTTATGTGTACTTGTCTACCCTGGAGTAAATCCCTGTGGGAAACATGTACACGACATCAGTAAACACCCATCCCACCGAGTGACTCGAGGAATATCTTACTGTTTATCATCCCACCGAGTGACTCGAGGAATATCTTACTGTTTATCATCCCACCGAGTGACTCGAGGAATATCTTACTGTTTATCATCCCACCGAGTGACTCGAGGAATATCTTACTGTTTATCATCCCACCGAGTGACTCGAGGAATATCTTACTGTTTATCATCCCACCGAGTGACTCGAGGAATATCTTACTGTTTATCATTTTTTTTCAATCAAAGTAAAAGTGATATATAGCTGGTTATCTTCTGATCTGTAACATTATACTGACACCAAGCCAACCAGTACGGGGGACGAAATCGGACAAATAAATCTGCCAATCGTGGGATTCTAACCGCGGACATCCCGATCCGGAGACCAACGCTCTATCACTTCAGCCAGTTCGCCCCCACAACAAAAAAGCTTACGAACCGTCTTGCGATTATAAAAATAAGACACCTTACGACGAGTTACAAGCTACTGCGATATTGTACCTATCCCCCTAGGAGAAGAGTTTGATGTTACATTGGGAAAATAGTTTCACATCTTTAAGAGAGGTCAAAATAGGAGAAAAGTTATCACTCTCTTAAGAGACGCCAAACTTGTGCTCTCTCTCTCTCTCTCTCTCTCTCTCTCTCTCTCTCTCTCTCTCTCTCTCTCTCTCTCTCCGTTCAGGCGTTCACAGACGGGATTTGTTGCACCCTTATCAAAATCCCCGTTAAAGAATCGGTAAATCTGTCAGTGATCCGGAGTACCGTTTCGCACCTTGATTTGCGCGCTAGGGATTACAATCTGCGCCTAACGATGGTGCGCAATCGGTGCGCAATCGGTACGGAATGCACTCTTATCGCGAGTTTTAGTGCACCAGGTGTATCCAATCGTTGATGCTTCTACCAGAAGGAAACTGGGGGCTGGGCCAGTGCAGGCTAGGAGGAGGTTAAAAGAAACTGGGGTTCGAATCTCATCTGGAAGTCACTCCAGTTGTATAATGTCCAATCACATTTCTAAAATACTAAAGATTCTGAGTATTTAAAAAAAGAGATAGGATACTATACATCTGAGCTGAATATGTGGTGCCTTACCGTAACATAAGGTTCTTCGGCAAGCACAAGGGACGTAAAAGGATGAAATAATTACTTAAAAGCTCGTACAAAAATGAAAAAATGTGAAAGTAAACAAAAAACGTATACATGTGTGTGTGTGTTCTATGTGTTTTTCAAGTTATGTGTAACAAAACGGGTAGATATTACTCGCAACCATTAGAAATACAATCTACTAGAGATAAAAATATAAAAATAGCAATGAGATTAAAATTCGCTGAAACCATGCTGAAATACTAGTAGACACACAAATTTTACTCCTAAGAGATAGACTGATATTTAAATTTTGTCGATGTTGTGTACTCTTCAAACCTTCCTCATTAATTTTCCTCTCTCATCTCCACCGATTTCTCAGAAACATGATTATGCGGATTATGAAATTGATATTAATCATTAATTGCTATTTCTAGGCGATATCGATTACCTTTCACCAACTAACCACAGACTGATCCCAGCCATAAAATTCAATCGACATACCCGTGAACATGGCAGCATAAGGAGGAGGGGGGGCAGCTTAGTTAGTTGAGCGTAGCGGCTTCTTTTCAGAGGTGCCTGGTTTGATTCTCTGAACCTAAGACCAGAACCAGACTGCCCCTGGAGGCTGGACTGGGGGTTCTTTATGAAGCCCTCTTGTATTTATTTGCGCAGTCAGACTGAGGCTAAAAAATACAAGAGGGTTTCATACGGAAGTCACAGCCCCACGACCGGCTGAGACAGGAGTCATGGTATCCCCGCCCTGTCTCGTGTGTGGCAGCACATACAATTGTCAGACGTCCGTCTTGGGGCCCGTCCACAATATATAGTGTTGATGTTGGACGTTAAAACCAACTCAACTCAACTCAACTCACAGCCCCACCCCAGCCACCAGCGTCAGTCTGGTTCTTGCCGTAAGCGTTCGTGACTGGGATATGTGACCTCTAAGCCCTTAATCACTGTTTCCTACCGGTTGGGTCTCATTAATTAGTAAGATGTGACCAGGCAAGTCCAGAGTATTCCGTTATATCCTGTTATATCCCGTAATAACATATGATATCCGTACTCCGCTAGCCACATAGGACCATAAGTACAATATCGCGGAAGCTTACGACTCCGTGCAAGCTTTCTTATTCTTATATTTAGACGACAGTGTAGTTGTAGCCTATAGGACCATCCTTTTGCCGTTAACCTAGGAATTGAATAGAATTGAATTATATTTAAAAAAGCAGGGCTTTTGGTTCATACACCATGAAAATAAAACAATGTTAAAAAATATTATTCCAGACAAAACTGATAAAAACAAACCCAAAAGAAACAAGCTTTGCTTAATCCGACTAAATTTATTTTTCATACTGTTGCAAAGAACATATGTCTTAGAAACTTCTCACACGTTTACTATTTTAGTTCTTCTTTATTCCATGAGACGAAATCACCTTCAAACTAGTTTAAAAACACTTTTTTTCCTTCAATTCCACGACATTCCATTTTCAGCCTACCATCCATCATCTAGATCTCTACCTTCCAACATCGCTTGTTTTCGTAAAGTGTAAAGTTTAACGCTGCCTTCTTATCAATCATAACAAAAATACCCAGAAAACAAGAAGACAAGATAAACAAACTAGGCTATACGAAACTTTATTTGGAGAAACTATCTCATGTCCATTTATGTTTAATTGAATTGATGGTGGTAAATTTTTAATTGCTTTGGGGTTGCCAGTGAGAAGAATTTCTGTTTTGTCATCGTTGAGCTTCAATTTATTTATTTCCATCCATGCTTTTACTTCGCTGACACATGTTTCAAAAGATTTAATAAGTTTTTCAACATAATCAGCTTTATATATCTGGGTGTCATCAGCGTAAAGGTGATATTGCATGTTATTTTTTTCTTAAAATAGACACTAAGGGCTGGGTGTACATAGTAAAAATTATCGGCCCGAGTACGCAACATTGGGGGACACCAAAAGAGAGCGTAGTGCGTTCTGACACCTCATTACCTACTTTACTATATAGGCTATATTGTGGACGGACCCCAAGTCTGGCGTCTGACAATTATATGTGCTGTCTCAGCCAGTCACATTAAACTGACACCGACCCAACCAGTAGGGAGCGCAATCGCCAGGACTCGATACGGGGCCTTTTGCGTCGGAAGCCGATGTTCTACCCTAGGACCACCGCACCCCCGACAGTGTAGTTGCAGCCAATAAGACCATCCTTGAGAACACAATGACGTTAACCTAGGACTGGAATAGAATTGAATTATATTTTAAAAAGCAGGGCTTTTGGTTCATACACCATAAAAATAAAACACTGGTAAAATATTATTCCAGACAAAACTAAAAAAAAAAAAAACAACAACAAAAATCCTAAAAGAAACAAGCTTTGCTTAATCCCACTAAATTTATTTTTCATAATGTGGCAAAGAACATATGTCTTAGAAACTTCTCACACGTTTAATATTTTAGTTCCTCTTTATTCCATGAGACGAAATCACCTTCAAGCTAGTTTTAAAAACACTTTTTTTCCCTTCAATTCCACGACATTCCATTTTCAGTCTACCATCCATCATCTAGATCTCTACCTTCCAACATCGCTTGTTTTCGTAAAGTGTAAAGTTTAACGCTGCCTTCTTATCAATCATAACAAAAATACCCAGAAAACAAGAAGACAAGATAAACAAACTAGGCTATACGAAACTTTATTTCGACACTTAAAAATCTTATGACATATTGCCGCTGGCTCAATTTATTTGTATTCAGGGAATTCCCAATAAACCCAAATCTGCCTAAAGCAGGTGCGACTCGGTGCAAATCTCCCCAACTGTTATGGTTTTGAACTCACTGATCTGGAAAACCCATCGTGGAAAATCCATCGAGATCGGGAATATCCATGCGTGCGCTACAATTAAAGCTACATAACGACATTTGCCACTGCAGATGCGGGAATTACCGTGCGGCGTGTGCCACAATTCACAGATTGGAATCTGCCCATCAAATACAACCGAAATAATGAGAGTTTGAACAATCGTGAGATTCGAACGGCGCACCTCCTGATCTGAGGACCAAAGCTCTACCACGTTCAAATGCTGCATCTCTGTCTTCACTACAAAAAAAAAAAAAACAACAAAGAAAAAAATCCCCAAACCAAACAAAACCCCCACAAAAAACAAACAAACAACGGTACATTATGGAGAAGCAATTTTTGAAGCATGTTCTAACAAATTCAATATTCCTATCTGATAATTTATTATTCTTGTTCCATGGGCTAACATTAAAAAAGTTAGATCTGCAGTGTTGGTGCAATTAGAAATGCCAGGATGCTACGATTCTACCTGAACAGTAGAATCATAAAAAAATAACCCTGTGCAGATTATTTGCCTATTTATAAAAAAAAATAAACATGATGATTGACTGTCCTTGTATGTATGTATAAATGTATAAATATCTGTTATAGCCTATGCCATTGATTGCGTTTTGTCATCGTATCACTGCAGCATCACTTATAATTATTTGTCAGACTTTAGTCTAGGAACTCGTTTGCAATATATACTAATAGTTACTGATATTGGATATTAAGAAACTAATTTACATACCAAGTTAAACCTTAAAGAACCGTTTTTAGATTTTAAAACCATTGCACGTACTACTAACTTTTGTTTTTTGTATTTACAATGGTTTTCTTTGCAGAAAATTAACATGGTAACATTAATCGCAAAATCAAAAATTCTAAAGGTTGTACATACAATACAATAGTTACAATTGAAAAAACAAAGAGAGAGAAGGGGAGACTCTCTCTCTCTACCCCCACCCCTCTCTCTCTCTGTCCCTTTCTCGACCTCTCTCCCTTATTCTTTCCCTATCTTACTCTCTCTCCCTTCCTTGATATCTCTCCCTCACTCTCCATCTCTCTCTACCCCTCTCTCCCTTTCTCTCTCTCTCTCTCTCTCTCTCTCTCTCTCTTTCTCTCCCTTTCTTCCCTTATCTATCTCTCCCTCTCGTACTCTCTCTTTCTCGCTCTCTCTCTTTCTCTCTATATCTCCATCTTCCTCTCCATTTCCTCTCTCCTCAATCTCTCCCTTTTTCTCTTCCTTTCCCCCCTCTCTCTCTTACTCCCTTTCTCCTTCACTCTCTCTCGTCCTCTCTCCCCCCCTCCCCAACTACCACAGAACTGGCAAGACGTGCAGATCAGCTGGGACGTTGAGGCCTATGGGGGAGTGGAAAACGTCCGAGTGCCCTGCGACAAGATCTGGACTCCAGATATTAAACTCCACAACTAGTAAGTCTTTTTTACGTAACCACTTCGGTTTTTTAATTTTTATTTTTTGTTCTTGGGTCTATTTTTTAAATTTTTCTTATAATCTCTCTATATCTATCTATCTATCTCTCTCTTACTTGGTTGTTTTTTTTATCTTTATTCTTGGTTCTATCTTTAGAAGTTCTCTTGTTCTCTTTCTCTCTCTCTCTCTCTCCATCTATTTCTCTCTCTCTCTCTCTCTCTCTCTTACTTGTTTTTTTTTTTTTTTATTCTTGGGTCTAGATTTAGAAGTCTCTCTCTCTCTCTCTCTCTCTATCATTTACTTGGTTTGTTTTTTATCTTTATTCTTGGGTCTAGCTTTAGAAGTTCTCTCATAACCTCTCTCTCTCTATCTCTCTCTCTCTCTCTCTCGCACTCACTCTCTTTCCGGGTTTAACGTCTCCTAGGTTCCCCTGAGGGATCCAATACGGCGAGATCTTTCGACAGTTATCTTGGCTCTACCTTTAGACGCGTATCTTAGAACTATCTATAGAAGGAGTCGTAAGTACAACGTTGTGGTAAGATTAGGACTTGTCTTAACGTAATAAAATTATAAGGCTTACGACAAGTCGTAAGCTACCAACGTTGTAATTACGCTCCTAGATTTGACGCGTCTAAAGATTTCGAGCTGGGTCTAATGTTTATATTGGGAAGTGTAGCCGCCATGGCTGTCGAAATAAAAGCTGTACATGTTTAAGAGTGGTCTCTAGTGGAGATGGAACTGAAGAAGTGGGTATGCTTTTGATAAGATTGGGTATCTTGGGCTAGGAGGAGTAAAGAGGGATGAGAAATGGTGAGGAGGAGGAGGAGGAGGAGGAGAAGTGTGAGGAGGAGGGAGGAGGAGAAGGAGAAGGAGAAGGAGGAGGAGGAGGAAACTGTGGGTGGGGGGGGGG
>RQTK01000577.1:113787-151222 GCA_003991915.1 Elysia chlorotica | reverse complement strand
GATAAGAGAGAGAGAAGAGAGAGAGAGAGAGAGAGAGAGAGAGAGAGAGAGAGAGAGGGAGAGAGTTGCCTTGACGAATAACAGAAAAAAACAAGCTCCAGCGATGCATAACTTAGAACCACCCTTTGCATATTTTTGGAGATCTGAAAACAGCTGTACGTATGTAGAAACTTCTACCTCCTATTTCTTGGATTTAATTTTCCTTATCCAGGAAAAAACGTAAACATTAGCAAATTAAAACTTATATCATACATTTGAATACGATAAGCGGTTGCTTTATCTTTTTCATTCCACACCAAATAATGTTTTTATGCTCAAAATAGAATTTATTTGCCCTGTGACCAAATACTAGTGCACAATTTTATTACGTTTACGCGTGAAAAGCTAAGTTAATAATACACCCAAAATTCAACGCTATAAAAATATTTTGGCACGAGATTTCAGTGAAATACAGTTTGCCAGTTTTTCTTCTTATTTACCTCAAACACTCAGATCATTGGATGATGCTTTATCTGGTGCCAAATTGTTTTTAAATGTTTTTATTCGGTGGTTTAATTTTTATCCGTTCAAATAATGGATTGTGGAATAATGCAACACCATGAGAAAAGAAGGGAGAGAAATAGGAGTAAAAACAGCAAAAAAAAACAAACAAAACATGAACATTATCGCTTTCCAACTACATATTTTTATCCATTCGAGTAATGCATTATGGAATAATGCAACACCATGAGAAAAAACGGCAATGAAATAAGAGTAATAGCAGAAAAAATCCCAAAACAAAACATGAACATTATCGTTTTCAAACAACAGACTCAATATTTGCAAAGCTGAAACATGATTTTTTCTCTCTCGCTATCTCTCTCACTCACTCTTACTCTCTCCCCTCTTTCTCGTTCTCTCATTCACTCTCTCATAATGTCTCCTGTCTATTTTTTCTTTCTCCCTCTTTTTATCTCTCTCCCTCTCCTTCTCTCTCTCTCTCTCTCTCTCTCTCTCTCTCACCACTTATATATTTTACCATTCTATTCACCAGTCCACCTATTTGCATGCATCTCTTTTCCATAGTCATGATCCAGGTAATACTTTAACTTTCAACCCATACCCGTCTATGAATCTGTTAATATAGGAGTCTATTTTTCCATGTTTATATTTAAAAATGTCTTATCTATCTAAAACTCATTTCAGCCATTCTTTTATAATTTCTTTTTCTTTCTTCTTCAATTTTTCGGCTTCTTTGTGGGTTTTTTTAACGCCTCTGGCTGTTTTTCGTTACCTGCTTAGACTTTTCTATACATCTTTTCCTCAAACTTCACTTATAGCTGGCACCCGAACAACTCACTTTTTGTTATAGTAAAGATACAAAATAAAAAAGACAACAAAAAAACAACAACAACAAACAAACAAACAACAACAACAAAAATAACGACAACAAGAACAACAAGAACAACAACAACAACAACAACAACAACAACAACAACAACAACAACAACAACAACAACAACAACAACAACAACAACAACAACAACAACAACAACATCAACAACAAAAGCTCAGTCACAAGCAACAAAACAAGTCAACAACACAAGTGCGTACTCGCTGTTACAACAGCCACAAAAACAGGAACAACCACAAAAAAGGCAATTCTGAACAAACAATAAACAACATCGAAACCATCCTTATTCAACTAGCAGTATTAATATCGCTCTAATGTTACAAAGGCCCTTTACAGAGATACATTTTATTCAGCGAATAATATCACAGATAAACTGAATTTTTTTTCCTGATTTTCACAAATTCTTGTTTTTTACTTTGTCTTGGATTTTCGAAATCTTTGTGGTATAAATTATGTTTAACAAGTTTTAGTTTTTCTTAGCATACTTTCTTTTTTGCCCTTTTTGAAAATAGCCAACTCTTTTTTCTTGTGCTTTTGTACATTATTTCCTTAGCACGTCTGATTATATTATTGATGTTTATAGTTGATTTTTTTAAATCCATTGTTTGCGTATCTGATACCCAAACCATCTAAGCGTATCTGATTCAAACTTTTAAGTAAAGATACAAATTAACTAAACAAAACAAAAACAAATAACTGAATATCTCAACAAAAGGTCGAATGGAAAACCCGAACCCGAACACAGGTAACAAACAAAAAAAGAAACACATAAGAAACTTACAAAGAAACAACACTGAATGCTGAAAACTACAAACGTTCGAATGTAAAATGGGCAATCATAACCACAGCATCAACAAATGCAGAGGCAGTTCTAAAAATATCCCCCCCCCCCCTTTTCCCCACCCCCAAGGGGAAACGGGAAGGGAAAAAACCCCTGTAGGGATATAATATAGGCTCTAACAACTTGGGTTGAGTTCAGTTCAGTTGAGTTGGTTTAACGTCCAACATCATCACTATATAGGCTATATTGTGGACGGGCCCCAAGACTGACGTCTGACAATTTTATGTGCTGCCACACACGAGACAGGCGGGATACCATGACTCCTGTCTCAGCCGGTCACATTAAACTGACACCGAACCAACCAGTAGGGAGCGAAATCGCCAGGACTTGAACCCGGACCTTTTGCGTCGGAAGCCGATGTTCTACCCCAGGGCCACCGCGTCTCCATTAACAACTTGGGCGCACAATTCTGCTGGTATAGAAGTCGATAAAATCATGTCTAAGGTTCCACCGTATAGAGTCTAGGGAACCTAGGATATGTCAAACCCAGGCGGAGCGCCCCCCCCCTCTCTCTCTCTCTCTCTCTCTCTCTCTCTCTCTCTCTCTCTCTCTCTCTCTCTCTCTCTCTTTGTGTCTATCCTATTTGTCTCCATCTCTTTCAATCGCTCTTTTTTTTCTATCTCTCTCTTTTTCTATCTCTCTCTTTCTCTCACTCTCTTCTCTATCTCTTTCTCTTTTTCTCTTTCTATCTCTATCTTTCTCTCTCTTTCTCTTTATATATCTCCTTTTTCTTTTTCTCTCTCTACTTCCTTCCTCCCTCTCCCTTTCTCTTTCTCTCTCTTCTCTTCTTTCTTTTTTCTCTCTCTTTCTCTTTCTCTCTCTCTCTTTCTCTCTCCAACTCCGCCACCCTCTCTCTTCCTCTTTCTATCTCTCTCTGTCTGTCTCTGTCTCTCTCTCTCTCTTTCTTTTCTCTCTCTCTGTTTCTCTACAGAGAATCATAGGACTCTATTTCGGAGATAACTTTCAATCATTTCAAATGTTAACACGGTTGGAAGTAAACTGATTCGATATTTCGAAATCCCAAAAAACTACAATGCCCTAAACAACTTCTTGCTGTCTAAAATTCTGGCCATAAAAAAGTCCCTCTAGCTTAAAAAAACAAACTGTCCAGATAATGGACGAATTTGTAAAACACAAGCCCTCTGAGACGGACGTGAGAATTAAAGAAAATAAACACGGAATGCTTTGTGGTGGTTTCGAGACAGAAGATCTTTAAATGAAGCGAACTAAACAATAGCAAATTAACAAGGCGATATGTCTTTAGACTTTAAAAAAAAAAAAAAAAACAGTTAAAGAAAAATCCCAACAATAACACATTGGACCTGATGGATCAAAGATAGAACGCGCGACTCCTATTCGAAAAGCCCGCGTTCCCATCCCCTATTAAGCTGATTTTGTTTCCTTCTGGTTAGGGTGTTTAGTAAAATTTGACAGGCTGACACAGACATCTTGATACCCCGATCTGTTCCTGTTTTGGAACTCGTAAAATTTAAGGACATCAGTTTCAGGACCCGTCTGCGATATAGCCCTGTTCACGACGTTGGATAAAATGGGAAACCAGCGAAAAAATCTTGTAGATTGATAATACGCATTATATCAAGGCGTCCAAAAATAGAAGGCCAAGTCACCGAATTAAACGAAGTGAAAAAACTTTTGCACACCAAGGATACAAGTGATTTAATTTCCTTCAATTTTAATCATAGATAGGACAGATACATACTTAGAGAGTATTTTTTAGCCCATACAAACAGCCTACACTGCATTAATGTAAAATGTCCTCTCTGTGCGCGCTGTTTTGAGTTATTTATGAAAATTCATATTATGATCTGATATTTAATTTTTATTGTTGCTAAATAATAGTTGCGCAGCGCGTTGCGAAGATGTTCAGAAATTTAGCTCCCTTTATTCATGGTGCAAGTTTATGCATAATTATTTCGGTGACTTTGCCTTCTATTTTTGGACGCCTTGCATTATAATATACTTCTTTCATCTCTGACATTATGTTCTATATAGCCCAAAGTTGCTGATGTTGGACGTTAAAAACCCAACCAACCAACCAAATCATAAACAGTAATGGTACAAGGATATGTTAACTCACCACCATGGCGTAAAACCCACTCAAATCTAAAAAAGAAAATACATGATAGATTAGTAGAAACGAGGAAGGAATGGACTAAATCTAAAATTACGCCAGTGACATTTTATAATTTTTTTAAAAGAGGGTAAGGTGATTTTCTGAATGGAATGTTCTGGATCAAAATCAATGATAAGATAGTCGATTTGCTTGAGGGGATGTGGGAAGAACAGCAGCGAGGACAGAGATAGAGATGTGAAGAAAAAAGAAGTAGAGGGAGAGGCAATGATGTAGATGTACGGAAAGATATGTTTACAAAAAAAGAGAGAAAGAAAGAGAGAGAGAGAGCGAGAGAGAGATAAAGAGAGACATAGAAAGAGAGACAGAGACACTCAGGCAAATAGAGAGATATACTGAGAAAGAGAAATGGATGGAGATTGAAAGAGAATGGAAGAGAAGCAGAGACATGGAGGTGGATATAGACAAAGGTGTAGAGGGAGAGAGAGAGAGAGAGAAGAGAGAGACCTATATGTTCGAATGGACGAAAAGACGCAAAGAGAAAGAAAGAAAACAATAGAGATAAAATAATGTAGAGGAGTGGTGTTGGAATGGAGAGAAAATAGACAAGACATATTCGGCCCTTTTTTGTAAAGTTCTTGACTTGAATGAATTTTATTTGCCTTCCACTCTCCTGTTCATTTGATTGTTATCTTGATCTGTTTTAATCAATCACTTTTATAGATGTATGAGTAACTTATCGGCCTGTTCTTTGTGTCTCTATGAATTATTCACCCTCTCCTCCTCCGATTGCTTGTCACATTTCATTACTGACAACAATCTTTATATAATCATTTCAGCTCGTTTGAGGGGGTTCGCTCTATCCCCAAGGCCATTATGCTGGGAAATAGTGAAGTAGTCCCAATAAGCCAGTGTTATCAAAATTATTATTTTACGTTTTCTTTTTTTCTTTTCCTGCCTCTGCCTATCTCTGGTTGCCTGTATATCTTCCTTTATTTCTCTTTGTCTCTCTCTGTCTTTCTCTCTGTCTCTCTCTCTGTCTCTCTCTCTCTCTCTCTCTCTCTCTCTCTCTCTTTCTATCAAAATTATTATTTTACGTTTTCTTTTTTTTCTTTCCTTTCCTGCCTCTGCCTATCTCTGGTTGCCTGTTTGTCTTCCTTTATTTCTCTCTCTCTCTCTCTCTCTGTCTCTATCTCTGTCTCTGTCTCTGTCTGTCTGTCTCTCTCTCTCTCTCTGTCTCTCTCTCTCTGTATCTCTCTTGTATACACCTGTATGAATATCTGTCTGCCTGTCTGCATTCGATCTCCCTTTTGCTTTCCTGTGTATCTTTTTGCAATTTTATAATTTTTATTTACACGTTTTTAACCTTCAATTATTTCACTACTAACCTACTTAGACACTTACATTACCACTACTGTTTTATTCTTAAATCGTTCATTGTATGTAAAAACCAATTACCTAAAAGTACTACTCTAAAACCCTCATCTGCACTTTTTATCCCAAACCTTATTTTTAGCGCTCTACTGAATCTTGCCCAAGGGAATTTTCGTACTTTCGCAATAATATTAATTTTATTTCTAGTAATCTTAGATGGATTAAACGTGAAACACGGCCCCTCGAATGAAGGTGTCTAGATAAAATTTACGAGAATTATTATAAAAGACACAGACTGTAAATCAACTTTGTCCTTTCACAAACTGTATTTTTTCGTAAGCTAGCTTCAGCTATAAATCTTTAATGGAAAACACAAATGTGGTACTTTAGAAACTAAAGATGGACTTCTTCCGTTATCGGAACATTTATCTTGGGAGGTTTCACCCTTGAGAATTGTGGGTTCCCATCCACTATAGTAAATTTGCTGCCTTTCTTCAATACACCAGTTTTCAGAACATGATTATTTTAATGGACCTGTGATCGAATGAAACGATTAAGTGGTTTTTTTTTTTTGAACATTTTGAAATCGTTTCAATGGTATGAACTTTTTGAAATCGTTTCAATGGTACTGTGAACTGCGGGGGCAGTGAGAAATTAATAATGACGTTTTATGAAATTTGTTCACTGTAATAAATTTATAGGTTTGAGATGTACTGTATTAAAAAGACAATTCTATTTTTCCAAAATGTAATCACTGAAATTTAATTTGACCAGCTGAGACTGTATGTTGCACTATCTCTGTGTGGGAGCGTGTAAAATGTTCAGACTTTAGACTTGGATCCCTTTCACAATATAATTATAACGTAATGGTGCCTTTCACAATATAATTATAACGAAGAAGAAGAAGAAGAAAAGAAGAAGAAGAAGAAGAAGAAGAAGAAGAAGAAGAAGAAGAAGAAGAAGAAGAAGAAGAAGAAGAAGAAGAAGAACAACAACAACAACAACAACAACAACAACAACAACAACAACAACAACAACAACAACAACAACAACAGCAACAAAACCAAAAAAACACTAAAACAATACACAGTAAAAGGTTATCTTAGAAACTCACAGCACCCACTGACTGTTTTACATAACGTTGATCTCACAACCTTAATCTTGCAAAAAGACGTTAGCTGAACATTTATTTTTCAAATCGTCACTGTTCTGACGTGCCGTAAAACAAACGCGGACATTAATTTATTTTTCGTACGGGAGAACGGATAAGAATGTTTTTCAAGAAACATAGGCACACATCAACAAAGATAAGTTAACTGAAAAGATTTTGTTTCAAATAAAAACAAAAGAAATGTAAACTTGGTTTCTCTCAAATTGTTTTCAAGGGCAGGTAATTTGCGTATTTTCCTGCAGCGATGCGGGACCTCTAGACTAAGTTAATTTACTGCACGACAGACGATGAGTAGAGACACAGACCAGATCAGCCTGTGTTAGTTACAGTCTGGTCGATGTATACACCGGCCCAAATTCAAGGAAAACAATATTGGCTGATTCTGTTGGGAATTTTAAAAAGCCATGCGTTGCCATAGCAACAATTTAAAATTTCTAAAAATTACAATAACTATGTGGTTTTTTTACTTTCCTTCTCTCACTATGATAAAAAGAAACGATAATTTTTCGAGACATAAATTTACCATAATTATTTATGAAAAAAAAAATATACATATACATATATATATTTTTGGTAGTGGTTACTGACGTCTAGATAATTATGACGTATTTTTCCTGATTACTTTGTGGAAATAGTCCTGACAGTTAGCTGGTTAGGTAGAGCTCTGGACATGTGGGAATGCTGTTTCAGGATCAAACCTCATCGTAGTTTTAACGGAATGTCAATGTCTTAATGACGATATTATCGTGAAAGTAAAGGAGTGTATACGTTTACTATTTTTGAATAAGAAATTATAACTCACCGTAGAAATTTTCGCCTAGTGGACACTGAACAATTCATTCTAAAAAGTAAAATAAAAACCAAAATTAACCCACTCTCACTCTCATGTATCTCTGTCTTTGTGCAAAAGGAATGTAATACCGTAATGGCAGAAAAATCTGGGTGTTTTTCGGTAGATCAGAAACTTGCAAAGAGCCAAGTCAAGTTAAAAGAGATAGGCAGAGGGAGAGAGAGATAGAGAGACGTTAAGATACAGAGATAGAATGAGCAATATAGATAGATAGATAGATAGATAGATAGATAGATAGATATATAAATAGATAGATAGATAGATAGATATATAAATAGATAGATAGATAGATAGATAGATAGATAGATAGATAGATTGAAAGATAGATAGATAGATAGATAGATAGATAGATAGATAGATAGATAGATAGATAGATAGTCATATATATATTTTTGGTAGTGGTTACTGACGTCTAGATAATTATGACTTATGTTTTCTGATTACGTTGTGGAAATAGTCCTGACAGTTAGCTGGTTAGGTAGAGCACTGGACATGTGGGAATGCGGTTTGAGGATCCAATCTCAGCTGTTTTCATTTTGTATTCTTAACGGAAAGTCAATGTCTTAATGCCGATATGATCGTGAAAGTAAAGGAGTGTATACGTTTACTATTTTCGAATAAGAAATTAGAACTCATTGACGACATTTTGGCCTAGTGGACAGTGAAGAATTTGGTATAAAAAAAAAATAAAATAAAAACCAAAATTAACCCACTCTCTCTCTCTTCCCAGCTCTATCACACCTCTCTATAACACCATCTATGTATCTCTGTCTTTGTGCCTCCATTTTTTCCAGAACAGGAATAGTAAAAATAATGTGATGGCCAAACGAAACATTGCATGATGATTATTGATACCGCCTGCTTGTCTTGGACACCATTGCCAAGAAGCATCACACTATGTTAAAGGATTTCATTTCACAGCTTTTTCGAAGATACCATCATGTAGTTCGAATGTAGAGAATTGTAAGAAAATATAAGAAGGGGCCTTTTAAAAAGGAATGTAATACCGTAATGGCAGAAAAATCTCGGTGTTATTCGGTAGATCACAAACTTGCAGAGAGCCAAGCTAAGTTAAAAGAGATAGACAGAGGGAGAGAGAGATAGAGAGGCGGAGAGATAGAGAGACAGATACAATAGAGATAGATAGATAGATAGATAGATAGATAGATAGATAGATAGATAGATAGATAGATAGATAGATAGATAGATAGATAGATAAAATAATAGAGATATATTTGTGAGAGATAGAGTTAAACAGATAGATAACTGAAGAGAGAGAGAGAGAGAGAGAGAGAGAGAGAGAGAGAGAGAGATAGAAAGAGAGCGAGAGAGAGAGAGAGCGCTAAAAGTGAAATAGACATCCGACAAAGGCTCTCGGTAGAAAGATGAAGAGGCGCTAAGGAATGTTTGTATAGATGGATTGATTTAAAGATTTAGAAGCAGGGAAACGGGACCAAGATGCTCAGGTAGCTGTGATTAGTTTGAAATAAACCAAGGCATGTTGTTATCTCAGGTAATGGAACTACAGGTCCAGTAGGTAAAGCGTGAGGTTCATACTCAGAAGGTCCCGGTTTCGATTCTCGAACATGCCGTACAGTTAGTGTCTTAGTGTTTGGGTCGGTGTTAATATGATGTTTTGATTGTTCTTTGCTGTTAGGGTCGGTGTTAGTATGATGTTTTGATTGTTCTTTGCTGTTAGCCTTGCGTTGTTAGTATGATGTTTTGATTGTTCTTTGCTGTTAGGGTCGGTGTTAGTATGATGTTTTGATTGTTCTTTGCTGTTAGGGTCGGTGTTAGTATGATGTTTTGATTGTTCTTTGCTGTTAGGGTCGGTGTTAGTATGATGTTTTGTTTGTTCTTTGTTGTTGCTTTGCGTTCAACCTCAGCACTATAATATAGCTTATCATGTGGAGAGTTTCCAAGACTAGCGGTTGATCATTTTACGTTCAGCCCAGAGACTGAGAGGGGATACCACGACGCCTGGCTGAGCCGATCTTATTGTACTAATACCGGTCCAATGACTACACTATGATGTGACGACTTAGACAGACTTTTTGGTAACTCTCTCTCTCTCTCTCTCTCTCTATCTCCCTCTCTCTCTCTCTCTCTCTCTCTCTCCCTCTATTCCCCTATCTCTCCTCTCCTCTCTAGGGAAGTTCTTAAAACAGTCAGACCTTAGTTTTGGAACTTGGCGCCGTGTGGGATTCCTGTGGGAAACCTAGAACACGTTAAACCAAAACTTGTCTAGCAGAGTACAAGAGAGGCTAATTACTTAGCCCAGAGATTTCATATCTCAGGTAAATTCCATTTTTTACTCTGAGGGAAGTTGCGGGGTTGTTAGTGTGTGTATGTATGTATGTATGTTTGTGTATGTGTGGGTGTAGGGGGGGGGGATTATGGAGATGTAAAATTGGGGTATGGTTATGGGAGAAAGGAAGAATGCCCAACCTGTCAACACAATATCCAAGATCTAAAGAAAGTGTGAGTAGAAATTGATAAGCCCTCGTTTATTTTTTTGCTCGGGGGTTAAAACCGGACCGGAGCGGAAAATTTAGCGTGCGGGTGTGAAACGTGTTTTAAAACTGCACCTTGTCCTTATACCTGTTACTTGTTAGGTTCAGAAATTGAATAAGGTGTGCAATTAGGCACTTTCTTAATTTGCAAAAAAAAGGGAAAAGAAAGGAAAAATTCTGGTTCTGTAATCCCTCCATCTTCAAAAAAGAAATAGCGATGGAGAAATTTGGCTAAGTTTAAATATTTTCATGAGTCAAAACTTCTAACTTCATTCCAATGCTTTTAAGCTGTTTATCTCTTTAAAATAGAAATTGTAAAAATGCTTTGAGAACTTTACAACGTCGTAAAAGCTTCCACAGGAAATGTTTGGCACAAAATGCAAGAATGCGTGAAAAATAAGTTATATTCAACAAACACCGATGCACATTTTTTACGCCGTTATATTATGTTGCTTATTTTAATTTTAGAGGCTAAATCCAAAACACAATTCTAACCTGAGGAATTTTACCTGTGTAGTTGCTACGCAAGAGAAGAAAACGCACACCATTGGGTGAAGTAAAATAGTTGAGGTTTATTAACAAAGGGTTTTTAACTGTGTAATCGTTATCTACATAATATTATTGAAACTGCCAAATAGTATGCAGCATTTTTTTTAGAATGACTCTACACATTAAGTTAATTTGATATGATTCTATAAGATAGGGCGTGACGGGTCTTCAATGTTTTTCTTTCATCTAAAAAGTGCATATCTCATTCTAGATTTGTTTACCATGGTTATGAACTTATAATGATGTTACGAATGGAAATAACGCAAAGTAAACAACAAGGACGACACATAATGTATACTGACAATAAGCGTCATTGATAAAATTTCGAAAGCTGGTAATAGAATTACCATAGAAGAAACAAGAAAAGAAAAAAACAGCTCCAGCCAACTAAAATACAAATAATCGTGATTTGGTTTGATATGTTGTTCTATTATTTTATTATTATTTTTTTTTAAAATAATTATGATAATTTCATTACGCACTAAACATTCTGTTATGGTTGATCCTTTTTCTTTTCTTGATGGCGGTTAAACATATGTTTTTTCCTAACAAAGTGATACATGTACAACTAAAACCCAAAAGACATAGGAATATACACAAACATCTACTGTCGTCAGTACAAGGTCGCTGTACCTCTTAGGGCCATGGCGTAGAACATCGTCTTCCGACGCAAAAGGTGCGGGTTCGAGCCCTGCTGATTACGCTCCCTACTGGTTGTGTCGCTGTCAGTTTAATGTGACCAGCTGAGACAGGAGCATCACCGCCCTGTCACGTGTGTGGCAGCACATAAAATTGGCAGACGTCAGTCTTGGGGCTCGCCCACAATAAAGCCTATATAGTGCTGAAGTTGGACGTTAAACCAACTCAACAACTCAACAACCTTTTAAGCCTTCTTATACTCATACTCTTAAGACATCCTGTAAGTAGCTCACCACAACGTTGAACTTACTATTTCTATAGAGATCCAGAAATTACACTATGACTCTTACTATAATTCCCAATGCCACAACGTTGAACTTCATCATCATCATCATTATCATCATCATCATCATCATCATCATCATCATCATCATCATCATCATCATCATCATCATCATCATCATCATCATCATCATCATCATCATCATCATCATCATCATCATCATCATCATCATCATCATCATCATCATCATCATCATCATCATCATCATCTCTCTGTACATAATTCCCCAATGCTATTTTCCTCCCTATCTCTGTACATAATTCCCCAATGCTATTTTCCTCCCTATCTCTGTACATAATTCCCCAATGCTATTTTCCTCCCTATCTCTGTACATAATTCCCCAATGCTATTTTCCTCCCTATCTCTGTACATAATTCCCCAATGCTATTTTCCTCCCTATCTCTGTACATAATTCCCCAATGCTATTTTCCTCCCTATCTCTGTACATAATTCCCCAATGCTATTTTCCTCCCTATCTCTGTACATAATTCCCCAATGCTATTTTCCTCCCTATCTCTGTACATAATTCCCCAATGCTATTTTCCTCCCTATCTCTGTACATAATTCCCCAATGCTATTTTCCTCCCTATCTCTGTACATAATTCCCCAATGCTATTTTCCTCCCTATCTCTGTACATAATTCCCCAATGCTATTTTCCTCCCTATCTCTGTACATAATTCCCCAATGCTATTTTCCTCCCTATCTCTGTACATAATTCCCCAATGCTATTTTCCTCCCTATCTCTGTACATAATTCCCCAATGCTATTTTCCTCCCTATCTCTGTACATAATTCCCCAATGCTATTTTCCTCCCTATCTCTGTACATAATTCCCCAATGCTATTTTCCTCCCTATCTCTGTACATAATTCCCCAATGCTATTTCCTCCCTATCTCTGTACATAATTCCCCAATGCTATTTTCCTCCCTATCTCTGTACATAATTCCCCAATGCTATATTCCTCCCTATCTCTGTACATAATTCCCCAATGCTATTTTCCCTCCCTATTTTCCACCACCAGTGCGGACCTGCGGCTAAAGGAGCACCGAGACGCGCTGTGCATCATCAACTCCACGGGCTTCGTGTACCACGTTCCCCAGGTGGTCTACAAGAGCTCCTGCCCCATCGACGTCTACGTGTTCCCGTTCGACATCCAGAACTGCACGCTCAAGTTCGGGTCCTGGGCCTACACTGGGAACGAGCTGGACCTCCAGTTCTACGACAACAAGCAGTGGATTGACCTCACAGAGTACCTGGAGAGCAGCTCCTGGTGAGTGTATGGTGCAGGTGTTGGAAAAGTTTTGGGATGAGGCAATGGGTTGTATATAATGATTATATATATACAAGCAGTGGATTGACCTAACAGAGTACCTGGAGAGCAGCTCTTGGTGAGTGGATTGTGCAGGTTATGGAAGAACAGGTAAATAAGGAAATACCCCGTGAATGAGGCAATGGGATAATGGGATGTATTTTTTCCTCCCTATCTCTGTACATAATTCACCAATGCTATTTTCCTCCTCTGTACATAATTCCCCAATGCTATATTCCTCCCTATCTCTGTACAAATTTCCCCAATGCTATTTTCCTCCCTGTTTCCACCACCAGCGCCGACCTGCGACTCAAAGAGCACCGAGACGCGCTCTGCATCATCAACTCCACGGGCTTCGTGTACCACGTTCCCCAGGTGGTCTACAAGAGCTCATGCCCCATCGACGTCTACGTGTTCCCCTTCGACATCCAGAACTGCACGCTCAAGTTCGGATCCTGGGCCTACACCGGGAACGAGCTGGACCTCCAGTTCTACGACAACAAGCAGTGGATTGACCTCACAGAGTACCTGGAGAGCAGCTCCTGGTGAGTTGATGATGGTAAAGGTTTGGGAGGAACAAAGTCGTATGGATATATATATATATATCTTTCCAAAACAGTATACTTCGCTCTCTTCCGCTCTTTCTCTCCCTCACACTCTCTCTATCTCTCTCTCTCTCTCTTTCTTTCTTTCACAGAGTACCTGGAGAGTAGCTCTTGGTGAGTTGGAAGAAAAAAGCCATAAGGATATACACCGGGGAAAAGGCAATGGGATGTATATTACTGTTTTGGAGAGGGCACTGAGAGTATAGAATATACCTCACTCCTTTCCTCTCTTTCTCTCCCATCCCACTCACTATATCTCTCTCTTTTTCTTTCTTTCTTATTCACTCTCTTTTTTCTATCTCCCTCCCTCCCTATCTCTCCTCTTTTTCCCTTTCTTCATCTCTACTTCTAACGATCTTTCTCTCTTTCCCTTTCCCTGTCACATCGTTTCTGAATCTCTTTCAGACAGGCGAAGGCTTTATTATAAAAAAAAACAGTTTTCCTCCGAATTGTTGCGCAACACAAACCTATCTCGTTTCCACCCTAACCACATAAACTAATTAGGAAAAGTCTCTACCTGATAAAACATCTCCACTACAATGACACTGTTACCCTAGACCGAATGTCAAAACAGAAACACGTTTGAGACGGTTCTGACTGCACTTTAAGAACCAGGAAACTCTGGAGCTCATCTCTCTCTCCCTCTCTCTCTCTCTTTCCCCCCCCCCCCCCCTCCGTCTGTGTCTCTCTGTCTGTCTGTCTCTCTCCATTATCTCCCCCCTCTCTCTCTCTCTTTTCCTCTCTCCCTCCCTCACTCTCTCTCTCCCGCTATCTCTTCCCATCTCTCTCTCCCCCTCTCTCGTCCCCTCTCTCTCTCCCTCTCTCTTTCTCTCCCTCTCCCTCTTTCTCTCCCTCTCTCCTTCTCTCTCCCTCTCTCTCTCTCTCTCTCTCTCTCTGTCTGTCTCTCCCGAGCTACCTGTTGGTTCAGAAGGCATACATAGACCCCCGGCGTTGTCTGTTTGTCTATCGCAGGGGCACCGAGTTCTAAACCGGCTACTGAGCTAATTACACCGAATACCCTTACACCGAGGCTATCTAAAACTCAACTCATTGTTGTGAGTGGGCTACAGTTCCTGTTATCTGGTATCTCGCGATGCACCTTAGGTAATGGAGTCGTTGCAGTAACTAAATTCCGGATTACCTGTAACGTAATACCGAATCACCTGTAACTAAATACCGGATAACCTGTAACTAAATACCGGATCACTTGTTACAAAATACTGGATAACTTGTTACTAAATACCGGACAACCTGTAACTAAATACCGGATCACCTGTTACAAAATACCGGATAACTTGTAACTAAATACCGGACAATCTGTAACTACATATCTGAATAACCTGTAACTAAATACCGGATAGTCTGTAACTAAATACTGGATCACCTGTAACTAAATATCGGATCACATGTAGCTAAATACCGGATAACCTGTAACCAAATACCGGATAACCTGTGACTAAATACCGGATCACCTGTAACTAAATGCCGGATAACCTGACTGTATATACGTCTTCTTGGATTTTATGCGCTCGTTTTGCGCTATTATGTATCTCCTATGCACATAATTTACTACATCGTTATTCATAAGTATCGGATAAGAAGACTCTAATATGAAAGAATATGGATTGAAGAGTAGGGTCAAGGCCATAGAAAAATGAATGTCTATGGATTTGATGCGCTCTCTTTGCTTGGATATTATCTTCTATGCACCAATACCCTCATATTTCGTACGTATAGAAGCAAGTTAGGCTGGACAATAACAAATGATCATGAGGAATTTGGAGTAGGATTATTGCCATAGCAACTTTTAGTGACTATGAATTTATTCACAAACGCTAAAGTCACAGGCAAAAGAAAGCAGATTTGGCCAAATAAGAACACCATTAAAATTAAAATAATGCGTGCAAATTCATGAATATTTAACAAAACTTTCTGATTTTTTTTCTAAAAAGTCTAGTTTAGAAAATTCAAATCCATGAGTATTTAAGAAAACATTCTCAGTTTTTTAACAACTCTAGTATTTAATTAGGTAATAAAGGCAAATAAAACCTTCTAAGAATTTTTTTACAAGTCTAGTTTGGGACATTAAAATTGAAATAAAAAAGGCAAATTCATGAATATCGAACAAAACATTCTGAGTTTTTTAACAAGTCTAGTTTAGGACATTTTTATTTAAATAATAAGGTCAAATTCATACATTATATATTTAACAAAACATTCCTCATTTTTCTACAACACTGTGTACACACAAAAAAAAACAACACGTTTCTATATCAACAAAAATGTCTCGAACTCCACTTCTCCCTCCAATGACCAGGACGATCGTGGACTGCCCAGCGTACCGTCACGTGACCATGTACAGCTGCTGCCCGGATAGCCCCTGGGTGGACATGCAGTACCACCTGATCTTCCAGCGCCGGTCCACGCTCTACAACTACATCCTGATCCTGCCATGCATCCTGCTCACCTCCATCACGCTCATCCTCTTCTTCATCCCGCCGGAGTCGCCGGCCAAGATGCAGCTCGGTGAGGTTTTGAATTGTGCATGGGGATATTTGTTTAGAGTGTTAGAGTGGTTGGAGATAGGTGATGTCTCTCATTTGTTCTCTGTCTGCCTGTATGTCTGCCTCCTTCTCTCTGTCTCTTTCTTTAGCGCTCTGTCTCTTTCTGTTTTTCTCTCTCTCTCTCTCTCCCCCTCTCTTTCTTTCTCTCTCTCTCTTTCTCTCTCTCCCTCTCTCTCCCTCTCTCTCACTCCCTCTATCTGACCCTTTCTTTTTCTCTCTCTTTCTCTCTCTCTCTCCCTCCCCCTCTCTCGTCCTCTCTCTCTCCCTCTCTGTCTTTCTCTGGGGGCAAACTGGCGCAAGGGATAGAACGCCAATCTACCAATCGGGATGTCCCTGGTTCGAAAATCAAGTGCTGGTCAAAACTTTTAACCCCCTTTTATCTTCTACTGGTTGTGTCGCTGTCAGCATAGTATGATCAGCTGAGACTGAAGTCATGGCACCCCCGCACTGTCTCTGTTTAAAACAGCACATGAAATAGTCACACTTTATTGAAACAACTTATCATAACATTATCATTTTCATTGTTTGATAAGTCTTCCCCCCTGCATACACTCATTTTTTTCCTCTTTCTCTCCACCTCATTTATACCCCCCCCCTCCCCCCCTTCCCTCACACCCAGGCCTGGCGGTGTTTATCGCTTTCTTTGTGTTGTTACGGCTCTTGGAGAAGAATCTTCCACCAGGAACTTCACACATGCCTCTGTTAGGTGAGTGAGCAATATGCCTATTGGGCGTGCACGTTTTACTGTTGCACTTACAGATTCTTTTTCTGTTTCTCTTTTATTTTCTTTCTCTCTTTGTATCTCTCTCTCTCTCTCTCTCTCTCTCTCTCTCTCTCTCTCCCTCTCTCTCTCTCGTAGCGTACCAACACATCCCTAACAACTGTAGCACCTACAGCAAACTTTATTATAAATACTCCTATACTTGATGTAATGAATTTACTGAGACAACTGATCATATAATCTTCAGTGCCCTTTTACAAGAGGATATGATACGGTTCAAGCTGGCGATGATATGCTAATCTCTTGCACTCTTTTTTGAACAAACTCTTTCCATTTTAAAAAGTACTCTAAAAAGGAGAAGTGAAGAGATAAGAAATCGATGCATAATTTGACAACAGACGGGTATTTTCAAAACACGCAAATACCATTATCTCCCGAGTTTGAAACATGTGGAATTAGAGTTTTCCCCATTAACTCCGCACACATGTTGTGTGTGCACACAAGGAATAGCCTAAAATCGTGCCATGTAAAAGGTCAATTATTATAGAGAAATATTTAAACAAATAAAAACCAAGACAAAAACAAGACAAAAATAAGGGGAAATCCGCAGCTTTTGTTGGCTCAGAGTCTCAGTTTAAAATTCTCCGTGAAATAAATTACTGTTCAAAGTTTAGTCTAGAAAAAAAGATGATAGCAAGGTATGTTGGCTGCACAGAGAGAACGAAATTAGATATTTGGGTATGGATTTAAAGTTTGAGAAAAGAGAGAGAGAGAGAGAGAGAGAGAGAGAGAGAGAGGGGTAGACAGATAAAGAGAGAGAGAGAGAAATTAATAGATCAAGATAAATAGAAAGGAGATGCAAAAACACAGAAAGAAAGATTTCAGAACAAAAGAAGAAGGAAGGTAGGTAAATAAAAAAATATAGATAGGTAAATAGATAGACAGATAGACAGAAGGGCAGACAGACAGACAGACAGACAGGCACATAGATATATATATATATAGATAGATAGATAGATAGATAGATAGATAGATAGATAGATAGATAGATAGATAGATAGATAGATAGAGATAGATAGATAGATAGATAGATAGATAGATAGATAGATAGATAGATAGATAGATAATCAGATAAACGTTTTATACAAAAAAGAGATATACAAAGAAGAGAAAAAATATAGAGAAAGGGAGAGAGAGAAAAGCCAATGGACAAAGAGAGAAAATCAGATTGTTAGGAAAGGGGAAGTGTAAGGAAAAACAAACAGATTCAACAGCAAAAAAACAAACAGGATCATTAACACAATTCAAACAAACTAAGAAAAACAAACACATTTTTATGTGTTATGTATAACCTTGCAACCTTTCAAAGTTAACATCCTAAATCCTCTTTCTATAAAAATTTAAGGGCATTGAAAGCACTGTTGCCAACACTAACAGAAATTCCATTTCGGAACCAGAATGAAATTAGATGGTTGAATGGCTACAATCCAAACCTGCTACATATTATTCCGTGAAACCTTTACAAAGAAGACACATGTGTTGGCCGTGCACTAATTACTGTTTTAATCTATCTTTTTCTTTCTCTCCCACTCTCTCTCTGTGTCTGTCTGTATGTCTGTCTGTCTCTGTCTGTCTCTCTGTCTCTGTCTCTCTCTCTCTCTCTCCCTCTCTCTTCCTTCACTCTCTCTCTCTCTTCACTCTCTCTCTTCTTTATCTCTTTTCCTCTCTTTGTCTGCCTCTCTGTCTCTGTCTATCTCTATTTTGTATCATTTGCTATATTTATTCTTTTTATTTTCTTGCTTTCTTGTTCTCTTTACTTGTTTCTTTCGCTGTGTCTATCCCTCTCTCCTTTACTCCATCTTTCTCCACATCTCTACCCCACTCTCTTCCACGTTTTCCCCTTTCTGTTTGCACGCTTCGACGGAAAGTTAATTTTCTAACGACCCAAATTGCGAAAACCACTTTTATATCGTGTTTGGCAATGGACATGTGCATGTCTCCAGAAAGGTCGCGTTTCTCTTTGAGAAAAGGTGGCAATTGATTTCACAGCTTTAAATTTTTTCGCCCTGTAGTTGCTTGTGGTCCTTTCACCACACGCAGGTAGACGATATTTTGACTGTAAATTTTCATCCGCACGTTTATTTTGACGAAAAATATTTTGTTTCACCCCGCTTTGCCCAAAACCAACGAATTAATAAAACAAAAAAATATTATTTTAAAATACGAACAGATTCAACCTCTTCACCCCCTTCAGTCAACAACAAAAAATCGAAAGTTGGCTACTCAAAACAAACGTTAGGCGTAGTGCGGAGCCAAGTTTAGAGGCTGGACCCTAGATCTATGTGGGGCGCGGTGGGCCTGGGGTAGAAAATCGGCTTCCGATGCAAAAGGTTCGAGTTGGAGCCTGGGGTAGAACATCGGCTTCCGATGCAAAAGGTTCGAGTTGGAGCCTTGGGTAGCATCGGCTTCCGATGCAAAAGTGTTGGCAGCACGTAAGATAGTCAGACGTCAGTCTTGGGGCCCGTCCACAATATAGCCTATATAGTGCTGATGTTGGACGTTAAAACCAACTCAACTCAACTGGCAAATTACTCACCCCTGCCATGATAGGATCAAATATGGTATAGAGCTATCACTGGATTTCAATTATAATTAGAATAACATGAAAATTGTTTCTGAACCTACATTTCCACAAAATAGAAAACCACGTCATTGAGTGAACGGAATGAACATCTTTTTGCATAACAAAGGTAACAAAGGTAACAGTGTTATATTTTTATTTGTATTAAATCCTTAGCCTTGTTAGGACAGATTTAGACTTGAGAATGTTTACATACAAGGAATTTTAACTGACCTCACTTTACCTAATAGTCTTTTAATATAACAAACTGTAATCGATACTAAAATGTCCTATTAATATTTCAAATCAGGTGACTGCATTTTATTTTTGGAAACATGAACCTGAACCCGACAGAGCTCCGACTTATCTATATCAGACCAAACAGCTGATCGTGTTTTAGGACTCTGTTGTGGGCGGTGCTAAGTGGCAATCACAATTTCGGTTGACAATACTGTTGGTGTGGAAGTCGAAACTTGTTTGTTTTGTTTGATGCTTAGCATCCCACAACGGCACTAACTATATAGGCTATATTGTCGACGGGTCCCTAGACTAACGTCTGACAATTTCACGTGCTGCCAAACAGACAGTGCGGGGATACTATGACACTGTCTCATCCGGTCATGTTATACCGAGACCGACCCAACCGAACCCGGACTTTTTGCGTCGGAAGCCGATGTTCTACTCCAGTAATTTGCCAATATCTTCTTTTTCCAAACAAAGCGACTTGGTGTGGTTTTTACTTATATCTTGGTTCAAATATCTTGCTACTTGATATCTACATTGACTGGTGTTTTTTCTGTTTGGATAACGCTTAGTGGTCAGCTTGCCGAAACTTCGCAAGACGAGTACCTGAAACATAGAAGTCTACGCCAGTTCATAATTATATTACTTTTCGTCTTCTGTCTGTCTAGACTTGATTTAGTTCATTCCTTGCTTATTGATTTTTTAGTCTGATGTATGACAAAGAAAAGACGATAAAGATCTATTTACATTTCCTCCACGGCACAGATATCTATAACAAGTCTAAGATTTATTACATTGCTGTTTATTGTATAGAAACTATCTTGCAGATTTATTTAGGCACCATAAGCTGTATTCGTTTACTATCTAAAGTATCTAAGTCTAGGGGCCCTACCACTAGATCTAGGTTACAATACCATCGAGTAAAGTCGATCTTTTTTCCTTCTTTCTTCTAGATCTAGATTTCAATACCATCGAGTAAAGTCAATGTTTTTCCTTCTTTCTTCTAGATCTAGATTCCAAATACCATCGAGTAAAGTCGGTGTTTTTTCTTCTTTCTTCTTTTTTACGACCGACTCAAGGCGGAGGCCGTGGGATAATTGGGTTAGGCTAAACAGCCCCATCTGTTCAGGGGCGTCACTGAAACTGAAAAATTAATGTGACGTCCTCAATCTACTAGGGCTATCCTTGGCAGGATTTTTTACGCCTAGCGAGTGGGCAGTCGGACTGGACCGCTGCCTTTTCCATCCCTGTCCGTCCCTTTGTTTTGTTTTGTTTTTTAGCTACGAAGATCTGCCACCTCCTTCTTTATGACTATAGGCAAAAAAGCGGAAACTCAGAGGCCACTGGACTAAACAACAACAAGAAAAACAACCTTCTCTTTGTTTTAGGGAAAGTAGAGTGGGCGATAACGTTATTTACTTTGCCATTTTGAAAGCTGCCGACCTATACAGCGATCAAAGTGTAAATTTTAATTGAAAAAAATGCGTAAAGGTTCCTGTTTTTTGTCGGAAGTATTGTACCCTTGCATTTTGTGAGGGTCGAAGCGGCTAAATTGGTCTCCAGATTGGACGGTCCGCGGTTCAAATCCAACGATCGGTCAAAAATGTATTGTCCAACTTGGGCCCTTTCTGAATTGGTCGGTGTCAGCTAAATATCAGCGGCTAAGACAAGATTCTAGGCCTCCCCGCCCTGTCTCGTGTGTGGCAGCACATAAAATAGTCAGACGTCAGCCTTGGGACCCGTACGCAGTATAACATATATAGTGCTCACGTTGGACGTTAAGCCACAAGGAGAACAAACAAACCTTCATTTAGTGAAACATAAAAGTTAGAAATAAAACTATCAGTTCACAATTTGCTACCCAGAAACCTTAAAAATAGGCTAATAATTTTCGGTATTATAGCAACATTATAATATTATGAGGTTGTAAAGTACAACGCCGCACTAGCTTACAACTTGTTTCACAACTTCTTTTTTGCCTGTCTTAAGACGAGTTGTACTTGCGACCCAAGTTATCGATCAACAAGAAACAAATGGAATAAGGTAATATTAAAAATAGTTTTTCACTCATGATTTTTCGTGAGGAGTCTCTACGGTGATGGAGCAACCACAGATAATATGACCAAGGCGAGTTGAGTTGGTTTAACGTCCAAAATCAGCACTATATAGACTATGCTTTGGACGGACCCCACGACTGACGTCTGACAATTTTTGTGTTGCCACATAAGAGACAGGGCGGGGATCAGTCAGATTAAACTGACACCGACCCGACCAGTAGGGAGCGAAATCGTCAGGGCTCGAACCTAGACCTTTTGCGTCGGAAGCCAATGTTCTACCCCAGGACCACCGAGCCCCTTATGACCAAGGCACATGGTAACAAGAGTTATGACTGATGACTAGCAATACCTCAGGAGCAATAGTCAAATATAAGGCGGAGAGTACTGGTGACAAGAACACTGTGTGTGATAAATAACTTTACCATGTAAATAATACGCTGACCACAATATTGTATTATTCACTAGTCGACTTTCTCCGAAGATAATTATAGCCGACGACCATCAATACGAGCACTCACTAACGCCATAAAAATACCGCGAAATCTCGTTATCCAAAAAAAAAAAGTAAATAAAAGCTACGCGGTTATTTATGTCAGTGTAATCACACGTTGGCTCATGGCCGTTATGAATATCGCTCGAAAGCAATCTGAATGGCAAACATTTTTACGTTATTAAGTTATTTTGTCACTCTTAATGAGCTTTGCAAACAGCATGTTTATTTTTGGGTAAAGGAAGCGTAGTGGTGTAGTGGTATAGACCATTCTCTCTTTCAGTGGCAAGGCGATTCGGTATGGACGCATCTAACACCACTTAGCGCAATCATTTTCAAACCGTATTCACTAAAAGCCAACTTCTAACCACTGTGGAAAAATACCTATAAATTCACCTTTTCTAATAGTTCTTTTTTGAACAGCCCGTAATGATTTCAAAACGACACCCGATTTTGATTTTTTGTGTGTACCTCCGGTTCCTGGCAAGAGCTACGCGTACACAGTTACCTAATTGGTTTATCGTGTACACGTATTTGAATGGAAGTGGTAACTTATCCAACGTGCTGAAAAAGACTTTTTACGATTTTAAGGCAGGAAAGTCTAGGTCCAATATTACAGATATATTTAGCGCGAGCACCAAAAAATAATGACAAAATTAACACAAGAAGTTGCTGTATTTTTTGTAGAAGTTATTGTTTAAAGGGATATTTAAATAGAGCTATTCTGCAAGATATTATACGTTCAACTGGTGCAACAGTGATGGCGCCAGCGCTCATACCACATGATGTGAAGTTTTGCAGAAGCTCAAACACGATATAAAAGTCATACAAAAAAGTGAACATGTTCAAAAACAAAACAATATTTCCCTTTCCATGACAACGAGCTTAAAATGCGTTCACAATTGATGTTTTCCCCAATCCACACTAAAAAGTTCAACGCGCATGAGAAAAATACCTAAACTAATCATGTTCCATCAAATTATAATATTTTAAGTTTCCCGAAACTTGCCGCCATATTGCCGTAGACAAGGACAGTTTTTCGGAAAGAAAATGGATGATCTTTGCACACTTTCAAATGGATGTTTGTGCTTCTGCGAAACTCCATATTCTGTGGCTCATACAAAGTTGAAACTATTAAAAGAATAATTTAAAAAAGCAACACTGACTATATGTATTCTCTTGCTTCCCATTAACTGGGTCGATGTCTGTATAATGTGGCTGGCTGAGACAAACGTCCTTGTATGTCTGTTCTTCCAAGCCTTATGAGCTTTTTTAAGGCGACTGCATTAAGATTACTACTTTGAAACTGCTTTCTTGAAATCTTCGTTTTATTACTTAAAAGAGTTGAAATTTAAGAATGTCCATACATAGCAGATAAACAAAAGTTCAAAAGTGTTTTTAAGCGCTCTGAGGTTGTAATTCAGTTCCATATTTTTTTCTCAGTTTTTTTTTTACAGTAGAATTGTGATATACAACAGAAAGACGCCAATGAAAACGATTCTAAATCGTTGCTCTTTCTACGAGATATGCTTTTAAATTGTAAGGACGCCAAATTAGCAATCAGTAGAACATTCAACAAACGCCTTGAAGCTTATCCGCGCCATCCTCATATTTACATAGGAACTCTCTCTCTCTCACTCTCTCTCTCTCTCACTCTCTCTCTCTCTCTCTCTCTCTCTCTCTCTCTCTCTTATTCTCTATTTTTTATTTAAACTTTATGTTCATAAAGAAAACATGATGTGGAACATTAAGAAAATAATATATTTTCTGGACCAGTCGCCTTTACTTTTTATTGCGAAAATTCTCTTTTTATGTTCCTGAAATTAGAATACTTTACCGCCTACCTGAGTTTTGTGGTATTCAAGATAAATTGTATGATCACTGAATATCATCCAAATTTAGAAAATACATCTATCATTGTTTTTCTTAGGTTTCAAATTCTCGCTTTTAAGTCTGAAGAAGCCAAAAGTGTCCGGTAAATGTTTTTTTTATCTCCATGAAATTTATGGGTTTTTCAGCCGCGGTGGTTAAAGTGTCCTCGATGATCGGAAGAGGAAATTTCTCAATTTTATGTTCTTTTTACAGATTTTTTTTTTTTAAACTTTGAAATAATAAGGAGTCTTCCTCAGGATTTAACGGCTAATCAAAAATAACTTCGAATATTCACGAAAAGCTCTGAAGGAACTTGAAAAGGGACATGTGGGGTGGCCTAATGGGTAAAGAGCGCGGCTTTTAATCAAATGCCTTAGGTTCGAATCCCTCAGAACCGCCTTGTTCCTTAATAGTTTGGTCGTTGTCAATATAATGAGCCTGGCTGAGACAGACGTCCTGGTATCTCCTTACTGTATTAAAATTTTGTGTCAGAGCCCAATTGACAGATATTAGTCTTGGAGAACATCCACGAGAGAGTTCGGTTACTAAAAATTCGACGTTAAAATTTATCAACCCATATCTAGGAAAGTAGGAACAAATTACAAAGATAACGTTAATTTAGACACTCTACTTAACATGTATTTAGATGTTATAATTAGGCAACTAAATCTAAATTCTCTTTGTACTTGCCGCCCTAACCAGTGTAGTCCTGGTTGAGTGTAACTTAACTTGCCTGTATTATATTTGCCCTCAGGAACCTACTACTGTCTCAACATGATACTCATCATGTCATAGTTAGGCAACTAAATATACACTCTCTTAGTACTTGCCGCCCCAACCAGATTAGTCAGCACTGGTTGAGTGTCACTTAACTTGCCTGTGTTTTGTTTGCCCACAGGAACCTACTACTGTCTCAACATCAACATGATACTCATCATGCCATACTTAGACAACTAAATCTACATTCTTTTTGTACTTGCTGCCTCAACCAGTATAGCATTGGTTTAGTGTAACTTAACTTGTCTGTGTTGTGTTTTACCCCAGGAACTTACTACTGTCTCAACATGATACTCATCATACCATACTTAGGCAACTAAATCTACATTCTCTTTGTACTTGCCGCCCTAACCAGTATAGTCCTGGTTGAATGTCACTTAACTTGCCTGTGTTGTGTTTGCCCACAGGTACCTACTACTGTCTCAACATGATACTCATCATGCCATACTTAGGCAACTAAATATACACTATCTTTGTACTTGCTGCCCCAACCAGAATAGTTAGTCCTAGTTATGTGTCACTTAACTTGCCCGTATTGTGTTTGCCCACATGGTCCTACTACTGTCTTAACATCAACATGATACTCATCATTCCATACTTAGGCAACTAAATATACACTCTTTTTATACTTGCTGCCCTAACCAGTATTGTCAGCCCTGGTTGAGTGTCACTTAACCTAGCCTTTTTTATGTTTGCCCACAGGAACATACTACTGTTTGAACATGATACTCATCATGCCATACTTAGGCAACTAAATCTACACTCTCTTTGTACTCTCTGCCCCAACCAGAAATGTTAAGCCTGGTTGAATGTCACTTAACTTGCCTGTGTTGTGTTTGCCCCCAGGAACCTACTACTGTCTCAACATGATACTCATCACGTTGTCCAGCTTTCTCAACGTCCTCATCGTAGATCTCACCACACATGGCCTTAGAACATCAGCTCCGCCCAGATTCAGAAAGGTACGTGTTCGAAACCCATTTTGGTTTACGGTTGTTTTAAGAAAAAGTCTCGCAGATGGCTTACATCGAAATTTACCATTAGAATATTATTTTCAAATTCATTTTCTTTTGTTACTCTTCCCTCATTTAGGCTTAGCAAAGTATGCACGTTAATTGGAAACATTGTTTACAGAAAATCGTTAAAAGAGCATCTTAATATCTATCGTTTTAAGAAAAAGGATGCCTTTTTTATACTTTTTTGTGGGTCGAAAATTAATAAAACTCATGTTAAAAATTAATGGTTTAAAAAATCGAAATATAGTTAACCCTATTAATGTAACTTTTTTAAACGGCCCAAAGCGGTCCTTTTAGAATGTCTCTCCTAGCTTGGGAGCGCGGTGGTCCAGGGGTAGAACATCGGCTTCCAACGCAAAAGGTCCGGGTTCGAGCCATGGCGATTGCGCTCCCTACTGGTTGGGTCGGTATCAGTATAATAATTATCACCGACTGAGACAGGACTCATGGTATCCTCTGTCCTGTCTCGTGTGTGGCAGCACATAAAATTGTCAGATGTCAGTCTTGGGGTCCGTCCACAATATAGTCTATGTACTGCTGATGTTAGACGTTAAACCAACTCAACAACATCAACAACTCTCTAAGCTTAAAAGATGAGGCTTGGCTGTAGACGTAATTTGCTTGTTTTCATAGTTAGGCAACTAAATATACATTCTCTTTGTACTTGCTGACCTAAAGTCAGTCCTGGTTGAGTGTCACTTAACCTAGCCTGTGTTGTGTTTGCCCCAGGAACCTACTACTGTCTCAACATGACAACATGATACTCATTATACCATAGTTAGGCAACTAAATCTACAATCTCTTTGTACTTGCTGCCATAACCAGAATAGTCAGCCCTGGTTGAGTGTCACTTAACTTGCCTGTGTTGTGTGTTCCCCCCAGGAACCTACTACTGTCTGAACATGATACTCATCATGCCATACTTAGGCAACTAAATCTACATTCTCTTTGTACTTGCTGCCCTAACCAGAATAGTTAGTCCTGGTTGAGTGTCACTTAACTTGCCTGTGTTGTGTTTGCCCCCAGGAACCTACTACTGTCTCAACATCAACATGATACTCATCATGCCATAGTTAGGCAACTAAATCTACATTCTCTTTGTACTTGCTGCCATAACCAGAATAGTCAGTCATGGTTGAGTGTCACTTAACTTGTCCGTGTTGTGTTTGCCCTCAGGAACTTACTACTGTCTCAACATGATACTCATCACGCTGTCCAGTTTCCTCAACGTCCTCATCGTAGATCTCACCACGCATGGCCTTAGAACATCAGCTCCGCCCAGATTCAGAAAGGTACGTGTTCGAAACCCATTTTAGTTTACAGTTATTTTAAGAAAAAGTCTCGAAGTTGGGTTACATGTAAATTTACCATTAGAATATTATTTTCAAATTCTTCTTCTTTTGTTACTATTCTCGGATTAAAGTTTAGCAAAGTACGTATATTAATAAATATTGAAAATTTGTTTGCAGAAAAATGTTAAAGGAACACCTTAAAGTCAAGTGCCACTTTCACAAAAAGGATGGCCTTGTTATATCTTTGTGTGGGACGAAAATACTAAAACTCAAGTTCAAAATTAAAGGCTTAACAATTTGGAATATGTAACTCTATTAATGTAATTTTTTTTGAATATGGCCCAAAGTGGTCCTTTTAAAATGTCTCTCTAAGGTTTGGGGGCACGGTGCCCTGGGGTAGAACATCGGCTTCCGACGCAAAAGGTCCAGATTCGAGTCCTGGCGGATTGCGCTCCCTACTGTATAATGTCACCGGCTGAGACAGGAGTCATGGTATCCCTGTCCTGTCTCGTGTGTGGCAGCACATAAAATTGTCAGACGTCAGTCTTGGGGCCCGTCCACAATATAGCCTATATAGTGCTGATGTTGGACGTTAAACCAACTCAACAACATCAACAACTCTCTAAGCTTAAAAGATGAGGCTTGGCTGTAGACGTAATTTGCTTGTTTAAATGCCCGCCTCGAACCTGCAGTAAATCGTGACATCGATTTGTGTATTGTTCTGCACATTGTCTTCGATTCGATTGCACCTGGAATGCCATCAACCTCCTGTTCCTTGATCTACTGAACCAATATTGATCTGCACTAGTCACTAGTCTTGTGTGTTAATTTGTTCAGGGGTGTCCAAGAAAGATGGGGAAATTTACCACACATGGAGATTCAGTGAAGTCGGTTTTTTTGTGTGTTTTTTTTTCTTTGAGGGGGGTTTGGGGGGATGGGGGGTTCTTAACCAAGTAACGCATTAACTGCTTGCTAAAATATTATTTTTCGGAGAATCTGCAAGCCCCAACTGGGAACATCAATGTTTGACAGAACTTTCTTCCTTGTGGTTTATTTAGGGGAGACCAGGAGAAATCAAAATCTGTTAGGTCTGTTAATTTGAAAATTGGCTTCATCCCGGTACATATCAAACCCCAGTGATTGTGAGAGACGCAGAATCGAAGCGCTATAGAGCCGCCAGGAACAGATTGAATAAACAAACTCGTCGCTACGTTTCAACAAAAGAGGGTATCTCACTCAGCCGGGTGGCGGAGTTGTTTTGTTGCCACGATAAATGTTTATGGAGAAAGCAAACATGATAGAGGGTTGATGATATCCTGGGGTTTTCTAGACACACGTCTTAACATAGGCCCACCCGTGGAGAGAGAGAGAGAGAGAGAGAGAGAGAGAGAGAGAGAGAGAGAGAGAGAGAGAGAGAAAGAGAGAGATGGATGGAAGGATTGATCGATCGAAAGATAGATTGATAGATAGATAGATAGATAGATAGATAGATAGATAGATAGATAGATAGATAGATAGATAGATAGATAGATGGAGAGAGAGGGGGAGGGAGAGAGACAGACACACATACAGAAGGAGAGGGGAGACAGATGGACGGGGAGAGGAAATTAGGGAGGTGAAGAGAACTTGAGACGAAAATAAAGAGATAGAGACAGAGAGACAGTCAAAGGAAGGCAGAAAGATAAAGGAAGACATATAGACACTTCTCAGAGAAACAGACATGAGAGATAGAAACAGAGAAGAGAAAGTCCGAGAAGTAGACACACACAGAAGGAGAAGGAGGGAGAAAAACACGACTTCCAGCTTCCAAAGAGTTATACTGGATGCTTGTGCAATGATGGCATCTATAGAGACAAAAACTCTCAAGTTATCAAACAGCTCATAGCCTACACTGTACTTCTTGCCCGAGCAACCTTATTGTTTCTGGCAATTTTCGATCAACTTGGATGAGCAACATTGTGGAAAGATTAATAGATCTCAAATTTGCCTTCGTGTGGAGCTCAGATGTTGTTGAAATCCTTTTTATATGCTGCACGTAGTCAGAATATCAATTTTTGTCTATTTTTAGCATGTCGTTTTCTATTTTTGGATATTCAAATTAGCTAATTTGCATGCATAATTATTCATATTTTTCCCCCGGATCATGTGTTATAGATTGTTCAATTACCTTTCCAATGATATGCAACACTTGGTATATATTACAAAGTATGTCTATATCAATGGCATTTCAAAATAATTATGTTCTAAAAATTTCTCTAAATTACTAATTGTTGTTATATATATAGGCAATTATTGCATAGTGTTAAAAGAGTTAAGGAAATAATTTGTTGGCATTGGTTAACACTTGAACAATTTATTAGACAAGGGCTTTTGGCAAAATTTCTGAATGTTATAAACTGGCTGTCTTAGTGAAACATGACGTCGACATCTGTTGCGCTTGTGACAAGAAAAAAAAAGTTTGTAAGTAATAAAGCAAGACAGTCTGTATTCTGATAACCTACTAATATGATAAAAAACGATAGCCTGTCACAAAAATGTTTATTATATACATATCCGATTATCCCAGCATTCTAACAGATATTTTAATTAAGAAAGTTTGTAATATTTGAAACATTTTGTATAGCCTTTCTATAACCAAAATAATGGTTGTTTTTTTTTTCTAATGATTTACTGACAAATTTGGCTCTAAATAAGCGTTTAGATAGCCAAATTGCCGAAACTCACAGAAAACCCAATATTTTGCCCCTCTAGGAATTTATATATTTGTTAAATACATTATCTATATTTAGGTTGGGAGATAGCATAGCGTCATTGTCCGGTTGGATTTTACTCTCTATTTGATAACAATATGAATCAAATCCACAAAATTAGGCAATTGAGAATGTAGTCTGTCGGCTTTGACAATAAAATTCCCAAAAAATCAAATGACGAGTTTAGTGCCTATTTGCAGGAAATGTAGTTTGAAGTCTCAGGCTATTTCAATTACCTAAACCTTCAAGACGGTCTCTGAATTTAAAAGTTGGTTTGCAGTGATCACAACCAGTAATATATATATAAGCCCACCGCGGGTGACGTCTGGCAGTTTTATGTGCTGCCACACACGAGACAGGGCGGCGATACAGGGATACCATAACTCCTGTCTCAGCCAGTCACATTAAACTGACACCGACCTAACCAGTAGGGAGTTTGGATTTTACTCTCTATTTGATAACAATATGAATCAAATCCACAAAATTAGGCAATTGAGAATGTAGTCTGTCGGCTTTGACGGTTGATTAACAATAAAATTCCCAAAAAAATTCAAATGACGAGTTTAGTGCCTATTTGCAGGAAATGTAGTTTGCAGTCTCAGGCTATTTCAATTACCTAAACCTTCAAGACGGTCTCTGAAGTTAAAAGTTGGTTTGCAGTGATCACAACCATATATATATATATATATATAAGCCCACCGCGGGTGACGTCTGGCAGTTTTATGTGCTGCCACACACGAGACAGGGCGGCGATACCGGGATACCATAACTCCTGTCTCAGCCAGTCACATTAAACTAACACCGACCTAACCAGTAGGGAGCGAAATCACCACAGCGAGACTCGAACTATGGACCTCCTACTTCGGAAGCCGATTTTTTACCCAAGGGCTACCACGCCTCCCGGCTATACCCGGACTACTGCCTGAATCGCACACATTTTATTGAAACTGACCCAACCAGCAAAGAGTAATATGACAAATTCGCCAACATCGAACACACTCCTTCGCTCCCCAAAGAATTAGGAAGCATTTGTCGTCATTGCACGAACGAGATTGGTCATTCCTTTTTTCAATGGCAGATTGAGTTTGGCCGCTCAAGGGCATTAAGTTCTCCTGATAAATTGCTGCATTAAGCCCTGTTTCTGTTTATATTGTTTTGAGTTCAGTTTCTCCGAGTTTCACCACATCGCAATCGACAACATTTCATAATATTAATAACAATTTAAAAAATACTTGGTGTCTCTAGCATACTCTCTCTCACTCCACTCTGCCTGTCTCCTTCCGTCTCTTCCTTCTCTACCCCTCTTTCTCTCCCTTCTGTCTCTCTCTAATATATTATCTATTCTCTGCCCATCCTCTCTCTTTTCTCTTCTCTTTTTCTGTTTCCATATCGTAATCTTCCTTTTTCATCACCCTCATTTTGCCTGTCTCTCTCTCTCTGTCTCTGTGTTTCTCTCTCTCGCTCTCTCTCTCTCTCTCTCTCTCTCTCTCTCTCTCTCTCTCTCTCCCTTGAAATCTCCTTCCTTGTTTCCGCCTCCTAGATACACAAAACGCACTCGCACCGCCGTAAGGTAAACGTAGCTAATATATAACACGAGGACCGTTAAGACAATTTCTATTTTACCGGCGGATATTTACAAACAGCCGTTCTCTTAAGCCAGTGAGCTGAGGTGTCTAGTGACAGAGAAGCGTTAACGAGACTAGTTTGTTTGTAAATATACACCTCCTGTTTCAAGGGTTTAGCAAGGCGAGCTGGATTTGCTACCCAAACGCAGGAATAAACAAGAGATGCAGTGCAGGGTTATTTGTTATTCTTTCCCTCACCTTTGTAACGTAAATGGGTAAATGGGCTAAAACGAGATGTCATTAAAAAGCTGTTTTGTTGTTAGTTTTTTCGTGAGCTCCTGGAAAGTCGGGCTTTCTTTTTTCCAGAGAAATTGTTGAACTAGTAATATGCACCGGAGTTTTTATTCTTTGACATTCTAAAAAAGTCATTTAGGCATATCTTTTTTATATCTTTAGGATCCAAAGATGCTTATCTCGTCTAACTTCACTCTATCCTTCTCCCCCGCTCTTTATCTTCTTAATTCACTGCTACTCGTCATCTCTCTTATACTATCTTTCTCACCCCAATAAATGACCAGTTCTCTGTCTCTGTCTCTGTCTGTCTGTCTGTCTGTCTGTCTCTGTCTGTCTGTCTGTCTGTCTGTCTCTCTCTCTCTCTCTCTCTCTCTCTCTCTCTCTCTCTCTGTCCGCCGGCCTCTGTCTGCCCGTTCTATTATTGAAAGGAATAAAGAGAAATGACAAAAGAGAGAGACATAGAGATAGAGAGAGAGGCCAATAAATAAAGAAAACGAGAAGAGAGAAACTAGGTAAAAGAGAAAGAGAGGGATAGGAAGACATACTCCGAAAGAGAAACTGAAACAAAACAAAAACAACAAAAAACAACAACAACCGACGCACAACAAAAAATTAACAATTAATTTTGTTTCTACTGAACCCACTAACCCACTGCCTGTGGCTCTGTCTGTGTGTCCAGTTTTTCTTCAACTACCTGGCGCGGTGTCTACTCATGGAGGACCTGGTCAGACCGTTCAAGTCAGCTCCGCCCAAGTCCAGGGGTCAGCAAGACGGGAACCTGGGCAAGTTGGAGGTAAGGGTATCTACTTGACTTAACACTGCGATAGTGTATTGTTTTAAATTCCCAACAAAATTCTATCTATCTATCTCTCTATCTATCCATCTATCTATCTATCTATCTATCTATCTATCTATCTATCTATCTATCTATCTATCTATCTATCTATCTATCTATCTATCTATCTATCTATCTATCTATCTATCTATCTATCTATCTATCTATCTTTCTATCTATCTATATAATTATATATATATATATATTCTTTCGCATAAAACAAATGTTAAAATTAATAAATTATACAGTTTCCTGTTTTTTTTGTTTTGTTTTTTTTGTTGTTTTTTTTATTTTGCTTTTGTGAACATTTTTGTAATTTAGCAGTAACCTTTATCTGGGGTAATGTATACAAAAATTAGTAGTTTGTGTGTGCCTTTTTTGTGTGTGTTGCCAAATAATGGCGCAGATAATATGCTTGCTACCATTTTATATTTATTTCAAGGCTAAATAACAATAGACAGAGCTGGCAATAATTCGGTTCGTTTTCTAAATAAAACGATTACTTTGTATAGCAACATTGTATAGTTTATAATGTGCATTATGAAACCATATTATATCAATCCTATTAGCCTGGAAACTGGGAAAGTTGTAGTATAAAAAAAAAAGTAGAAAAGCCGAATGTGGTAATCCAGTGCCGTTGATCATGCAATTGATTATTGCAACTGACATCTATTATTATTTTGACGAAATGATTTATCAACTGTTTACATACAACTGAAAGCGCATACACACACAAACACACACAAACACACACACACACACATCTCCAGAACTTAAGTGCGATCCTTTCACTCGGATGAACGAACCAGTAATTGCTTTAGGCACAATCGTTTTGTGCACCCCACTAAAAGTCCATAACGCTGAATCGCAATCTAGATCTATACCTCGCGGTGAGGCGGGGGAAGAGATAGAGCTCTTAATGATAGATGTCAGGGTTGTAGTCATGTATTGGCGAATCGCTTAATTTTTGTGCATGGATGCTTGGGAATAAAGGCATCACAAGTCGCTAAAAGCACATTCGCCTGCGTGAGGTCTGGCTCTATTCATACAAAATTAACTGGATTCGGTAACAGTCCTGAAAACCTAAACTTCAAGGTGTGCATACGAAATAAAATTTAACAAAAATGCTGTAAACTTAATAAAGACTTCTTGTATGGGTCAAATTCAAATGCAGATTAATTAAGTTCATGCACCACATACCCAGACCACTGCCTTGCCTTGATATTAGAACTTATTCTTTATGCATTCGCATGGTGGCTAATAGACATATTAATTGCTTTTACATAACTTTATGTTTTTTTTTTATCGCACCGAAGTCTGTCTATAACAGGCTCATATTGATTTGAATATAATTTGTCTAACATGACATGCCATACTGCCTCAAAAGCGTTGCTTAAAATTGTATTCACGAAACTTTTATTTCTGTATAATTAGGTAACACGTATGTCTTTTTATTTTGTTATGGAAGAAGGAAAATCACTTCTGTTTCGCCAAATTGCTGCCACATTATACCATTGGTTCAGGATCGACAGACATTACTCTTGATTTTTACTATTACTCTTTTTTTTAAAGATAGCTTTAGTTAAATTTGAAGCCACCTGATCTCGCAGGCACCAATTTTCACGTCAATTTGCTGTGGGTTAGAAGTCCGTCTTGGTCAGTTTTGTCCCCAGTTGCTGCATTGTTCAGGCTCTATTGTGAAACTTTGTCTGCTACGGCCTCTTTCGGTATTTGTTCCCCATAAAACCACCTTCTCCAGATCAAAGTTCCTACATTTTCCTCTCATAATATTAGTGAATAATTCTCTGTGAAGTCCAGATATTGACATTTTCGTTTGCAATTAGTTTGTACGTGTACACTTGTTCTACTTATTGGTATAACGTGCACTACATAACAATTTAAAGTGGCAGCTTGTGATAAATAACAACCTACTGTTGACTCCTTGGGTATGAAAGTATAAGCACACGTTGAATTGAGTGAGCTAAGCGTCCAACGTGAGCACTCTATGATATATATTGTGGATGGGCTCCAAGGCTGACGTCTGGCAATTTCATGTGCTGCCGCACACGGGACAGACAAGGCAGTGAAATCTGAACTACGGTACTGTCATAGCCGCTCCCATTACTTTGACACCGACCAAATAGGGCCTATGCTTTTATGCCATTTGTGGGATTCGAACCGCAGATCTTCGGAGGTTCCGATCTAGAGGTCAACGCTCTAACAGTTCGCAATTAAAGTACCCTCTCTTTATAAACGTACCATCTGCATGAATGAAATATCGCAAAATCGTCCCAGTTTGAGAAAACTATCAAGGTTTGTCCCGCATTATCTAAAGCATGTTTGGACATTACATTTTAATACAATGAAACGAGGTACATCGGAAGCACGCAATAAATCAATCGATTTCCACTAGAGAGAAAGGCTTCCCCCCCAAACACCTAAAACAAAACAGAAAATATAGAAACAAAAAACTGGGTTAATGATAAAAACAAATCCCTTGGTGGTAACACTGTTCCCGTCACAGTCACTCGAGAATGGTTTTAACGCTAGTGCCCGTGGGTTTTGCGTTTGTTGTTATTGTTTTTTTTATGGATTTTTTTTTGCATTTTCAGACCTTTCCAAAAAATTGACGTTTAGTAGTTAGGAAAGAGATTGCTATGTCAGTTCTAGTTATGCATAATATTTAATAAATTTGTCTCCCCAGGAGAATAAGTGGAAGCACGAATCCGAGGCATCTAACGAGGCACTGGCACAGATATCGAGGGAACAGCTAGACGAGGTGTGTTCGTTGTTCAATAGATGTATCTAGATTGTTCTCGTTCGATAGATGTATCTAGATTGTTCTCGTTCAATAGATGTATCTAGATTGTTGTGTGTAGCTGTACATAAAATTGTCAGACGTCAGTCTTGAGATCCGTCCACAATATAGCATATACAATGCTGGTATTGGACGTTAAACCAACTCATCTTAACGTATCTAGATTGTTCTCGTTCAATAGATGTACATGTATCTAGATTGTTCTCGTTCAATAGATGTACATGTATCTAGATTGTTCTAGTTCAATAGATGTATCTAGATTGTTCTCGTTCAATAGTTGTATCTAGATTGTTCCTGTTCAATAGATGTATCTAGATTGTTCCTGTTCAATAGATGTATCTAGATTGTTACCGTTCAATAGATGTATCTAGATTGTTCCCGTTCAATAGATTTATCTAGATTGTTCCTGTTCAATAGATGTATCTAGATTGTCCTCGTTCAATAGATGTATCTAGATTGCTCCCGTTCAATATATGTATCTAGATTGTTACCGTTCAATAGATGTATCTAGATTGTTCCCGTTCAATAGATGTATCTAGATTGCTCCCATTCAATAAATGTATTAGATTGTTCTCGATCCATAGATGTATCTAGATTGTTTTCGTTCAATAGATGTATCTAGATTGTTCTCGTTCAATAGATGTATCTAGAGTGTTCTCGTTCTATAGATGTATCTAGATTGTTCTCGATCCATAGATGTATCTAGATTGTTCTCGTTCAATAGATGTATCTAGATTGTTCCCGTTCAATAGATGTATCTAGATTGTTCTCGATCCATAGATGTATCTAGATTGTTCTCGTTCAATCGATGTATCTAGATTGTTCTCGTTCAATCGATGTATCTAGATTGTTCTCGTTCAATAGATGTATCTAGATTGTTATCGTTCAATACATTATCAATTATCTTGAGCTCTGCTGCTTAAAGACCTATTTCATTTATACAATACTATAAATCTTTAATATTTTGGAAACTAGATAGAGTATTGGACAAGTGAGGTGATGGTATCTTGATAAAGAATATTGTGCTGATTAAATTGGCACTTCCGTCCAAATAAAAAAGAATGTTTTGAAGGAAAGGTATTACCATGTTTTATCAATGTGTCTGGGTGAACTGACTGAATTGTTTAGACTTAAGTGAAATCTTTTTTATTTGAAAATTTTCATCTAAAAATTATGTTTTTGCTTTTTTTGGTATGCGTTTCTTGGTACAAAAATGAATTAATTACAGGCTCTTTCTTTTTATCTTTTTCTATTTTCGTTACTCTTGTAGAATTTGTTTTAAATTTTGAGTACAAGTCTTCGCAATTACATACAGTGATAGATAACTAAAACTATATATTTGAACGGAAAGAAAAAAAAGCTACATTTTACTCTAATCTAAAACAAGAAATTATCATTACGCCAATTTAGAGTTTGCTTTCTACTTTTCTCCAAGATTTAACTTAGTTTGGAAATTGCCTGCATGAAATTGTGATATAATTATGCTAAGTAACGCAACGTAAAGAAATAATACAAGGTATTACAAGCAAAACAAGAGAACCGATGCTTTCGGTAAAAATGTACAAAACCAACTGCATATATTGAGCTCATCATTCAGTAAGAAAAAGCTTACCTGGATTCTTGAAATTTCGAGATCAGTAGCGGCGATAAACAATAGGTAAACAGCTTGAAATAGCGGTTGTCAATCACGAAGACGACGATGCTGATGATAATGGTGATGATGATGATGATGATGATGATGATTATGATGATGATGATGATGATGATGATGATGATGATGATGATGATGATGATGATGATGATGATGATGATGATGATGATGATGATGATGATGATGATGAT
>RQTK01000577.1:97761-113013 GCA_003991915.1 Elysia chlorotica | reverse complement strand
CTTCTTCTTCTTCTTCTTCTTCTTCTTCTTCTTCTTCTTCTTCTTCTTCTTCTTCTTCTTCTTCTTCTGCTTAAGAAGAAGAAGAAGAGATAAAGCAGTGAGTTAGGTTGTAGCATGGTTGGTGTCTGGTTTGATTCGTTATCAAAATTAGATCGATTTTTTATTTTTGAAGACTACTGGTAGTTGGTTGTGGTGTAAGTGGTTTAAAAATGTTGTTGAATGGAGAATTATGGAGGTTAGAAGGTGGGTGTAGAGGCAACATGTTGTAACTGCACTCTTTAACTCTATGTAGTTACAGCAATATGCTTCTCAACAAGCGAGAAGTAAATGAGGATTACGTATAATTATAGCGACTACAACGGGACCCGTCAACATTTTTTTATTAACCGTGTCTTCAAACTATGAGGAACACATTATGTGTTTGTCTAAAGAGATGATATTAGATGGTGTCTTCATGTCGTCAGCAACCACAACCAGTATCATGACGTCTCAGTATATGCAAATTTGTGTGTTGTAATAATGGAATAACGTTATACTCCATACTTTTCTTTTTGTGTCGCAATTGTTTTAGAGTTATGAAAGATATGAAGAATGCTTATTGTTGATATTTAATGATGATGATGTATATTGATGATGATGATGATGATGATGATGATGATGATGGTGATGATGATAATGATGATGATGATGATGATGATGATGATGATGATGATGATGATGATGATGATGATGATGATGATGATGATAGTGATGATGATCATGATGTGATTAAGCTATTGCATTTTTGGTAATGTGGTCGTCAGCATCTTCACCTACCCTTAGAAGTTATGAGTAAAAACTTCATAAAGATTGAGCTATAGTGTAACTGAGGTGCCTTAAAGCTCAGTCGATAGTGCTGTGAACTGATTGACAGGTTACAATCTCAACTGTTGCTCCCATCCTCTTATGGGACTCCTCGAGAAACCTGAGAAACATAACGAAGCAACTACGGTGAACCAAGCTCAAATCGGAATTTAGAATTTTAGGGTTATTTATAATATCTTAAGAAACATAAAATGCAATTTAAGAGGTTTACAATTCTACTTCAAATACTTTTTAGGAGCCGGAGAAAATGTTTTAAGTCCGAAATAAATAAGATCGAAATATAATAGATGTTCTATGTTCAGAGGGCTATATATAAAAAGTTATAGCAGTAACTGAAGCCTGATTAAGACCGGTTGCCTTTAGTTTGGAGCAGGAAGCGGTTAAACCTTCCTCAACACAGTCTTCTGAGAAATGTCTTCCTTACAACCATCTTTCTGACACAGTAGAAGTGATTTTCTCGACTTGCATTCATAATTGTATACAGTGGGACCAAAGCTTTTTAAAACACATAGAATTTTATTCACCACCCCCGTCAGTCCCCTCTTTATTGCTCTTGGGGGCACTTGTAGTTGTAGTTGAGTTGGTTTAACGTCCATTATCTGCACTATATAGGCTATATTGTGGACGGGCCCCAAGACTGGCGTCTGACAATTTTATGTGCTGCCACACATGAGACAGGGCGGGGATAGCATGACTCCTGTCTCAGCCGGTCACATTAAACTGTCACCGAGGGGGTGAAATCGCCAGGGCTTGAACTACGGATCTTTTGCGTGGGAAGCCGATGTTCTACCCCAGGGCCACCGCGGCCCTGAGAGAGAGCGAGAGAGAGAGAGAGAGAGAGAGAGAGAGAGATAGAGAGAGAGAGAAAAAGAGACAGGGAGGCAGAGAGGCAGAGGGAGAGATAGAGACATAGACCGAGGGATAGAGATATACACATTATCCTGAGATAATTCTTATCTACTTTTCGGTTGTTTGATTGGTTTTTTAACATCGCCAGTAATCTCGCAACTAATAAATAGTAATTTTAAAAGTCGCTGTTATTATCTCAATGAATTTCAAGCATCTGTTTTATATTATTTTCTTTTTTTTCAAGGTCTTTGGATACTAGTTTTCCCTCGACATTTCCTACTGGTTGGGTCGGTGTCAGTATAATGTGACCGGCTGAGACAGGAGTCATGGTATCCCCACTCTGTCTCGTGTGTGGCAGCACATAAAATTGTCAGACGTCTGTCTTGGGGCCCGTCCACGATATAGCTATAAGTTGCTGACGTTGGACGTTAAAACCCAACCAACCAACCAACCAACCAACCAACCTCGACATTTCCCTGCTATCCATGGAGGCAACTGTGTCTCTATACCTAAAATTATCTTCCCATACTTTTAAAACGAAGGCAAAGAGATAGTACTATCTAAACAGCAAATAATAGCACTTAAAGGTTATATTCGTTGAACTATTTCTCTCTCTTGATCTATCTCCCCTTTCTGTTTCTCCTCTCTCTCTCTCTCTATCTCTTTCCCTCTCTCTCTGTCTCTCCCTTTCTCTTCCCCTTCTCTGCCTTTCCCTCTCTCGCTTTCTCTATGTCTCTGTCTCTCTTTCCTTCCTATCTCTGTCTCTCTTATTTCTTTCTCTTTCACCATCCACCTCATATTTCAAGCAAGCACAGGGTTTTTAAATGAATGCAATTAGATAATTAAGCCAAAAGATTACTAAAGATTAGTTAATGTCTTATAATAAAAAAACTTTTTTTTCCTTTAAAGAGATACTATGCATTCTTTATAAGTTGGCAAAAAAGAACATTCACGTAAATAATGGCTTAAGAGTATTTTAAAGTAGCTTTTATCAATATCGTTCTCTTTCCCCCGTTGACTTTGTTTCCTTATATGTTTATCTCTTCTTATCTCTCTCTCTCTCTTTCTCTTTGTTACGGATTGCTCTACATGTATTTAAGTTGTATACTCTTGTCAAATAAAACATAAAGCTGTGATTCTGACTAATTTGTGTAAGACAGCAACATTTTGGGCTGTCTTACCTCAAGATATAATTATTGTACAAGGATGACTTGGATAGTGCTGTTTTCATTACCTATTAAGGCATGCTTTAGCTGTGTGGAACTAAAATATTCGTCAGCATTTAATTGTATAATTTGTGTCTAGAGCAAAATTGGAATGTATGTAGCAGTAAATTGTTAAATTGAAAAAAATGTCATGCATTTGTGTGATATGCCATCCCATGCAAACAAGAGATTTTTATGTATATTTTTCTACTGTATTCGAGAGTGTGTTTCACGGCTAAAGCTGACTGCGGCCATTTGTGAAGCTTACCGAAATGGGATTTTCGTGTATAATTGCAATAATACCAACATCGAATTATGTGATGTATGTTTTTGTGTCTGGGTGATAACATTTTCTGATTTTACTGCCACCAAACTATTAAAAAAGCACTTCTCTATGCAGAGAGCTAGGATGTTCCTATATGTATTGCAAATATGTAACGTTGGTTCGTTTGTTTGCTTTGTTGCTCAATGTCCTATGTCAGCAGTATATCGGAAATATTGTGGACGGGCCCATAGAGTGACTTCTGGACATTTGTATGCGATGCTACATACGAGACAAGGCGCGGAGAATTGAGCTTCTGCTCAGACAACCACATTTCACTGCCACCTACCTAAACAGTTGGACACGAAAGCGGGCATATACATTTTTTACCAATCGTGGGATTTGAGCCGCAGACCTCCCGATCTGGAGACCAACGCCATACCAAAATGTTCACGGTTCCCCATGCATGCGCATCGTAAACAGACAACAAAGGTATGAAACAATTTTATCATATACCGTCTTTTAAGAACGCTCAAGATACTTTACCTCAATCAACAATCTTCACTAGCATAACAGGAGTCATGGTATCCCCGCACTGTCTCGTGTGTGGCAACACATACAATTGTCAGACGTCAGTCTTGGGGACCGTACACAATACAGCCTATATAGCACTGATGTTGGACGTCAAACCAACTCAACTACAACTACTACTACCAGCATAGTGGTAAAGAAGTGGAGTGTCATACCAGAGAGTGTGAAATAATGAGAGGATATACGGTGAGGATTTTGCGTATTTTTGTTGGTATAATTAAGGCTGTTGCTTCATTCTTCCTTCTTTAAACCTTAGTAAGAAAAGCGAGTCTGAAGATTGGTCACCCGCCTTATTAGAATATATAGAAATAGAGTGAGCACGCGTCATGCTAGCTTCCCGTATCAATAGCATTGTGAGCTCTCTGTGTGAATGGCCTCACTGAATCTAAAGTATGTGGTCATATTATGTTTCTAAAGTTATTTTGTACTCATATTCATACTACGTTACACATAATTATAGCTATTTATGAACCCTTTTTTAACCTGATCTGAATTCTGAGAAAAATAACCCTCAAATTTTTAACACTCTTTCTGGTGTAATGTCCTAAAATACAAATTTTTTATAGTGATAGAGAGGCGAAGTAAACATGTTTCAAAATAAGGAAAATACTACAATGCAGACAAAGTGAGTGACAAATTCCATTCGAATGAAAAGCGTTCTATTTAACAATCCTGACATGCATTAATTTTTGTATTGTAAAATACCGTTCCTGGCGAAACAAAATCCCATTAGCGTCAGTTTTAAAACACTATTCAACTTATACAATTCCAGTTCTTTTGGGCTGACTTTAAAATCTTCAAGTCCACATTTTAAACTTCTTTTTCTGCTGTTGGTTGAACGAAGGCCCAATTTTGGTGGTACTTAATCCTCCTCACGGAATAGTCTCAGACTTTGAGGGTGAGCACGAAGAGTACTCACCCAGACAACGGTTGACGTTAGGGGTCAGTCAACAAGCCCAGGCTCGGAACCTACAAAAGCTTTTAAAGCAGTTCGCCTCCGACTTCCTATCGTTCTCTCTTTCTCTCTCTCTCTCTCTCTCTCTCTCTCGCTCTCGCTCTCTCTCTCCGGTCCTCAATCTACTATTTTCAAGACAAAACTTTATATGAACACATCAAACAAGACTTAATTAAAAGAAACCCGAACACATTTTTTTAACAAATGGGCTTAGAACGCGTGTATTAAATCATTGTTACGGATTGCTCTACATGTATTTAAGTTGTATACAACAAATAAAACATAAAGCTGTGATTCTGACTAATTTGTGTAAGAGAGCAACATTTTGGGCTGCCTTACCTCAAGATATAATTATTGTACAAGGATGTTTTGTATGACTTGGATAGTGCTATTGTCATTACCTCTTAACGCATGTTTTAGTTGTGTAGAATTAAAAATGTTCATCGCATTTGATTGTATAATTTAGGGCTAGAGCAAAATTGGAATGTATGTAACAGTAAATTGTTAAATTGAAAGATGTTTCATGCATTCGTGTAATATGCCATCCGATGCAAATCCGATGTATATTTTTCTACTTTATATGAGAGAGTGTGTTCCATGGCTCAAGCTGGCTGCGTCCATTTGTGAAGCTTACCGAGATAGAATTTTCGTGTATAATTGCAATAATACCAACATCGAATTTTATGATGTATGTTATTGTGTCTACGTGATACCATTATCCGATTTTACTGCCACCAAACTATTAAAATGCACTTCTCTATGCAGAGAGCTAGGATGTTCATTATGCATTTAAAAATATGTAAGGTGTGTTGTTTTTTTTTTTGTTTCTCAACGTTCAACATTGGCAGTATATCGGGTATATTGTGGACGGACCTTTAGACTGACTTATGACATTTGTATGTGCTGCGCTACTACACACGAGACAAGACGAGGAGAATTGAGATTCTGCTCAGCCAATCACATTTTACTGCCACCGACCTAAACAGTTGGAGACGAAAGCGAACACATACATTTTTTACCAATCGTGGGATTCGATCCGTGGGCCTTCTGATCTGGAGACCAACGCCATACCAAGATGTGCAAATTTCCCCGTGGGTATCGTAAACAGAGACACTAAAGGTATGAAACGTGTTTTTAAATTATTATATACCGACTTCCTCAAAATGCTTTATTTCAATCAACAATCTTTACCAACTGCAACGACTACTACCAGCATAATGGTAAAGAAGTGGAGTGTCATACCAGAGAGTGTGAAATAATGAGAGGATTCACGGTGAGGATTTTGCGTATTTTAATTGGTATAATTAAGGCTGTTGCTTCATTCTTCCTTTTTTAAACCTTCAGTCTTAAGATTGGTCAACCGCCTTAATTAGAATAAAACAATAGGGTGAGCACACGTCATGCTAGCTCCCCGTATGAATAGCACTGTGAGCTCTCTTTGTGAATCGTCTTACTAAATCTAAAGTCTCTGGTCATATCTTGTTTCTAAAGTCACTTTATACTCATGTTCATACTACGTTACACATAATTATAGCTATTTATGAACCTTTTTTTTAACCTGACCTAAATTCTATGAAAAAGTAACCCTCAAAATTTTAACACTCTTTCTGATGTAATGTCCTAAAATACAAATCTTTTATAGGGATATAGAGGCGAAGTAAACATGTTTCAAAATAAGGAAAATACTACAATGGAGCCAAAGTCAGTGACAATTTCAATTCGAATGAAAAGCGTTCTATTTAAAATTCCTGACTTGCATTAATTTTTGTCTCGTAGAGTACCGTTCTCAAACAAAATCTCATTTACGTCAGTTTTAAAACACTCTTCAACTTATACATTTACAGTTCTTTTTGGTTGACTTTACAATCTTCAATTCCGCATTTTTTACTTCTTTTTCTGCTGTTGCTTTTAGGGAGATTTAATCCTCCTCACGGAACAGTCTCAGACTTTGAGGGTGAGCACGAAGAGTACTCACTCAGACAACGGTTGACGTTAGGGGTGGGTCAACAAGCCTAGGCTCGGAACTTACAAAAGCTTTTAAAGCAGATCGCCTCCGACTTCCTATATCTCTCTCTCTCTTTCTCTCTCTCTCTCTCTCTCTCTCTCTCTCTCTCTCTCTCTCTCTCTCTCTCTCTCTCTCTTCTCTCTCTCTCTCTCTCTCTCTCTCTCTCTCTCCCTCTCTCTCTTTCTCCTCTCTCTCTCTCTCTCTCTCTCTCTCTCTCTCTCTCTCCCCCCCCACCCGTTTTAGCATATCTCAATCTCTTCTCAATGAGGGTGTGTGTGTGTGTGTGTGGGGAGGGGGGTGTTGGGTAGGACATCGGATTCCGATGTAGGAAGTATGTGGTTCGAGTCCCACTGTGGCGATTTCGCCCCCCGACTGGTTGGGTCGGTGTCAGTATAGTGTGATCAACTAAGACAGGAGTCATGGTATCCCGCACTGTCTCGCGTGTGGCAGCACATAAAATTGCCAGACGTCAGTCTTGGAGCCTGTCCACAATATATCCTGTAAAGCCATGACTTTGAACGCTAAACACAATGCAACAAACACCTACTCAACTCCTCTCTTAGATTAGCGTGTCTACCGCTGCGGATGTTTTGTCTGGGTACAATAATGGAGCTCTTACTATTTCAAAGGTTGATTGATCGCTGAAATTCGGCTGCATTCATTCTATAGAGTACGGTTTAAGGTGGAATTATTTTTTATTTAAATAATGAATACAGTGTTTTGAAGGTTTTACACTAAAGACAATGTGCATACATTTGTACAGAACCAGCTGAATTCCACACAAGACGGAATGTTGACTTTTTGATTTATTTATAGTGTGTAAAGGCCATTGAAAAAACAAATTATAACTCTATCACTTCAAGAACCAAGAGATGATTACTTTTTATTAAAAAAAAATACTAAAATAGGGGATGTTTTCCAAGAATAGCTCAAAATGAACCTGATACGCCCATGTTGTCTCACTTTTATTAATAAGGTAAAAATGTTTCCAACCTTTATAAATAGCTGTTTCGCTACATGAAAATCTGCATTTTTAAATAAAAAGAAACATTGAAAATGTAGAGTAAAATTGTTTGGCAAGTAGATTCGCTGCAATTTTTGTTATTGTCAGAGCACCTTCTCTCAACACTTGCTTCCAGATAAAATGCTTTCTGTTGTTTTGATTTTTTTAAATTTTCGGCTTTGTTAACTTCAGGAATGTTAACGGTTGATGTTTGTATCCTCTGTCTAACTCGTAAACATGTCAGACGTCAGTCTTGGGGTCCGTCCACAATATAGCCTATATAGTGCTGATGTTGGACGTTAAACCAACTCAACAACAACTCAACAACTGTCTATCTGTGCTGAACTAGATGGCCACTTTAAAGGTTTTTCTTTGTCTTGTAGTGATTTTAAGACACAAATATCGTGAAAGTAGAAGTTGAAAATACCTCAGCTAACGGCATTCGATTTAACTGTGTCTGAGATTGATAAATGAGAAAATGCGGGATGTTCCAGGCTTATCAGATTACAGGGAACAAGGACTTCTGCGATGTGTGGGCCTATAAAACATTCATTAAACGTATTTTTTCTTCTGTGTTTTTAAGGCGTCTTGCGGCTTTTGAGTTATATCTCTGGTTTTGAATCACTAAATTGTTTAAAAAACGAAACAAACAAAAAAGGAAAAAAACTTAGAAAATGCGGGATACGATAAAAAGACTATAGAATTATATTCTTTTTATTCAAACGTTTCCAGGATTCTTAATGTGTGGATGTACTCTAGAGCTGTGCACTAGGTTTTACTTTGGATGCTTCACTGGTTCTCGAACAGAAGTTCTAGTGAAATGACAATAGCTTTGGAACGAAAGGGAAAAATCAGTGCATGCATGCAGCCAACAATTAAAAATTAATGTGTAAATTGAAGCTTTGAGTGTGTAATGCTTAAGCAACACGCACTTAAACATGTCATTGATTGAGTTCAGTTTACTACAGTGGTTGTGGAAGGACATATGGACATTGTTTGAATAAGAATGACACGAAGTTATTGATGTATGTTTTTGTCATTTTGATACAATTAAACGCGACTCCAACGAACATTGTAATGCAACTATTTATGTGACTATGTGATTTTCATGTTCAAATCAAATACCAAATAATGGACGTTCATGTACTATTAGATACTGTTTTTAGAATAATCATCGTATAATATTATTATACCTGTGATTGTAAATGATTTGCCTGTGATTGTAAATGATGTGCCTGTGATTGTAAATGGTATACATCTGATTGTAAATGATATACATAGATTGCAAATGGTATGGCTGTCATTGTAAGTGATATGCCTGTGATTGTAAATGGTATACATGTGATTGTAAATGATTCGCCTGTGATTGTAAATGGCATGGCTGTGATTTTTAATGATATGGCTGTGATTGTAAATGATATACCTGTGATTGTAAATGGTATACATCTGATTGTAAATGATATACATAGATTGCAAATGGTATGGCTGTCATTGTAAGTGATATGCCTGTGATTGTAAATGGTATACATGTGATTGTAAATGATTTACCTGTGATTGTAAATGGCATGGCTGTGATTGTAAATGATATACATGTGATTGTAAATGACACTTTGCAATTTGATGTACACAACTCATTATGACACGCCTTCCATGAAAGTAATAATTATACATTAATGCATTGCTGATGTTTAGCACAGTTAGATGTGAAAGTTCACGGGCGAAGTATAATTGTGTGCGATATGTGTCACCTTTTGAATCGCGTGTTATTTCACTTGCTAATTATTATGCAAAACAAATTTGGAAATTCCCGGTCTATTTAGGGACATTTTAAAACGCTCAATGTGTGGCGAGTATTGCACCTTTTTGACATTATGCGGAAATAAAAATTTCCCCACTAATTTTGAAAAAAAAAAAAAAATTTAAAAAAAAAAACAAAAATATATATATATAAACTTTAACGAAAATCCCCGCAAAGCAGCTAAAAACTCCTAGAATGGGGGAATTAATAGGTGTGCTTAAATAACAACCAAGGCTGTAAGAATATGAAATTGTTACAGGTGACTCGACCTAAATTAAATATTCCATGTTGCATTTCAAGACGAGTCGTAAGCTTTCCACAACGATGAACTTACAGCCATAGTAATCCCAACACGAAATTTCAGAATTAATTTAGATCTAGCCTTTGCGATTTATTGACCAAGAATGCTCTATAAATGTATGTAATGTCAGAAGAAGACAAGGAATTTTCCATAGTCTAGACAGTATTAATACCATTCTAGATCTAGACAGACATAAGGGGATATTTTTATTCTTTTTGAACACTTATCCACAAAATTATCAGGTCATTTTCTTTTGTTAAGAAGTCAGAATTTAGTTGTATGAATCTTTAACAAAAGGTAAAGAACTGCTTTGTAACAATATTCATTTTCATTGCAATATGAAGTCGCAATTCGCTCCTAATTAGTAGTACAGCGTCATTTCGCCCAGTACATACACACGTCATAAAATAGGAAACTACATAGATACATGATCATAAGAAATGGATGCTTAAAAAGATCCGTAGATAGGTTGGATACGTCCATAATTTACTGGTTTTCTCAATGATTATGTGCTGAAGCACCATCATCACACCATTGTAAGCATTTTTCATCGATTCACTGGAAGCCATCTGCTTCATGCCAATGATTGTCACTAGATTAAAAAAACAATAAAACTGTGGTACATAGAAAAAGCATGGCAGTGTTTTGGGTGTTTTTTTGTGTGTTACTTTGTCTTCAGTTATCATCATCGTCATCATCATCATTATCATCATCTTTATTATTATAACCAGCATCATCAACAGCCGAATCATCACCATTATAGCTATCATCATCTTATCATTTATAAGTCGGCAGCAGCAGCAACAGCATCACAAAACCACTACCATCAACATTGTCATTATCATCGTAAGTCATTATCATTTTACCAATAATTTTATAACCAATACATGCTTATGACTTTACTGTATAACAACACACATCTCGTTATCTTACCACTGATTATTATCATAAACAACAAGATAAACGGAATCACCACTAGACTAAAGACTGTATTGTCAAAGACACTATTAATAGCATATTTATAAATATTAATTACTAAATTATTTCAGTTGGTTTTAGTTAAAATAGTATTCAAAGAAAGAGAATTGACATAATAATCATCCACCTTAAAGCCTTTTCTTATTGTTGATACTATAAATATACAAACAGATAAATATACTATCACTTATTATATGTTACTAATTATAGCCCATGTTTTACCTTTTTTTTTTACAATTAAACTAGATTCTAATTCAAATCACTAATTTAAACACAAATGCACACAAAATATACCCGCCGTGGTGTAAAATTATACGAAAACTCAAACTGGAGTGTAACTTTATCATTATAAGTAGTTTTGCGATGGTGGAGGTATTTGAGTTTGAGTTTAACTTTGTTGCTTAACATCTAACGTCAGCACTATATAGACTAAACGGTCCCAAGACGAGGCGTATGATAATTTTAATTGCTGCCACATAGAGACAATGTGGAGATATCATGACTTCTGTCTCAATCGGTCTCATTATACTGACACAGACTCGTGCAGTTGTAGTTGTAGTTGCCTAGACTTTAAATTACAAATTAATTCCGATATTAACTGATATTTCCTAGATAGTCACATTTAAGTCACAAAATAAAGCGATTCTAGAAAATCTTAGACAAATTCAATAAAGAACCATTTTTCAATCAAAAGTACTATATTACATTTAACCAGGGTTTTATAGTTTACTTACTAATTGCACTTCTATAATAACCATTGCCTCAATACCCATCATGATAGACAATACCATCATAAAACCCACTTCGAACTTTTTACTGGGGTAATTGTGCCTTAGGGATAAGCCTAGGGCATTGTCAAGAACCCGTGTGTATTTAAAAATAGACACATTAGGAACCAATAGGACGTTGCGTGTGATTCATCTTCATGTTTTTTGTTTGTTTTGTTTATTCGATTTTTTAGCATTACATTTAGAGTCAAACGATCGTTCATACCATAACCAATGTCCCTAGGTCAGGGTACAATTATTGATGCACAAAAATTCCAAAAAAAAAAAAAAAAAAAAAAAAAAAAAAAAAAAAAAAAAAAAAACATTTTCTGTACAGCATCGACCAAAAAGAAAAATGATGAGCTTTACTAAATCTGCGAAATAGGCGCAAAAAATTTTATCACGTTAAACATGACTGTCAAGATGTAATTAGTTAATTTCTCAGTTCCCCTTCTCCACCACCGCCCCCTCTTTTTTCTCTGTCTATCTCTGTCCCTGTCTGTTCGTTTGTCTGTTTCTGTCTCTGCCTGCCTGTTTCAGTTCCTCTATGTCTCTCTCTGTCTCTCTGTCTCTCTCTGTGTCTCTCTCACTGTCTCTCTCTCTCTCTCTCTCTCTCTCTCTCAAACACTGTGGTCGCTTTGTCTATCCATTGCCCTCTTTCCTTTTTTCTCTTTCCCTCTCATACTTCTGTGCTTTTTTCTTCTGAATACTTCCGTTCTCTCTATTCATTTTCTTTCGGCATTTATGAAAACATCACAAAGTGTCTAGTTTAATGAACTATTCTCAGTTTTTCAACTCCCACAATTCTGTCTCTTACATTTACGATTTTGTATCTCTCTCTCCATCTCTCTCTCTCTCTATCTCTCTCTCTCTCTCTCTCTCTCTCTCTCTCTCTCTCTTTATCTCTCATGCGATTCTCTTTACCCCACTTTCTCCACCCTCCTCACCACACCACCCTCTTTCTCTTTCGCTCACTCTACTTCTCTTTCATCCTTTCTTTCATTACGCTATGTATTATCTATTTCACACAACATCCTTTCCACCCCTAACACTTCTATCTGGAACAATCAGTCACACAATAACAGAATCCTCAGCCATGTACACGACATACCAGGACCGTCACAAATGCTTGATCGGTCTAAGTCATCGATAAGTCTCAGTGATCGATCAGTCTTAGTCAATTGATCTGGACTAGATGCCGTGGTCCTGATCGTAGCCCCCGACCTGGAGTGAGGGTGAAGAGGGGATCATAGGACCAGACCAGTCTGACTGTCTCTTCAGATTACACCCTGACGAGATGCTGTTTACATGCACGTTAGACGTGATAGAAAGTATTTAAAGTGCATTGTGTGTCACGGTGACCGTAAAAACAAACTACTGAAATCTCACGTTTAAAGCTATAGGGTTATATATAACAGTGCGTTCAAATCAATTCTCGTCTTCAGAGATATAATATAATTGTGTGTTAAAATTATAAGCGATTTATTTGAAGCTTTACTACTGTAATCTACTTTTTTGTAAGAAAATGTATAATAATATGTGCTATAAAATTATTTGATATAAAAAAAAAGTGCAAATCTCAAAATAGATGTAGCTAAATAAATGTGTAAGCGGGTTGATCACCGCTGCTACTATATGTGTGTTCCAAATTTAAACGATTTATTTGAAGATTTACTGCTGTAATCTATTTTTGTGTGTTAAAAAAGAATGTCTAATGATATATGCTTTACAATTATTTGATATAAAAAAAAACTGTAAATGTCAGTACAGATCTATTTTTAAATATATTTGTAAGCGGGTTTATCATCGCTGCTACTAGTATAATGTATTAAACGTCTCAGGACGTCATGGGCACAATATAGCCGTTACGTGCTAACGTGCCGTAAAAACAAATTTACCCATTCACTCACTTACTCACTCACTCACTCACTCACCCACTCACTCACTAACTCACTTACTCACTCACTCACTCACTCACTAACTCACTTACTCACTCACTCACTTACTCACTCACTCACTCACTCACTCACTCATACTCACTCATTAATTTTGGCTGGATAGAAAGGTGAGAAATCTGCTATAGGTCTACACCAGTTATAAACTGAAACTTAGAAAAACGGCTACGTTCTTGTTCTCAATAAAATGTGAATGTCGCAGTAGAGCTTGGTAAACAATATGCAAGATACAAGAAAAAAAATAAAAATATGTATAGTGCAGCTCTAAGAATACAAAACGATACATAATTATACTACTGTATCGTTTTGTATTCTTAGAGCTGCACTATACCTATTTTTTATATTTTTTGGGGGTGCATTGCATACGTTCTTGTTCTGTTGATCGGCCTTGACTACGAAACCAACAGTCCCAGCAGCATATAACTCTATAAATATTATTGTTGGCAATCTGGTTTCGTTAGATTGCTGCACTCTTTCACCATAACAAAGATCCATAACAAGATGTAGATGAAAAAAAGTTTGAAATCGAAGAATAATTGGGAAAGAGAAAAAAGAAAAGATTAAAATCTAGGGGTAATGGATAGACAAAGCGAGGACAGTAAAAGAGAGAGAGGAAGAGAGAGAGGAAGAGAGAGAGAGAGAGAGAGAGAGAGAGAGAGAACGGGAGAGAGGGAGAGATAGAGACATAGACAGAGGGATAGAGATATACACATTAACCTGAGATAATTCTACTTTTCGTTTTTTTTATTGGTTATTTAACGTCTATCGCCAGTAATTTTGCAACTAATACATAGTACGTTTACAAGCAGCTGTAATTTATCTCAATGAATTTCAACTATTGATTTTATACATGATTGTATTTTTTTTCAAGGTCTTTGGATACTAGTTTTCCCTCGACATTTCCCTGCTATCCATATTAATGCACCTTTACTAACAGCCAAGGCAGTAATATGATTATTTTTTAGACGTGTCCAACAGTGCCCCAAAAGCGTGCACGCACGCACATCCATTTTTCCCGCAAATTGAATCTACTCAACACGAACAAAAAACCAGATGAGACATACCAGTGTTAGCAGTAATGAAGCACCATCCTGGTGGCATTTCATGAAAAATGAAAAGAGCACACCCGTCAAGTGAAACCTGTTTTTGGCTGTCGGAAAAGTCTGGATGTGAGAGGTCTGGCTTCATATCTTGTCACTCACACCTAGCCTAAAGGGTGTGGGTTCAAACACGGGTTTCCACGTTTAAAGCTTGTGAATTATCAGTTGGTGAAGGACTGTCTAGTCTGAATAATTCAGAAGGCTACCTTGTTGTAAAGCTGTTGTTTCATGTTAAGATGAATTTCTCTTGCAGATTAAAAAAAAGTATTTTTTTTTCTAGTGCTATTTGAGGCAAGCTTTTGGTTTTGAAACAAGAGCAGCGCCACTGCTACAATCATTTTTTAGTAAGGTGAGATGATCTTACAACGTTAACAACAGCAGGAACATCAATAATAATTACTACTACTACTACTACTACTACTACTACTACTACTACTACTACTACTACTACTACTACTACTACTACTACTACTACTACAACCACAACAATATACTACTACTACTACTACTACTACTACTACTACTACTACTATGATTACTACTACTACTACTACTACTACTACTACTACTACTACTACTACTACTACTACTACTACTACTACTACTACTACTACTACTA
>RQTK01000577.1:81538-94038 GCA_003991915.1 Elysia chlorotica | reverse complement strand
ATTTAATCTTTCACAATAAGTAGTTTGAATAAGGAATAAAATCTATTCTTCATGCCATACCCCTACCTCTTTTGTGTTTTTTACTACTGTGTGAATTATTAATCTTAGTTACTTTGATAAAATAATTTACAATAATAATAAGCTCGGTCGGTCCCACTCCAGGTGTCCGACAGGCATGGAATGTGGCTAAATGACCACCACTCAGACTGGATCCCAGAGAGTGCCGCTTGACCAGCACTAATGACCAGTGTCCGGCTGAGAGAGGCGGGAGACTATCAGTCCATTGACACACTGACAAGTGGCCTGGAGTGGACGCTTGCCAGTCGATAGATTTGTGATTTCAAGCTCTAGTGGTCAGTGAGACAGCTGGGTCAGGGTGGACGAAGAATGACCAGTGAGATGACGAGCGAGATGAAAAAGTGAGATGACCTTTGAGATGGCCAATGAGATGACTAGTGAGATGACCAGTGAGATGACCAGTGAGATGACCAGTGAAATGACTAGTGAGATGACCAGTGAGATGACCAGTGAGATGACCAATGAGATGACCAGTGAGATGACTAGTGAGATGACCAGTGAGATGACTAATGAGATGACTAGTGAGATGACTAGTGAGATGACCAATGAGATGACCAGTGAGATGACCAGTGAGATGACCAGTGAGATGACCAGTGAGATGACTAGTGAGATGACTACTGAGATGACCAGTGAGATGACCAGTGAGATGACTAGTGAGATGACCAGTGAGATGACCAGTGAGATGACCAGTGAGATTGAGATGACTAGTGAGATGACTAGTGAGATGACCAGTGAGATGACTAGTGAGATGACTAGTGAGATGACCAGTGAGATGACTAGTGAGATGACCAGTGAGATGACTAGTGAGATGACCAGTGAGATGACCAGTGAGATGACTAGTGAGATGACCAGTGAGATGACCAGTGAGATGACCAGTCAAATGACCAGTGAGATGACTAGTGAGATGACCAGTGAGATGACTAGTGAGATAGTTGGTGACAGATGAGTCTATAGAGGCGTTACTAACCTATTTTCCTCAAATTAGATATGCGTCTTAGGAGTGAACTCTGGATTTTAAATTAGTGCTTGTCGCTTTTAGGAATCTCAGTTTAGAGAGATTGAGACTTTTAAACACGAAAAATACCAAAGTCTTGTTTTTTTTATTTTTGATCATCAGAGTTTATCAGAACAACGAAACATTTTTGATTGGATAAACGCAATGTACCTCTATAGTCTCACGACATTGAGATAAGTAGGAAGCCCCACTTTATCTTTATTTCTTTAATGCAGTTCAAAGGTTCTCAGTTGCACGATTTAGTTTTAGGTGTCTAGAACATGTATATAATGGCATTCATGTGATTCCTGGTTAATATTGTTTAATTAATTTCCCCATTACCTAATGCCATTCCGTAACATGTTATCTCTGAAGTTTTCCCCAAATTCCTCAATGCACTTCTTTGACATAATCATCATTACGGTCAGAATTAGTCCATTAGTACACTGTCAAGTGGCTTGGAGTGGACGCTGACCGCCCGTAGATTAGTGATTTCAAGCCCTAGTGGTCAGTGAGACTGCTGGATGTGGGGAAGATTTGGGGGAGGGGCAGGGGGTAGAAGGACTAACGAGATAACTTGGTGACGGATGGGTATCTGAAGATGGGTTTATTATTAATCTATTTTCATTACATTTGATATTGTTCTTTTAGGTGGATCAAGATTTTAAATTAGTAATGGGTCCTATTGTAATCGAATTTAGAGAGACAAACATCTTTGAACATAATAATACCAACGTTTATTTATTTATTTTATTATTTTTTGTTTTGTTTTGTTTTTGTTTGTTTGTCTGTTTTTTTTGTTTGTTTGTTTTTTGTTGTTTTTTTTGTTTTGTTTTTTTTTGGGGGGGGGTATCTACCAGAGTTTATGGGAAAAACAAAGCGTTGTTGATGGGACAAACGCAAATTAGCTCCATTAGTTTTAATAGGAAGTCACATTTTACCTGGGATCTCTTCTGTGAACTGCTAAATCATTCTCAGCTGCACAGTTCTACTAAAATTGTGTAGAAAAGGTATACATTGGAATTCATGGAGTCCTTGAACACTTGTTTTTCCTCCCTTATTACCTGTTGCGTTTCCTAAACATACCTCGGAGTTTATTTTTCGGATTCTTTAATGATCTCCTTTAAAATTATCATCAACATCGTCATGATCATGATCATGATCATCATCATCATCATCATCATCATCATCATCATCATCATCATCATCATCATCATCATCATCATCATCATCATCATCATCATCATCATCATCATCATCATCAACACATCATTATCATCATCATCATCATCATCATCATCATCATCATCATCATCATCATCATCATCATCATCATCATCATCATCATCATCATTATTATCATCATCATTATCATCATCGTATCATTACAACGTCTACATTGAAGATAGTGCAAAGTTTAATATTAACTGTACTAATAAAATGAATGGCAATTTTCTATTGCCCCATATTTCCCATAAAAAGAAGTCAAAACATCTTGCAATGTTCAATAGTTACAGTTCATAACAGGCGTTCCCTGGACACAGTAGACTCAAGTCATATCACAGAAACATTTAACCAACATGTTCTTACAATAGGTCTTTTACTTGCATGGATATGGAAATTACCTTTTATTAGTTGGCATTCTGTTCTATCTACTATCCATCTGTTGCCCTATAAATAGCGCCACATGTCTTTTCTGTGTCATTTTTTTGTCATTTGTTTATTAAAACATATTATTTTGTTTTCTCACTAATGTTTGCGCCTCTTTTTCGGTTTTGTCCCTTATCTTAATGCTGCAAAAAGACGCAAAAACAACATCATCAACAACAACAACAACAATAGCAACAACAACAACAAAAAAACAAAAACACAACAACAACCAACAACAACAACAACAACAACAACAACAACAACAACAGCAACAACAACAACAACAACAACAACAACAACAACAAGAAACAACAACAATACAACAAATACAAAATAACAACAGACAAAGAGACAAACAAAGCAACAACGAAAAGCAACAACAAATATTAATAAGAGCTGGCTGATCACATTTTGGAGAATACAAAAAAGCATTCTGATAAATTGATAAACAAATGCTACTATATTTTTTTCAAAAGGAAGCCTCTCCATGTCACCCCTACTCCAGTAATTAACCGGTGCTGTTGTTTAATTACTAAGAGAACCTGTGAAACGCTTGCGTGCTGTAACGCCCCGAAACGGATCGGGAATAACCGTATCCCAGCAGTTTGGCCTCAGCTATGGATGCATGACCTCTCCAGGTACCCTGGCTCCTCGTCATCTCATTTGTATTTTGTCCTATCTAATTTCTAAAATGCTGTAAGTTTGTAGTGTTTTAGAAGTGATATAGGACGTTGTACGACTAGGGTGGCAAAAACTTTGTGGTGGCTGTTGTGGGTGGGGCAAGAGGTAGGAAGTTATGGGGTTAATAAGGTTTTTTTTGTTTGTTTTTCTTAAAGAGGCAGCAGGAGGACATGGGGTTAATAAGGGTATGGTTTAAAATTTAAAAAAGAGGGATTTAAATTGTTACTAAAGTATGCACTAAAAGCTAGAGAGGCGTAGGGTTAAAAAAAGAGAAGAAAAAACAAACAATCATCAACATAAAAAAATGAAAGAAAAAAATGCAATGTCTTTAAAGGACAATAATTGTAAAACAAAAACAATAACTAAACAAATAAAGCGAAAATGAAAAGATTAAAAAATATCGAGATAAGGGGGAAAGTAGAGACAGATAGAGGTGCAGAACTAATGAAAGAGCGAGAGAGCAAGGGGGGAAAAGGTAGAGAGAGTGATAAAGATAGGAGAGATAGATAAAGAGAGAAAGGGGAAGGAGGAGTGAGTGAGTGAGAGACAAATCGTTAATAATTCCCATTTTTCGAACTACTTCACTCCTTAAAACACATTCTTTACATACACAGCAATAAGCATCCGAGTAATCTACGTGAGTCACTACCATTACACGTGGAGCCATAAGTACCACAGTGATCTATGGATATGTGAGTCACCACCATTACACAAAGAGCCATAACTACCAGAGTGATCTATCTACATGTGAGTCACTACCATTACACAAAGAGCCATAAGTATCAAAGTGATCTATCTACATGTGAGTCACTACCATTACACAAAGAGCCATAAGTACCACAGTGATCTATGTACACGTGAGTCACCACCATTACACAAAGAGCCATGACTACCAGAGTGATCTATATACATGTGAGTCACTAACATTACACAAAGAGCCATAAGTACCAGAGTGATCTATGTACATGTGAGTCACTACCATTACACAAAGAGCCACAAGTACCAGACCGATCTATGTACATGTGAGTCACTGGTATTACATACGTAGCCCTTAGTATAGTACCACAGTGATCTCTATGACCATTGCTATTACAAATAGTACACAAATTGACTAAAAATAGAGTGGTGCAAATGTGTCATCGAACCCAAAAAAATCTAATTATTACGTAAAGGCATTGCCTATGTTAAGAGGCATGAACAAACAGGAAAAGGGAGAAACAAAAAAAAATATTTGCTTTTTCTAATCAACCAAATGCATTTCACAATCATTCTATGCATTTTAAATAAGGTCGGTGACCTTACAGCGGGGAATGCCTAGCTGTCTTTTCGTGTCTACATATTGCATGGGTATAACTCTTTTTTGTTTTCTTTTTTTTTTTTTGCAGACTCGTCGCCATTCGCCAATGGTGCACGTTCCCTAACAGGTTGACAACAGCAAATGTAATAGAGTTGATTGAAATATTGATGTTCAGGCTTTTAAGAAGTGAACAGAGAATTTAAATTAAAAACAACAACAACAAATCTTTGGGTGAAAAGAGAATAACAAATAACGAAAAGTGAAAGAAAAATTGAAATAACGAAAAAAAATGAAAAGAGAAGTAAAAACAACAAAAACAAGTTAAATTCACTTTTGTCGCGAATTAAATTCTGGATTCATTTTCTATTTGCAGCGAAAATTTCATATAATTTTAGTCTTGAAATTGAGTAATTAATTATTTTTTGCCCGTGGAATGATCAAAGATAATCGTAATTTTTTGTTCTTTTGTAAATTCGTACCATTCGAGTTTTGTTCTATTAATTAATTGTAGCTATAAACAAACAGTTGACGTAAGAGATTTTAACGAACCGCTGTGATCCAATAGTTGATGCATTAACTTTCTATTTCCATTGAAATAAATTGTGATCATTACAAAAGAATAATACAAAGAGATGGGATTTTTTTTAGAAAGTTTATTAAAATACAAATCTTTCTTCAAGAAATGGATCTATTTTGGTCTTGCTGCGGGACTATTCTTTTGTCTTAGTCACAATAGAGAATTGAATGTGATTTTGTTATGTATAACTAGTTTAGTTTTCTTTCTCAATTTCAATTTTTCTTTTTTAAAGTCATGAATATTACCAATGTTGTTTCGCAATGATTTGCTTGACTGATGAAATTGATCAAAGAGGAGAAATGCATTATTCCAGATTTCTTTATATTATAGCTCTGTTAAAAGAATATGATTCTGTTTCCTTAAAATTAGAGAACAGAGAGAGAGAGAGAGAGAGAGAGAGAGAGAGAGAGAGAGAGAGAGAGAGAGAGAGAGAGAGAGAGAGAGAGAGAGAGAGAGAGAGAGAGGAGATAGGCTTCGCTTTAAGAGATTTTTGAATTTCATAAAACATTAATCTAATCAGGGAACATATTTGATGTTCAGTGGACCAAATGCAATTCAAATAAACTCATAGACTTTAACTCTATCGGTAAAGTTGATAACAGTTTTCTATACCTGCAATATTGATGTTATCTATTTCCACCTAATTTTTTGGACTTTTTGGTATATGGCAGTAAGTGCTAAGACATGTAATTATTTCGTCTAGGACTTTAAGAATACATTATTGTTTTTACATCTCCACAAAATTTCTGAAGTTTACAAGTAAGTAGATTAAGTTTGTTAAGGTAATTTGTGTTGTTCAGCTTAGAATCACTTGCACGCATGAATTATGTGACCACAAACTTTGCCCAATAGTGCCCAAAGTATGTAGAGCGTAGGAGTCAAAGGAAGCCAAAGAGCTTGAAGGATAGTGGTTAGGACGACTGATAAGTAGGTTTGTCGTTCGAATCTTAGGGGGGGGGGGGTAGGATATATCTTAATTTAAAAGACTTAAAACTTATTAGAGATTAGATAACAGATGTTGAATTTCGAGGAAAAATGTCTGCTTTCTTTTTTCTATCTCACTCCTTATCTCTTTCCTTTCTCTCTCTTTCTCTCCCTCTCTCGCTATCACACTCTCTTTTACACACACATACATACACTTTCTCTCCCTCCCTCTGTCTCTCTCTTTCACACACACACACACACACATATATAATCTCTCTCTCTCTCTCTCTCTCTCTCTCTCTCTCTCTCTCTCTCTCTCTCTCTTTATCCGTTGAACACCTCTGCGCCTGTCCATATCTGTCTTGGAGTCCTGGACATCCTTAAGGTGTTGTACAAGTGCTTTCACACCAGGAATTGACACCTGACGTGTTCAACATGGGTGTGATGTGGTACCTCTTGTTCTGGAAAATGTGTCGTTTCTCATGCATAGCCACTTCACAGGTTAGTTAATTTGCCTTTAAGAAGGAGAGCGAGAAAGAGAGAGAGAGAGAGAGAGAGAGAGAGAAAGAGAGAGAGAGAGTGAGAGAGAGAATAAGAGAGAGAGAGCGATAGAGAGATAGAATGAAAGAGGAGGGAAAGGACCCAGGGAGAAAGAGATTGAGAGAGACAGAGAAACTGAGAGAGAGAGAAGTTGTTAAAATGTAATTGTGTTCTCTTTGAATTTTTGTCATTTTCATTATCGCTGTTGTGTTAAATTAATTACCCGTGTGTGTTGGCCATACATATAATGACTACGAAGCTTTTTCATCTAAGGTAGAAAGCAGAAGTAAAAAACAAATCATGCTAATACTAGTTTTTCTTGATGCGCATCGTTATCTCAATCTATATATATATATATATATATATACACCACATTAAGGATAATCTCAAATGTGGGAGTTACATGCGTTTAATGTCTATAAAAAAACTTGGCGCAGAGTCGGATCATACTTCGGAGAGGATCTGCAGGTAGAGGTATTGCTTTATAAAGTGTAGAATCCAGAGCATCAATACAATGATTATGCTGACTCAATATTACGGCGGTGCCCTCCTCTAAAAAATAAACAAATAAATAAATAAAAACCTCCAATATGATCCCATGCCAGTAATGTTTTTTCTGTATCAATTTACTCGTTGATTTATCATTTCTATAAAAGTTTTGGCACTGGTGATGTTGATAAAGATTCTGAATAAATCAATCGTTAGGAGTGCGCCAATGTCAGGGAGTGGAATGGGGATAGGGGGTTGAGGGGTAGACAAAATGCGATAATAGTGAGAGTAAATTTAATTATGTATGTTTGTGAGATCAATACACACATACATGTCAGCAGGCAGACCCACACTCACACAGAGAAACACACGTAATTCAGTTAACACAACAGCGATAAAAAAGTACAAAATTTCAAAGAAAACATCACCTGCCTGAACTCAACTATCCTCTAATCTAATCAATAAAACATGATCTTCAAAAATAACAACAACAACAACAACAACAACAACAACAACAACAACAACAACAACAACAACAACAACAACAACAACAATAATAAAAAACAACTAAAAGGCAGATAACCCTGGTTGATCTGATTAATTAACTAGTCTGACGACAACCTATGAACACGAACTGACATTGAAAGCCTTTGTTCCCGTAATTCCATTCGATCAGGGATGACTATGAGTTACATGTACCAATACATGTACTACCAACCACTAGAGCGCAGTAGATGTCGTGTTCTTGTTCTATTCAAACATAGACAGTCCACCATGCACGCCACAGTAGGAGGCCACCCCCCTAGCACCGTGTTTGTACTCAGTGGCCCATCCCCAACAATGGTCAAAACAAAGTCCACTCCACTCTACACGCCTGTCGCACAGTAGGAGGCCACCCCCCTAGCACCGTGTTTGTACTCAGTGGCCCATCCCCAACAATGGTCAAAACAAAGTCCACTCCACTTTATACGCCTGTCGTGGCAAGGGTTAATAATAGAGCCCTAGGGTAGAATGCACAAGCATGACGTAGCTTACATCTCGTCGCAAGTCTTCGTATTCTTGTAGTTACGAAGAGACGTAAGTTTCGTCTCGTTTGTGCATTCTACCCCATGAGATTACGGGGTCTATAGCGAAATGAAGACGATGGGTGAGGAAATTTGCTACGGCGTCCGATCGTTGCTCTATCCTAGACGTACGAAGCCAATGAGCGATCAGAAAACTCACTGATCTTCATATCCATGAAGCGTGATTACGTCATCTGTTATCATTGTGAAGATCACACAACATTTACTGATGGAATGACCGACACAGTGATTCCACCGTGAATGGCGGCGCCAATCCTGTCCAAGGTAGATTAAACAACAATGACAATAAAACGAATGTAGATCTGCGAGTTAATTGATCCATTTGTTATAAGGATGTCCAACGCTTCACAACTAAAACCACTGCTTGCACCTACTGGGCCAAGTATCTACAACATGTCTGGGTTTGCTATGATAATGTTATCACCACCGTCAATGTCCAAGGTAACTCAAACAACAAGGACAATATAACGGATGAGTATCTCCAAGTTATTTGATACATTTGTTGTGAGAATGTCCGACGCTTCACAACTAAAACCTACTGGGATAAGTATCTAAAACATGGTAAGGGGTTTGTTATGATGGTATGGTCACCACCCTGAATGCTGTAACAACAAGGACAATAGCACGGATATGTTAAAACTTTTGTTGTGAGGGTGTCCGGCGCTTCACAACTAAAACCATTGCTTGTACCTGCTACGTAGCTACCACATGTCTGGCATGGCAAAGGGTTTGTTATGATGGTGTGGTCGCTACCATGAATGGCGGCACCAATCCTGTATAAAGTAACTCAAACAACAAGGACAACAGCACGGATAGACATGCCTGCGTTTGTTGATATAATTATTTGTTGTATATCCGACGCTTCACAACTAAAACCTACTGGGTTAAGTATCTACCACATGTCTGGCATGATAAAGGGTTAGTTATGATGGTGTGGTCGCTACGTAAATGATGCATCAATCCTGTCCCAGAGTACTGAACACATGAGGCAATTGAAAGAGGGACACCAACACAGATTAACATTTCCAAGTTTATTGACTGAACTATTTCATTCCTATTGTTATGGTATCTGGCTCTTAACAACAACAGCATTGATGTAGTCTCTGGCTGAATTTTGACTGCCATGGACCTAGCGTGACCAGGGGTTTTGAGTGATAGTGAGACTCATTCTGATAGTCCACTGTAGAATTCCACCCTTACGCGTCCGATTTACCTGAAAAAAAGAATACTGACACCAAAGGAAAGTGAGCTTTTTCAAGTTCACTGAGCCAATATGTTGTGAGAATGTCCGCCCTTTACAACTGGATGATGGTGGGTTACGCCCATCATGAAAGGTGGGACACCACAGCAGGGTTAAGCATAGCTCCCTGTTTGTACTCACTGACCCATCCCATACAATGGTCAAAACGCTGACCACTTCGCTCCAAAATGCCTGGCGTGACAAGGGGTTTGTAGTGGTCGTGTAGTCGACATGTCAGTTCATCGTGATTAGTTGCAGCACCGGTTTTGTACCCAATCGAGGCAATTGAAAAGGGACATCAGCACGGATGAGCATTATCAAGCTTATTGATCTATTATTAAATTTGTGTTGTGACGATGACTGGCGTATAACTACACACAGGCTTAATATTGACTACCATAATCCTAGCGTGAATAGGCGTTTCAAAAGATGGCGTGACCGAGCATGTATGTTCACTGTGAGCTGTAGCACTGGCCCCTGCAGAGTCGGGTTTTCACGCGTCCAAGCTAATTTTAAAACAAGGTGGACATTTGCAAGGATGAAACGGGTCAAGTTCATTGAGTGAATTGTTAAATATTTTCTGAGGAATGATTGGATGTCCGGCGCTTCACAACTACAGTACTAATTGTTCATAATCATGGGTCTGGCATGACACACGGTTAGGAGTGATGGTACGGCTGGCACAATTAGTCCATTGTGATTTGTGGACCGCGCTTTTCTGCTTGAAAATACATTAAACAGGGGCACCAGAACGAATGAACATTAGATTTATTAACTTACTTAATTATTTAATTATTGTTGTGAAGATATAACCCTTTCTTTACCAAAAACATTCAAAATTGAATGTTTTTAAAAAATTGATGTCGTTGGGAGCAAGAGCGCTTTTACGGAAGTGTTCCAAATTTCAACCTACTACCTTTATTCCTTTTCATGATGTGCCTTTTTATGGATTACAAAGAATTAGAGGAATTTATGAGAAAAATGACAATTTTCCGAAAATCCTGTTGTAAAATTGTTGCAGTATACCACTTACTGAAACTTCATTACTAAAAACCGACTGCTTGAGTTTCTGATGGCTCAAAAATGGAGAATTTGGGAGGCTGCATTTATGTAATTCACCTTAAACCAAATTTTGACTGTGTTATTGGTATTTTAAAATAGTGGGACTTCTAAGTCCCGCCAGTAAAGAAAGGGGTGCTTTACACCTGCAGCATGACCATACTGTACCAACTGCATTAACATTCACTATCATTAACTCGGCGTGACGAGGGTTTTGAATGACGAGACTAAACTCTGCAGTGGCGATCAGGTCTTAACGCGTTCAGGTTGATTAAACACAATTTAGGAAAGCAGCAAAGATGGTCCTTTCGAAGTTCATTGTGTTAATGATGAAATAATTATGTAAGATGATGAGGTTGAATCAGGCACATATTGCTATACAATATTGCTATTGATATAAGTATTGAGATAGACATAAAAAGAGTGCATTGTACTTTATATTGACAAATGTCATCTTCAAAAGGAAAAGAGTTATTTCTGGTTCTATAATGATATAATTATAGTTTTTTCAATCTCTAATATTTCTCTCGGTGTTTTAGCATCATTAAAACACTATGAAGTGTTTCAAAATTTCAAATTTTGACTCGTGCCTTTTTTATCCTGGTTTTCTCATAATTATATTTTCTGAGGGATGTACGTTTTTTCCCAACTACATCATCATTTCAAAATACTGGGCATTGCATAACACTCGGTTTGGAGTGATGATCCGACCAAGGTTTGGTCTGTTTGGTCTGTTGCTTAGCGTCCAATGTCAGCACTATATAGGTTATATTGTGGAAGGATTTCAAAACATTCGTCTGACAATTTTACGTGCTGCCACTTAGAGACAGTTCGGGGATACCTGGACTCCTGTCTCAGCTGAGACTGTTGGTCCATCATGATTGATGGCCTTTGGATGAGCTAACTGTAAAAACGACACTATATTCGATGAACCATTAATATTTAACGAGTTATTAACTTAGTTTTTGTTGTTAGGATGTCCCAAACTTAACAACTACACCTTTGTTTGTACGCAGATGTTGTAAATAGGGAAAGCGCTATAAATTATATACACCGACTGGGTTAATTCACTGTCCTAACTTGGGGTGTGTTTTTCTGGCTAAAGTGAATAATGATCTCAAGATTAATTTTCCAAGGGATTGTGACATCTGTTAAAGTTTAGGTTTAAAAAGCTAAAGCCGTGTTGGCTAAATATGGATCAAGACACACACATATAGACTGAATGATGTTAAACAGTCTCTATGTCCTGCTAGAAAGATAAATATACAAGGACTTCTGCGACAGTCAGTAGTATTCTATATTACAGTGACACCGAACTGACCATTAAGAAGCGAAGGCGGTCTGATTGGGAATCAAACCCTGTGCCTCTTCGTAAGAAGCCTTGAGTTCAACCTACTATGTCACCTCGCTCCTTATTAATTCTCTAGATGAACTGGCTACTTCTATTCGCCTTTGAGACGATTTCTACCTCGTACCCAATTAGGGATAAAGAGAAAAATATAGCCTGGTTGTCAAGATATGCCGAATTGTTGGGCTGATGATAAAATTTCATTAGCACCCTGAATGGAGGTGTGAGATTAGGAATGGAGAGTATTTGGGGAAAGGGTAAGATTGAGGAAGGGGACCGCCATTGATATTCAAATAATGGTAAGTAAGATGGTGAGGATGTGTAGCGAGTAATCATTCCAGGTTCTATTGAATACGTTTTGATTATGATTTGGATTATAGTGAGAGGTAGGAAAGAATGGGTTCGGAGAGAAAGAGATGGATAGAAGCATATATATAATAGAGAGAGACATTTAGATAGATAGATAGATAGATAGATAGATAGATAGATAGATAGATAGATAGATAGATAGATAGATAGATAGATAGATAGATAGATA
>RQTK01000577.1:23037-38037 GCA_003991915.1 Elysia chlorotica | reverse complement strand
AGCTATATTATTATTCTATTTTAACGAAACGCCATTCCAGTAGACAAAATGAAGTCCTGTGGCCGTTCTGGATATTTTATCTCTTTATTACAGTAGTAAATATGTATACATTATCGAGCATTTGACAACAGTATTTTGTGATTATTGAAAGGATTTTGTAGAAGATGATGGTGTTGATGATGATGATGATGATGATGGTGATGATGATGATGATGATGATGATGATGATGATGATGATGATGATGATGATGATGATGATGATGATGGTGGTGGTGGTGGTGGTGGTGGTGTGTCAGTGCTTTTTTCAAAGTTGATAATAATATTATGATGTTGATGTATGGACAGCAAAGATATCGACAAAACGGGACAGTGGAGGTAATAACATAATATTTTATTCTATAACTCTGACTGTAAGTTATTGATTACATTTTTCTCATGTAATTCTGAATGATTATCATCATTATGTTTGTCATTGTGTGTATGGGAAGAAGGATATTGGTAATGTCGCAAGAAGATTTCTGATTTCCATGGCATTAAACAATGCAACGTTCCAGAGTAAACTAACTATAATTCAGCGTACTCTCCGATCCCTCCATCAACAGAGCTATCCTGCTTGTGACATTTCTTGCGCGTAGGCGATTTGGTGCCGCTGCATCTATAAGTCGAGGGTTCTAATCCCACAAAGTGCAACCATTGTTCTGCCATTTTCATAAAAAGCCTACCTCTCTACCACTGTGGAAAAAAATACTTAAAATCAATTCTAGATCTAGCCATAATTAATCCAGTGGTCTGCCTCTCCGAAAATCTAATTTATAAAATACAAAATTCTAGTAGTCTTCACCAAAACGGTAGCGACCGGCTTGAAGAAAGTACTAGAAATTACTCAAAGTTTAATTAGCCTTTTCCTATCCCGCTGCACACATGTTGTGGGGGTTGATAGGCTCTTGTGCTAGCACCTTTGTGTATTGATCTACACACATTGCACGTCTCAATATAATTATTAGCTTTTACCTATGCAAACTTTTGGAAATTCCCTAAAATAATGTGCACACAAGGAAGAGGTTATGCGATAGGTGTGTAGTGTTAAATAACAAGTATGTAATATAGTATTCCAGTTTCTAAGCCTACAGTTTTGTGTTGATCTGTGCTTTGTGTATAAGAGCAGAGCGCGGTAGAAAGAAAAAGGATTGATTGATGTTTTTTGTAGAGAGAGAGGAGTGCTTATACTTCTGTTATATCTTGCATATAAACGCTGTTATTAGATCCATTATAGATCTGTACTGATTTAGATCTTGACATTCTTGAGTTGTATTATTAAGTCTCAGACAGGGGGATTATCAACAAAGTCTAGATGACTTAAAATTGTTCCGCATTTGACCTATAAAAGGGACCATTGTCTTCGAGTCAACACCACAATCCTCAAATAGTCTTTTGCACTTTTAATGTCTGCTTTTATTGAAGTCGTCTTTGCAAATCCCTGTCTCCTTTCCAATTTTATTTCGCTTTTTTGCCCCTCTCTGTATTTGTGTGTTTCCCGTGTCCTGTCCTTATTACTTTTTTCTGCGTCTTCATCTCCATTGTTGTTTCTGTAATCAACACATTTCAAAAGATTGTATAACCTGGGTTTAATAAAAAATTTGACAGACCAAAAAAAATATTAACAGGATCAAATAAGGTACAAAAGACGCAACTCAGTTCTAAATTGAGCCATCCGCCCTGCATTTTAATCTGTTTACATCAAAGGTTTTTTTCAATCCGATTGTGTTGACGTGTTCCAATTCTGTTTCAATCAAGATTTTATGCTATAGAAAATTACCTAATCACATAACTGTGAGAAAAATCCGCCGGTGATTATTACTTCAGTTAATTAAGTTTTTTTACCGTCGCATTATTTACATTTAACAAAAGTACACTTCATGCAATATCAGTGTAACTTCTTATTCTCTTTTATACTTATACAATGCCACTACTTTTTCCCTAACTAGATTCGTTTTACTCTATGACTGTTGCAAATGTAACAAAAGATGATTTTTGTGCTGCCATTTTGCTTCTAGAAAACGGAAATCGTTTTGGAGCCTGTAAGACAGCTTTTGGAAGCAATGACAACACCCCATATTTTAACACACACACACACACACACATACACTTACACAAACACAATATACAGCACCATCCACTGTCCTCGACAAAGAGAAGTTTAGAAAGTTTCCAATCAACTCGGAAATAATGAATGTTTTGGTTCTTTGCTCGAATGATGTTTTTTTGTTTTGTTTTTTTTTTTTTCTTTCATTAAAACACGGAGTGCTAGCGTGGCATTTTGGTAAAACGTCATTGCCCCCCATGTTGTCATCAGAGTCTTGCATTATAGATAAAGGCGCTCCCTGCCCGAGCATGCATGGTGTACCCCCCTGATCTGCCCGCCCCTCCCGTATCTACCCCTGGGTGAGTAGTGTTGCGTGTTAGGTGAACGAGCCCTCAGCTCATAGCGGTGCGTCATCCGGAGTTGTTGATTGTTGAGTTGGTTTGGTTTTAACGTCCAACAGCAGCACTATATATGCTATATTGTGGACGGGTCCAGGACAGACGTCTGACAATTTTTAAATGCTGCCACGCGCGAGACGGGGCGGGGATACCATGACTCCTGTCTCATCCGGTCACATTAAACTGACATCGAACCAATCAGTAGGGAGCGTAATCGTGAGGGCTCGAATCCAGACCTTTTGCGTCGGAAGCCGAAGCTCTACCCCAGGGCCACCACGCCCCTCATCACCCGGAGTAAGGCGAAAACCCTTCAAGCCTTTGACTCCCATACTAGTAGGAATGATGTACCACATCACTTGCCCTTCTTGTTAGAGCTGGAGTGCTGTTAGATTAGAGTCCAGCGTCAGCACTATATAGACCATATTGTGGATGGGTCCCTAGACAAACGTCCGATAAGTTTACGTGCTGACACACACAGACAAGGCGGGGATACCATGAATCTCTTTAGACCAGTTTGGAAAAAGTAAATGTTGCATAGCCCCTTTTAATTTGGGTTGTAATTTCTTCTGATATAGATCTAGAGGTTTATGCACTTCAAGCCTCATACTCCCATACTATTAGGACTGATATACCAAATCGCTCAGCTTTCTCGTTACTATGTTAGAGTTAAAGTCTCGTAGGGCAAAAAGTAGAGTTAACATAGACCTTAACAACTTGGGCTTTAAGCTCTTATGGTAGAGGGCTAGAAGTCGATGGTAAAAACCATTTAGACCATTAACTCCTATTCAAGCAGGATTTAAATCCCAAAATTCCAGTTCTTGTTAGAATATGGCGGCCAGTCGGGAAAAAAGTAGAATGACAGAGACCCTACCAAAATTGGCTTTCAGTTCTTCTATTTTCGATGGTAAAAACCTTTCAAACTATCGGCTTCTATATAAGCAGGACTTAAATACCAAAATGATCACCCTTCATATTAGAACTGGAGGCTGGACGAAAAAAGTAGAGTTTAGATAGACCTTAACATTCTGCTAAAAGTTTTTCTGGTATAGAGCTAAAAGTAGATGATGAAAACCCTTCGAGCCATCGACTTCTATACCAGCATGGCTTATAATTATCCCAAATTGCTCATCTTTATTGTTAAAGCTTAAGGCTAGTCAGAAAAAAGTAATGTTGACATTGACCTTACCCTTTTGGGCTACCAGTTTTTCTTGAATAGAGCTAGAAGTCGATGGTAAAAACCATTTAGGCTATCTACTTCCATGCTAGTAAGACTTAAATCCAAAAATTCCCGTTCTTGGTGGAGATGGCGCCCAATCGAGAAAAATGTATAATGAAAAAGACCCTTCCAAATTGGGCTAGTGCTAGAGGCTAGACGGAAAAAGTAGAGTTTACGTAGACCATAACAAGGTGGGCTAACAGTTTATCTGGTATAGAGCTAAAAGTAGGTGATGAAAACCCTTCAAGCTGTCGACTTCTATACCAGTATGGCTTATATACCAAATGTCTTACCGTTATTGCTAAAGCTTAAGGCAAGTCGGGAAAAGTAATGTTTACATAGACCTTGCCATTTTGAGCTAATAATTGTTCTTGTATAAAGCCAAAAGTAGATGGTAAAAACCCTTCAAGCAGTCCACCTTTATACCAGCAGAAATTATCCCAAAGAGCTTACGTTGACCCTGACTTGGGCTTTAAATTCATTTCAAGCCGTCGACTTCTATACCAATTCACCGTTATTGTTAGAGCTTGAGGATAGTCGGGAAAAAAGTAATGTTTACATAGACCTTGACATTTTCGGCTTCCAGTTTTTATTGTATAGGGCCAGAGGTAGATGGTAAAAACCCTTCAAGCAGTCGACTCCTATGCCAGGAGAACTAAATATCCCAAATTGCTCAAACTTCATGTTAGAACTAAAAGCTAAGCGGGAAAAGTAGAGCTTACGTAGACCCTAACAACTTGGGCTTTCAGTTTTTCTATTGTCGATGGTAAAAAAAAACCTTTCAAGCCATCAACTTCTATAGCAGTAGAACTATTTTCCTAATATCCCAAATCGCTCGCCCTTCCTAATAGAAGTGGAGGCTAGGCAAAAAAGTAGAGTTTCCTTAGACCCGAAGAACTTGGACTATCATTTCTTCAGATAAAGATTTAAAAGTCGGTTGTAAAACCCTTCAAGCCTTGGACTAATAATAATACTTGTTGGACGGTTGTCACAAATCGCTTACCGATCTTGTTACTATGTTAGAGTTGGAGGCTCACCGACAAAGAGTTGTTGAGTTGAGTTGGTTTAACGTCCAGCGTCTGCACTATAATATAGAATACACCGTGTACGGGCCCCAAGACTGACGTCTGACAATAATATATGTTGCTGCACACGAAACAGGGCGGGGATACCATGACTCCTGTCTACGCCAGTCACATAATACTGACACCGACCCAATCAGTACACTGGCAAAAAGTGTTTACATAGACCCTAACAATCTGGCTTGCGGGTTCTTATTATATTGTAGGTGGCGAAAAGCCTTCAAGTCTACTCCCATAACACTTGGACTTAAAACCAAATCTCTCACCCATTTTTGTTACAATGTTAGATTTACAGGCTAGGCGAAAAAAGTAGAACGATATAGACCCTCACAACGTAGTCTATCAGTTCTTCAGGTATAGAGTTAGAAATCCATGATGAAAAGCCTTCCAGCAATTATCTGAATCATGTCCAGTTTCTGTCCGTGCTGATATTGATATTGATGCTGCTCTTGTCTGATATCATAACGTAACAGAACTTCACTTTGCGCGTGCTTTAATATTTCCATAATACAGACCTTTTATAGCCCGTTTTTTGTATTTTTAAGCGGCAGATAAAATAGCAAGTCCTAAAACAAAAATGTAAAATGTTTGCCCAAAGGCCTAGCAATACGAAGCTGATTGGGATTGTTAACCAAGAGTTTTACTGTCTATAGAAGAGTGAGTGAGTGAGTGGGGTGCACAGAATCTATAGTCTTGTTTTCATCTCGATGGTAAATAAAAACCTTTCAAGCCATCAACTTCTATAGCAGTAAACAAAAATCGCTCGCCCTTCCTAATAGAAGTGGAGGCTAGGCAAAAAAGTAGAGTTTCCTTAGACCCGAAGAACTTGGACTATCATTTCTTCAGATAAAGATCTAAAGAAGTCGATTGTAAAAACCTTTGTACTAACATACTAGTAGGATGTACATCACAAATCAGTTATAGAAGAGTGAGTGAGTGAGTGAGTGAGTGGGGTGCACAGAATCTATAGTCTTGTTTTCAAAATTGTTGCTCTCGTTATTGTAGCTGATTTTTATGTTGTTGTTTTTATCTTTTGTTAATTTTTTTGACGTCATTTATAAGCATATAGAATGCGTAACAAATGGCGTTAGACGTATTTCTTTTTTCACATTTCTAAAATGTAATTCATTTTTTACCTCCCGTCCTGTCCTTTTATGTGTAGCAGCATTGATGCTTTCTTAGCATAAATCATAAAGGAAGGCAGCCAACAACGATCCGCTATATCTTTTGTGTTTATGCAATCTTACTGAAAGAAAATATCCCTTGAGTATTCTCCTTTTAATGTAAATATGTTAAATTTTTCATTGTTCTCAGATGAAAATGTCTCCGTGGATGATGAGAATAAAGCAACCCAGTTATATAATAAAGAAAAAAAATGTTTATCATGAAATACCAGAATTCGTAGAAATAATTTTAATACGAATAACTAATATAATTAAAAATAAAATATATGTGGGTGTGGGTTAGGAATGGTGGAAATTGTATAATGTTTTTCACTTTATCTGTACCTTCTCCTTTAAGACTATTTTACCTGCTAACCAAATTAAACCATTTTTGGGTTTTTCCGTAGGCTATTAATTTATATTTACAATATGTTTTCTTCTTTAACTGACCGAAATTGATGCTCTGCCAGAATTTATTCAAAGCCAAAGATTCTCTTTGAAATTAAAACTCTGCACCTGTTTGGACTTAACGATGGACATTTTTAGTTCTTCAGCATCCATTAAACAAAATAAATTCAGTGCTTTCAAATGCGTCCTTTTTTAAACTTTCACGTCAAAGGCTCATTAACTTTTATCCTGACAGTGTACCTCATCTGTGTTGTTACCAATGAGTCTGAATGATACCACTTTTTCAATATTACCAGTCCAATTACCCTTTATGCTATCTCATTGTAAATTTATAAGGTTCTTCGTCTGGTGGCATTTTAGCTGATGTAAGAGACCAGTCCACATTAGTGTCTATGTCAACTATAGGTCTAGTGAACACCAAAAAATATATCTAGCTAGCTAATAACATTTCATTTGGTCATTTACCGATAGTAGGTGATCGGCAGATCCAATTCATTCTTTGTCGGAGAGCCAGACGCAAAAAATCAAGGGATAGTCGTGTGTTGGGCACGCTATATCAACATATTCTTTCGTAACAAAGTGGGTTAAGCAGATTTGTTAGTGATTAAGTTGCATAATCAAGAAAATGAGCCACATCGAATCTCATTCAAGCTTCAAATATTTTTTTTCTCTTCGACTTAGATTGCTCGTGATAAGAGAAAATCCCATGATATCATTTTCTCCGGAGGTCTTTGGTATTGGTACTAAAAATATATGGTTTATCCCTCTTTAACAGCAAGTGCAGGAATTCATTTTGAAGATTTTTAAACACTATTTTTAGAACAGTATTGCTATGAATGTTTTTAATAAGATAATCTTAATCTTTCTCTTTGAGGGAAAATCGATTTGGACATGTTACAGTATTTCACTCTTATAAATATGATAAAATAAACATGCTTACACAAAAAATAAAAACGATACAATTTTTGGAGAATAATGGTCGTAAATAATTAAGATATGTGTGAATTTTAACATCGAAAATTCGCAGATGATCATTTTGTTTTCAAGGACGTTTGGAATCCCTAGGCGATATCTTGTAATCAGAATAAAAAAAACTCTTTTCTTATTCTTGGAAACATCAGACAAAGAAATATCCCCTCTTTAGAATATTAATCTTATTTGTTATCTTCAATCCTGGTGTACCAGATTCATGTTCCCTTTTTTGGTTCAAGGACGTTTGAAATCTTGCTCTTGCCCGTCTTGTGGGACAGACTTTTCATTACTTCAGTAAAGTAACAGTAACAGTATTATTGAATGTATCAGCCAGTTTAGGAACGCAATATACTATGATATGTAATCAGACTAATTGATCTTTTATTCTTGAAAAATCTAGACAAAGAAATGTGGCTTCTCTTCTATTTTTTTTATTATCTCCAATCTTAGCATGCGGATTTCTTTTTCCTTTCATGTCCACCTTGACTTTCCACCACCAATGTTATTTTTTTGTTCTCGGCATTTGATGCCATCTCGTAAAATTAATTAAATTTCGAACCAGACATTGGGGTTTTCTAGCAGGGGTGGATCAATCCGTAGATTAAATTTGATGCGCTAGAGGTATTGATCATGGTAATCTATATTTTCACGCAATGGTTCAACATGTTTTCGAACCCAGCAGCTTTCTTTCTCCGCACATCAATTTATTTATGTAAAAAGAGCGATCTTTTTCAGTCAGTCCAAAAATGGGGTCATTGGATCATACTTTTGGGATTTTTATTTAAATTCTAGCTCTCTTTTACAACGGATCTCCATTTATTATTCTTTGTGTATCTTTCTTTCCTCTTTTTCTTTTTATCTTGGCATTCTTTCTGTATTTAATTATCTATCCCCGTATGTCTCTTTGTCAATTTCTCTTTCTATCCCCGTGTGTTTATTTGCTACTATCTCGATCTTTCTATCCGCCCCTCTCTCCCAATCCCGTCTATATCTGCCTATATATCTGTCTGTCTGCCTACATGTCTGTCTGTCTGTCTGTCTGTCTGTCTGTCTGTCTGTCTGTCTGTCTGTCTGTCTGTCTCTCTCTCTCTCTCTCTCTCTCTCTCTCTCTCTCTCTCTCTCTCTCTCTCTCTCTCTCTCTCAATGCCCTTGTGACTAATTATTTTTTCTTAACTCAGTGCCTAAATTTCATTAACATCAACAAATCTGTCACCCATTCCACCTTCTTTAAAATCATAATTGCTCTTCATAGTTTGCTAAGATTAACTGCAGATTATCAGAAGTTTAAAATAGATCTGGTTTAGAGAACACGAAGCTATAATGACGAAATACTTAACTTTCAGCTTGTCTTCATGCAATGTTTGTTCTAAAACCATTTACGTGTGCAATAACAGGAGACATGCGTGTTGACTTTGCGCCAGGTTAAAAATAGTGTCTGTTTTGCGCACAAACACATATATGCCATGATATTAAGATAAAAGCTCGCAACTATGCCAAACCATGTCAAAATTGAAGATTAAGGAGGAGAGAGAGAGAGAGAGAGAGATTTCAAAGAGAATGAAGAGAGAGAGAGCGAGTATTTTCAAAGAGAATGAAGTAAAGATGAATATAGACGGAAAGAGAGATAAGGAAGGTATGGTGGCATAGAAGAAATAGAAAATGCGAAAGTTGGAGTGAGTGAGATAGAAATAGAGAGATAGAGAGTAGGAGGGATAGGATGAGGGAGAGTTATACAAAGATTGTGGTATGTTTTCAAATTTGTAGTTAAACAACCAGTTTAGAGGGGGGAAGTTAGAAAAAGATAAAGCTATTTACTTGGCCTTTCAACCATGCCGACAAAGAACACTATCGTCAAAACTGAAAAGTTTACCACTCAAAGTGTGCAACCAATGTTGATACCCTCAGATTACTAAGCCCCCCTTCATGTTCTTGATTCGGCGCCAATACATCGTTAAGTCGATGTTTATCAGAGATTTAATCGCTTTTTCTTTCTTCTAAGGCTTCTACCACTACAATCAGTTTTCTCAGATTAGAGACGATCCTAGGTGAATTCCTCCATCTTTATCAACATCCACCCATTCCAATCACGGATCACAGTTGTTTACATTCTCGAAGCTTCCAGAAGATGAAGACAGCTTTGAACCTCAGTCGCTGATGAATTCATTTGTTCTGTTGGTACAGCCGGCCACCTCCATGAAATCTTGAACTATTTAGATTAGTGTCAAACTTGGATGAAACAGACTTTTTACGAATGAAGCTCTCTTCGGAGAGAGTGGTTGGTTCATTAGGATCCTTGCGATTACGATGTTGGTAGTAAAACGATGACAGTGAAGGGATTTTCCATGGCGTCCAACCATAGCTCTATCCTTGACCTTTGGAGCCAATGAACGATCACAAAACCAATGCCTTTGACGCGTGATTTTGTCATACGTTATCGTCCGATAGATCGCAAAACTTTTATTCTGTTTCAGAACGAGACCTTGAAAATATCCATTGAGTTCTAGGCAAACAATCGAAGATTATGATCGTGACAGTAATAAGCCTCACGTTTGGAAATGAGTGTCTCATACAATATACAAATACTTGGGTACTTATTGGAGAAAAAGAAACTGATGTTGTCTGACGTGAAGTATTTTGGACGAGTCCCAAAACTAACGTCTGACAATTTACGTGCCACACAGAGACAGTGCAGGTCCAGTAAGACAGCCGATTACCCTAGAACCAACAGGGGACGAAATTGGACAGGTACGTTTTCGAACCGGTTAGCACCCAGATGGTACATGAAAGCTCTACCACTTGCACCAATTCTCCCCCCTACATTTACGTCGGGCTCTGATGTTTAATTTGATTACTTTTTTGGTTGTCAAAACAGAAAATCACCCTATTATAAGAAATAAAAATTATTTTGAACAATACCCTTTTTTCTTTTTGCTGTTTATCCTGAATGTCTTTTAATTTGATGGTTGCGAACAATATGTATGAAACGTTGAAGATTAATTCTGTGAAGTAACTTATATTATCAGAACAGTAAAAATATATATTGCATTCATCTAAAAACTGGGTCGCAAAAAGTATGTCTGGGGTTACGTGTGCAAGAGAAAGTGGAGAGAGAGAGAGAGAGAGAGAGAGAGAGAGAGGAGGAGGAGGAGGAAAGAGAGATAGACAGTGTAAAAGATAGAGGAGGGGAAACGGATTTGAAAGAGAGAGCTGGAACCGGAGAAATAAAATTCGAGGATGGCAGACAGACAGACAGACAGAAAAAATGACAGACAGACATACTGACAAACAAAAGGACAGACAGACAGATAGACAGACAGGCAGACACACAGACACACAGACACAGAGAGACCCCGTCAAGTGGTGTATGTCTCCATTTCTGGCTCGTCTGTTGTTTTTTTATACACCTGAGTTGATGAAGCTAGTGCCAGGGAGCACACTCTTCGAGAGGAAATTAAGTTTGTCAAAGATTACACAGACCAGTCTTTTTTGGAAATTCTCGTTTTTTTATCCTCTCTTTCTCTTTCTCCTCTTACTCTCTCTCTCCCTCTCTCTCTCTTTCTCTCTCTCTCTCTCTCTCTCTCTCTCTCTCTCTCTCTCTGTATTTCTCTGTATCTCTTCGTCTTTCTCATAAGATATTTCTTGTTTAAGTGGAGGATAATATGGATATGAAACAACAAACACCCACACTCAACAATTGAACAGAGAAAACCAACGCAGTTGGTAAGACATCAATCGTTCTTTTTTGAATAGAATAAAAAAGTACCAACTGAAACTGCTCTCCTAAAACGTGTGTGCAGACTTTGGCAAGGAGTGTGGAATCTATCTTCAAAGAAATGGCAAAGGAACAATTGTTTCAAGGCCAAGACACTCAATCGTTGAGATTGATCCAAGACTCGATACGTTTTATGCCTAGGACGTAGGTATTTTTACAGACACTACGCATTAGAGAAAAATATTTATACATTTATGACGAAATAAAATTGAAATATAACTGTTGTAAAGTTGCTTCTGAGTCAAAGGTTGTTTAGCAAAGTAAGAACGCTAAAGTTTAGTTAATATTACGCCTCTCAGTGTAAACGTTTTGTGGCTGTTTATCAATCTCAGTCATCAGTTCTTCATCTACCCATCCAAACTTCTAGGGGTCGTGAGTTGTAGTAGCTGAGTTGGTTTAACGTCCAGCGTCAGCATTATATAGGCTATATTGTGCACGGGCCCCAAGAGTGACGTCTGATATTTTTATGTGCTGCCACACACGAGACAGGGCAGGGGTACAATGACTCCTGTCTCGGTCGGTCACATTAATCTGAGACCGACCCAACCAGTAGGGGGCGAAATTGCCAGGGCTCGAAAGACAGATATAGAAGACTTACTACTCATCGTAAGAATATGCGAAATATTTCTGATTTCATTTGAAAACGTTATCTCAGTTTTAAAGGTTACCATGATGTGTTTAGTTTGGCATCGAGTGTATTTACAGCAAAGCTTGTCTTAGATTCGCCATTAACATTGCGGGTAAGTTTTTTTCAAGACAAAGAGAGAGAGAGAGAGAGAGAGAGAGAGAGAGAGATAGAGAAAGAGAGAGAGTGACACAGAGAAATGGAGAGAGAAAAAGAGACAGACAGACAGACAGACAGACAGAGCGAGAGAGATATAGAGAAGGTTAGTCTGATTAGATTAAAAAACCTTAGCATCTTGAATTGACAAAAATAGAATTAAATCTCAAGAGCAGAGATAAAACTACTTTTACGCGCAGGAATACATCACAGCCGGTTTGTTCCTCTGCGTCTCTTCCTTATCTCTCCGCGACTCCCCTGTGTTTTCTGGCTTTCATCTCAGCTGCCTCTTTCAAACTCGTTCATTAAATCTCTCTTATGTTTCTATTTGTTTCTAGTATCCCTGCTTTTTAGACGACCAATTTATGTCTTTCTCTCTTAGCTGTGTATGTCTGTTTGTTTGTCTGCCTGTTTATCTGTTTGTTTCGTATGTTTGTTAGCACTATTTAGGCGATATTGTAAACGGGCCCCCAAGACTGATGTCTGACAATTTTATGTGCTATCACACACGAGACAGGTTGGGAATACCATGCGTCAGGAGTCATGATATCCCCGCCTTGACTAGTGTGTGCCAGAACTTAAACTTGTCAGACGTCAGTCTTGATACACGTCCGTAATATAGTCTCCATATTGCTGATGTTGGACGTTAAACCAACTCAAATACAGCTACCATGAATCCTAGTGGGAAGTGGAAAATAATCTAGATCCTGTACGAATATGCATGTACTTTTCTCGATTTGGAAATAACATGAGGGAAAATGGGAAATATTTGTATAAATCAGACGGTCATTCACATGTACTATTATGAAGAGGAAATTACTATTTTTGTGTTTCTGCTCCTTTGTGACTTTACTTTTTCTAGTTGTCTTTTGTTTCCATTTTTTTTTCATTTTCTTATCTGATGCAGACAGACGTAAGACAGAATGATTGTTATCTGTCTCAAGTATGTTTGTATGTCGCTTTAACAAAACTTTCCTCAACCTTCATTGTGTCAGGAATTAGGTTTTCTTGCGGATAGGTGTATAATGATATATGATAATGTATAAACCTACAAATTATATAATCCTATTGCATGGGATAAATGAATTAACTAATGGGTATTAAAAGTTAATATCACCTTGAAATGGTTGAGTTAACCAACGACTATTGACATTTTCATGTCTCTTTAAATTGTTATACGTTTAATACATTGAAACATTTGTCTTAGAAATATAAAAGCCGAGTTAGAATCATATTAACTATATTAATTTTGTTGTTCAACCTTTTTTTTGTATGAGCTAAAATAAAAAAGAGTATCACAAAGAAATTGTATTTTGTTGAGCATTAATTAAGGCTAGACATTTGACTCTGTCGTAATGTAGTTTGTTTTTTAAGGGAGTATATTATTTAAAAATATTATGTATAATATTAAGGATACTTTTCAGAAAGGTTTTGAAAGACTTTGTTCCATTAAGAGAATTAAATGATACAGCACTGGTTAAAAGCCAAAACCCGCTAGGGTTTTTGTAATTAGTTATTGATGCTGTATGTAACGTGGTTTGTTGGGGTGATGCACAGTCTCTGTTGTATAGTATATTTTTTAAAAATATTATGTATAATATTAAGGATACTTTTCAGAAATGTCTTTACAGACTTTCTTTCATTTAGAGATTGTTAATGTTATGATACATTCTTGGTTAAAAGCCAGAACCTTCTGGGGTTTTTGTAATTAGTTATTGATGCTGTACAGAGAGATCGATTCGACTTTTATCCAGAACATTGGACTTGTTTTTAGTGACATTTCGTTGCTTATTGTTTACTTATCTTGGAATAAAACTAGGTTTGTCATTATCTTTTCTTTATTTTAGCTTCATAATTATGCTCTATTTTCATTATTTGTTTTAAAGCCATGGTCAACATAGTACTAAATTATATTAAGTCATGGACGACACATTTGAGCTAAAAAAAAATCTCTTAAATCGTTTTGGATTTAAAATCCACTGATAATTTCCCCATAAAATTTCTAATATTGTCTAGGGGTATCTTTTATCACATACTAGCATGCTGGAGGAAAAACTGAACACAAACGGAAAGGATGAATCAGAATGTGACACGAAAATAAATTTCTAAATCGTTCTCCATTGACCACAGAAATAAATTTGTTATAACAAGGGTTAAGACCGATCAAAATTCAACGTCCAACATCAGCACTATATATGCTATATTGTGGACGGATCCCAAGACTGACGTCTGACAACTTTAGGCGCTGCCACACACGAGGCAGTTTGGGATACCATGACTCCAGTCTCAGTTGATCACATTCAACTGACACCGACTCAACCAGTAGGGAGCGCAATCGCCAGGACTCGATCCCGCACGTTTTGCGTCGGAAACCGATGTTCTACCCCAGGTCCACCGCTCCCCCAAGAATGAAGACCATAATAAGTAAAAATACAACGTATCAGACTTAAATAAAAGTAAAAATAAACTTGATCATCAGAGTTTTCTACAACTGAAAATCAACGTATCAGAGTTTCAATGCAAGTGAAAAACTTGATTATCAAAATTCTCTACAAGAGTAAATCAACTTGATCCACATTCTTCAATACAAATAAAAATCATTTCACCAGAGCTCAACACAATGCCCTATACTGTAACCCAAACCACACACTTTGGTAGTTTGTTAGGTTGGCAGGGCCTCCAATTTCATCCTAGAACCGACAACCTGTTGCTGTGTGCGTCAATAGCAGGACGTGAGCGTCGAGCTCTCCTCGGACACGTGCGGCATGCTCACCAAGGCGCCGCCGAAATCAGCGCATCATCACTCGATGCAGGAGGGAAGACAGCATGCAGCGCCTTTGACTGAGAAGCTGCTAGCTGCTAAGATGACTAGAGATCTAGGTGCTTAGTGGGCGTGGGATGGGCGCTTATCACAGCAGCTGGGGAAAGTAAATAGTTTGTGGATATGTGCCAGTGTTTCCGTGATTCTTGCTGCTGCTTAAGAATAATGATGATGATGATGATGATGATGATGATGATGATGATGATGATGATGATGATGATGATGATGATTATACTACTACTACTACTACTACTACTACTACTACTACTACTACTACTACTACTACTACTACTACTACTACTGC
>RQTK01000577.1:16750-22720 GCA_003991915.1 Elysia chlorotica | reverse complement strand
TTTCTCTTGATATTAATAATATTTTCGCGTTCTCTTGGTAATAATAATATTTTCGGTTTCTCTCTCCCCCTCTCAGTTTCTCTCTTCTTTTCTCTCTTTTTGTCTCCTTCCCTGTACCTTACTATCCCCTTCGCTTCCTCCCTATCTCCCTCTCTCTTTTCTTGTCTTTCTCGCTTTTGAGAACCCAGACCATTACGATAACTAGACGCTCACTAAGCACTCACCAGGAGGCTCTAGATGCTGACTATTGCATGAATGGCAAGGCCTTTAGTGTTTCCGTGACTGACTGCACGCAGTGTATACCAACCCACCTGGCATCACGACTGTCTTCAATTTGGGATGAAGGTTCTCATGATCATTACCTGAAAATGGTGGAAATGGAAGTAAAGATGTTTAAATGGTGGTTTACTTTTGAAGAATGTCGAAACAATATTTTCTGTTTTTTGTTTTCCTTTTGTCGATTTTGCTCTCCCTAACTCTCCGTTTTGTATGTCTTTATCCTCTCTTTCTCTCTCTCTCTTTATCTTTCTTTCTCTTTCTCTCTCTCTCTCTCCCTCTCTCTCTCTCTGTCTCTCTCTCTTCTCTCTCTCCCTCTCGCGTCTCTTTCTTTCAATGTCTCTCATTATTTATATCATTCTTTCTCCTGGCTCTCTTTCTCTCTCCATCAATCCAAATCGTTCTTTCTTGATATTTCCACTCATCTCGCTTTCTATTCACTTTTATCCTTTATGTTTTATTTGCGTTGATGCTATCGCTTTTATTTTTCCAAAGATAATCAATCCGTCTCTAAATTTCTGCTTTCTCTTTATCTATCAAATTTTATTGTTTTACACAACCATCCTCCATCCCCTTTTATTATTACGATTCAAGAACCTGCAGCTAGCATCGCGATGCGAAAGAAATACAATACCCAAGAATATGTGGTATACGTTTTGCCTCCAACGTTCTCATCTGCAATAATCTTTCAGAACATGAACCTCTCTATATATGGGGGAGATGTTATACTTATGTGTTACCTCATACTATAGTTTCTGTGTCTTCCGATTACTAAAAAAAATGAAACAAGATTTGGTAAACATAACTTTGAAGTTCAAAAAAAAAACAAAAAGAGTTATTATTCGTCCTAAAAATTATATTACTCTTAATGATAATTGAGACATCTTTTTTTCAGTTACTGCTTTTCTTTTTTCTGTTTGTTTATTTCTAATTTTTTTATTTGTTACTCACTCTCTTTTTCTTAACTCCTGCTTTACTGGGGGAGAGGGGGGGGGGGAGGTTCTTCCTTTCTCTTGCCCTTTCTTTCTTTCTCAAAATATTATCTACTTCAATCCTTCTAGCTCTGTATAACTATATAGTATGTTTATTCGGTTAAAATAGGTTTCAGTGACAACGTCCTAGGTTTTCTTTGTGAACGATAATTATGTTCACATTTTGAGACATAGTTTACTTTATTATTTTGAAATTTACCACGTCATGAATCTGTCTGTCCATATTAGGAATCTTAGCTAAGACACGGATTGGATAACGTTGTAAAATATATTCCTCAGAGACTTAATGATTTTATTCCGATACTAAGACCATTTCCCAAGAACACGGCAATTAAAAATCAGCCTTTTTCAGCGTTCTTTTTTTACTGTTGTGGTTCGATATGGGGTCAACATAGTTTGAATCAATGCGGCAATTCTTGTCTTTTTCTCTGGAGTCAACAAAACAGCGCCAACAAAGGGTTATTTCCTCGCAGCAAATAACACTGTCTTCTCCTCGGACGTGATTTTTCCTGCGATTCCATCTTTTGTTTCGGACACTAAGGTTAGTGAATACAACATTGTAGTAGGCTTACGACTAGTCTTATGATAATTATGCGCATAAGAAAACGTACGACTCGTCTTATAATATGTGCATAAGAAAACTTACGACTCGTCTTATAAGATATGCGCATAAGAAAACTTACGACTCGTCTTATAAGATATGCGCATAAGAAAACTTACGACTCGTCTTATGATATGCGCATAAGAAAACTTACGACTCGTCCTATGATATGCGCATAAGAAAACGTACGACCCGTCTTATAATATGCGCATAAGAAAACTTACGACTCGTGCTATGATATGCGCATAAGAAAACTTACGACTCGTCTTATGATATGCGCATAAGAAAACTTACAACTCGTCTTATAAGATATGCGCATAAGAAAACTTAGAACTCGTCTTATAAGATATACGCATAAGAAAACATACAACTCGTCCTAAGATATGCGCATAAGAAAACTTTCGACTCGTCTTATAAAATATGCACATTAATTTAATAGGCTTTCGACTCGTCTTATAAGATATGTGCACAAGTAGGCACAAGTAGGCAATCTCAACCTTCATCTGTTTTTCATCTTTGTTGTTTCTAAATATTGTCTAGAAGACACGTCTTGTTTCGTAAGTACAACGTCACAGAGGTTACTCTACAAGATTAGGGAGGCCTAAGACTCATCCTAACAATATAAGAATAGGGCTTAAGACTCGTCCTGAAAATATAAAAATAAGATGACTTACGATAAGTCGTGTTGTTGTTGTGTTCGTATAACGTCCAACACCAGCACTAGATAGGCTATATTGTGGACGGGCCCCAAGACTGACGTCTGACAATTTTATGCGCTGCCACACACGATACAGGGCGGGGATACCATGTCTCCTGTCTCAGACGATCATATTATACTGACACCGACCCAACTAGTAGGGAGCGAAATAGCTAGGGCTCAGACTTGGACCTTTAGCGTCGGAAGCCGATATTCTACCCCAGGACCACCGCACTCCCCACGATATGTCTTAAGTTACCTCGACATTGTACTTACGGCCCCTTGTGCCCCTCCTCAACTCCAAATTCCTCCTAATCAGAGAGTCGTCAACCTCCCCCAGACTTACGGAATTTCCCTGTTCAACTCCTGAAACAAAGCCATGAATAATCAACAGAAGTCCTCCGTACAATCCCAGAACCGCCTCGTTGTCACCGTCTCTTTCTCCCGGTCTAATCTACATGTTAACGATACTCAACCAAACAAGCATACCACGTAGATCTAGCTAGACATGCTCTGAAAGTTTGTAGAATGCCTAGTTAACTTTATTCTTAGTGTTAGTGGTGTGGTGCCCCTCGAGATGTGGCGATCAGGTCTATAGGAGTCTACGTTCTACCTGGGCTGTGCGTTTCTTCATTGAAATCTATCTCTTTGCTTGTTCTAATGATATAAATTAATTATTTTAAGTTTATAAAGTACCATGGTGCTAAGTTATATAATACCTCTTCTAGTTGTGTGTAAACTATTCGTCTAATTTTCTTTCAATTTGAAAAAGAAATTATTGTATAAATCTAGAGCTGTTGTCAAACAACGTCTATTTTCAAAAGCGAAAATTTTATCTTTTTATAACCGATTTAGCTATTTTATTTTATACTAGTTCAAATCCGACTGATGCTGAGGCAGTATATCTGCATCAAGGCATTTCGAAGTTCGACGATTTTAGAAACAATTTCAAAATAAGCCGCAACAGTAACTTCCACGTCTTTATCTGCTATTTTTGTCTCGAAATTGTATTGCCTTTGATTGGTAGAAAAACTAAATGAACAATGTTATATGCAGACCTATTTAGCTCAAACTTCATAGCCTGTAGGATGGTTCACAAAATAACCTTGGAGATGTGAAAGAGAGGCCGGTATCTAGGTGTAGGTTAGATCTTGGATAAAGTACAATATGATAATGGTACCCTGATGATTTAAGACATAATAATACTTTCGTCAAAGACGTGATCGAGGATCTCTCTTGTATCTCATTCTTACACCATTAGTTTATCGTTGCCATGCTAATTTTGTATCATTCATGTTCGATCTTTTATCCTTTCTTTACCCTGTCGCTTTCTCATTACCTAGTCTTCTGTACTTCTTAATAGCATTTTTCCTTGTATTATGTTTTTCTTTATGCTATCTCGTTATTCAAACATGTCATATTTTGTCTCATCTTTTTTTTACAAAGGGTAGTAAGTACAAGATTTAGACTCCCGACTAAGGCATCTTAATACATGGTGAGTAGAGCCGTCTAAATCTACGTTTTCTTTCTACTACATATCAAAATCGGTATCGTTCTACTACCTATCAAAATCGGTATCGTTTAGGCATCTTAATACATTGTGAGTAGAACCGTCTAAATTTACGTCATCATTCTACTGACATATCAAAATCAATTTTACCCACGGTGTGCAAATAACTCTTTCATTTCGTTTAATTCGGTAACTTGGCCTTCTATTATGGAAGCTTATGTCTCAAGACATTAAGTGCATTATAAGCATACTAGATCTAGCCTTACTTCTGCTGCTGCTGTCATAATTGTGTTTATAAATGGACATTTTGCGAGAGCTTTCAACAAGTAATGTCACACTTGAAAGATGTCTAAGCTTTGTCTTTAAAACCGCTATTGTTCAAATCTGGAACTACGACGTTTTAAACAAAAGCTGTTGGATTACGAGTTTTGTTTCTATTACTATGGTGTTTTTGTTAACAATAACATAGATTACCTGAAAATCCTCGGTAATTTCTAGGTTGTAATTAGTCATCAAAATGATGTGCTCCATGAAACTAAGTCACATCTTTAGAATTCTTTGTTTTACTTTGTTTTGTGTTTGTTGTACTTTTGTGCCCAGTTATTACACAGCTCCTCAATGATGTGTCTTTTTTCTTTAATTAAAATTCTAATATTTTTTAACTTCGATGAATTTTCTAATGTCGTTTAAAAATGTGGGTTTCATATTTTTATTTGAGGTTAAACACCTTCGCTTCAGATATTCGTTCGCCTGATAGCTCAAGCGATAGAGCTGGGGACTAACTAGCAGAATGATCGGAGGTTCGATCCGCGTTCCTGCATATGATTGTAAAGGAAACCCACGGGGTGTGATTCTCAAACCAAAGAACATTACAGATGTACCCGGCATTCAAACTTGGACTCCTGACTATTAATTTTTAAGAAAAAATACTGTAAAAAATTATGTTTCAAGAATTATTATTATTATTATTATCAAAACGAATTTGCATGATAGAATGATGTGTGGGGGCGACCAGAATGAATCAATCACAAGTCGCTAATACTACGACTAGTTGTGTGGTAGAGGCCTTCGAATATTGAAACAAATTCTCTATGTTAGCCGTTTTAATTTTCAAATAAATTCAATGAACAACTTGTACCTGAATTACTCCGGTTGTTTCTCATTTATCATCTAAAAAATCTACGCTTTGTCAACGGTTTGGTATTCTCACTGTCAGTTTAAGAACTCAGATACAGACAAATCTACAAGTAGTTCTAAGTTCTCATGAAGAACCCAATACTTCGAATCTGGTTATTTAGGAGAGGCAGTCACAAATCTCGATCTAGCTAAAGACTAACAGATCAGACAAATATACTGATATTTTTTATAAAGAAATTTAATAAATTCCAAAAGATTCATTCTAATGTGCATTCGGCCTAGAAGGAAAAACAAGTAATGTTGAATTGAAGCATATTGTTTCTTAATGACTATCATCAGCCTCAATGGTATATTGTACATGGGTCCCAAAACAAATGTCTGAAAATTTACGTCAAGTGTTATACAAGACTGTACGGCGATATTACGACTCCTGTACCAGCTGGTCTCATTGAATACTGTCACCGACCCATCCACTAGGGAGCGAAATTTGACAAATAAATTTTATCCGATCGTGGGCTCGAAACGAGCACCTCTTGATCATGATCCCAACGCTCTATCACTTGCGTCATCTCGCAATAAACCTTTAATATTTTATAGTTTACCCTACAAGACCAATACCGATTACAGAAAACTAAAGGGAAGTAAATCTGTCCTTGTCATCTCCAATAAGACAAGGGACGCTTCGATTTGTTTGAATCACAAAAGCTCTTAAAGGATTAGTAATATGGCCCTTATCCTGATAGACTCTGAAACGGTC
>RQTK01000577.1:4250-14250 GCA_003991915.1 Elysia chlorotica | reverse complement strand
GAAAAAAGGCGTATTCGCTCACATTCGTTTATATTATTTAAGATAATACTGCTCGTTTTTTGTAGGACAAAAAGGAGGAGATAGAGCGTTGGTCCATCAATCGGCGAGTTTCTGGTTTAAAACTCTCGATCGGTGACAAGTTACATGTCAAATATCATCACTTACTGGTTGGGTCGGTGTCAGTATAATGTGACATGCTGAGACAGGAGTTCAGGTCTCCCCCACCCCTACCCCTGTCTCTTGAGTGTGGCAGCAAATAATATTGTCAGACGTCAGTCTTGGGGCCCGTCTACAAAGATTATAGCCTATTTAGTGATGAAGTTAGACGCTGAACAACAACAAACATAATTTAAGTAAGCTACGTCTGACTTATACGCCTACGCTTTCTCATAAAAAATATTCGGCGGGTTTGCTTTTTTGAGATCATCCAACTGCTCCAACCAAACCTTCAAAACATCAGGTTACACTGCAGCTCGTTTTGGGCTCTCTACTCTCTAGTCTCCAAAGATCACAGAAATTAGATCAGCCGCAAATTCAAATGAGCGGGGCGGCCTAACTGCATTGCGTGAGTCCACCACGGGCATGCCGGGAAAATATTTTCCGATCTGCTTGCAGAGTCCAGGTCACTGATCAGGTTTGGCTTGTTAAAGGCTTTGCGATATGCTATACTTTAAAGAATAACGTTATCACGTTTCTTAGAAATGGGGGTTTTCCACAAATTGCTATTAATAGAAATATGTGGGGTTTTCTGATCGCTCATTGGCTCTGTAAGTCTAGGATAGAGCTATGATTGGACAACGGTGAAGATTTACTTACCCACCGTCTTTGTTTGCGATAGGGCTTCGTCATCGCACGGTTTCTGTTGTGTCTAGTGGTAGCCTCTTGACCTGTCAGGCTTGTTAGGTATGTTGGTTATTTTGATTCTGTCGGCACAACTTGTCTTTCATTCACATTAGGTCAGCTGATCTTCTAACATAGTTATAAGTCATTATGTAATGCCATCATAATGTAGTTAAAAGTAACCAACATCTTTATTTTGTTGTTTTTGTTAGTTTTTTGCTTGTATTTTATTGTTTTTTTGTAAAGTTGCTGTTGTTGTTGTTGTTATTGTTGTTGTGGTTGAATGAACTGTAAAGGAACAAATATTTTGAAATCTCAACTTGAAGTTCTTAGTGTTCATATGGCGTTTCTTCTTTTCACCAGTCTAGTGATCGTCTTGTTTTACTAGTCAAAGATTTAGATTTAGTTGGTCTCAATTTGAATTTCTCGACACAGCAAACTATTTTCAAACAAACCAACAGTTTCTCAATAAAATATTCCAAATAAACTAAACGAAACGCTAACTTTAGTGCACCTAATGTCAGGGCTATAAAACTCTATTTGTTTTAAGTTGACCGGTATTTAAACTAACTATACAATCGATTTCTAAGGTCGGTGGTCCCAGTACGGTTTTAAAGAGGATGTTTGTTTGGCACTAGCCGTCCTTTGTAAACCATGTATAATCTCTTCGTTATCTTCCCGACTAAGAATGTTTGAGAAGACTTTCTCGTATTCAGATTGGCTTAATTACTCAAATGTTTATGTACTTGGAGATCAACATTCCGAGAAAAAAAACGCCAATAACGTAAATGAAATGACCTTGAAATTTTGTTGTATTCTTATTTTTGTAATTCTCTATTTGTCTCTTTGGCTCAGTCTGTCTGTCTCTCTTGTTCTATCTATCAGTCTCTGTATTTATTGCCTTCTCTCTCTCTCTCTCTCTCTCTCTCTCTCTCTCTCTCTCTCTCTCTCTAATCTGTCTCTCTCCCTCTCTTTCTCTTCTCTCCTACTCATCTCTCTCACCAGATTCAAGTAAACCAATCATTTTTAACGTAATCTCCCCTTTTCTCCGACAATCTTTAAAGTAACCGGCAATCTAAAGTATTTTGGTCTCTCTCCTCTCTCGACCATTAAATTCTACAGCAAATAAACTCCCTTACGTCAACAGACTCTCTTGGAAGTCTCTTATCGAACAATCATCGTCGTGGCTTTTCTCTCTGTCGGGTTCACTCCTGATCTTCCAATAGTCTGGGAACAAACGAAAAGAAAAAAAAGAATAAAAAGAAAAGAGTTTCTTCCAGGAAGTCAAAAAGCTTAAATGAATGTGCCTCTTGTCTCTTAAAGAAATTAAAAATTGATGGCGTATTTTTCCATTTTTCATTTCATTAAGGCATTATTTTTTTCTTTTGGATTTCAGATTTTTTTTAAACGCAGCCTCAACAAGAGATCAATCAATAATTGAAAGACTGGATCTCTAAGTCGAACGTGTTTCTCATTGGTCCCTTCTTAAGGTAGGATTTATATTTTGTCTTATTTTCACATTGGTAATTTTATAAGTTAAGTGGAGTATTGTTTATGTTGTTGCTGTCGTTGTTGTTGTTGTTGTTGAGTTGTTGTTGTTGTTGTTGTTGTTGTTGTTGTTGTTGATGTTGTTTTGTTATTGTTGTTGTTGATGTTGTTGATGTGGTTCTCGTTTGTGTTGTTGTTGTTAGTGGTGGTGGTGGTGGTAGAGTTTTTTTGTTTTGGTTTTTGGGCTAATCTAGAGAGATAAAACATGTTTCAGGACCCTAGAATTCATTCTTAGGTTGAATTTGTTCTATGTTAACTCTGTCGATGTGTGAGAACGTGTATACTTGTCAGATTTTAATCCGGACCTTTCCGCTGACAATTTATGGAACACCCTCCTCCTCCTCCTCCTCCTCCTCTTCCCCGCTCCTCCCTCGCAATCAAAGCATATCAAACAAACAACTCCCAAGTATGTTTCACTGTTACACACAATAATTACAAAAGAACAGACAGCTCGTGGGCGATTTAATACATATCTGTTGTAAAAGGAAGGTTTTATTTTATCAATATACCAATTAACAAACCATCAAGATAATAAACAATTTCTATATCTCTAATGTATTATTTGTGTTAACTCCACAACTCACAGAAAATGATGCGATGTGATAAACATGCTTTCTATAGCGTAATCATTTGCAACCCCCATCAGAGTTAAAAAATTGTATTTAAATTCATTGTATTCTTTGTACACATTTGTTGGGTAATGTTTTTCCAATTAGTATACTTTCTAATCTAACTAAGAAAAGCCGTTAATGCACAACCCGTGTTTTTAGCGCAACCTGATAGTGGATTACGCCATAAATAAATTTTTTTTTAAAGATTCGTTAGCCAAATGATGAAAACTTTCCAGTCTTGCCTAATGGGGTTAATTGGAATAAAAACCCCAAGGTAATGCCACAGTGGTGAAATTGCGCATGTCTTTTTTGTTGAGTTATGATATAACTTGTTGACAAACTTAACGCATTGCTGAGCTGAAATTGGTTGTCGAGAACCGATCCAGTCGGTACCTACATCCAGCGGAACAGGCACTCCGGTACATCGGGTCGGAACTGTTACTGTTCCGGAATAATGTGTGACTTGCTGTAACTGGAACTGTTTATGTAGCTGTAGCTTTTCCTGCAATTGTAATAATTTATTAATAATAATTTATTGCATTTCTTTTGCGCATTTCCAAAATTGAAATTCTGCTCAATTGTAGAGGTCCTTGTTGAGCTATTTATGAGACCAGATATTGGTATAACAATTGAGTAGATTTCTTGCACAGCTCTCGCCTTTTCTCCCTAAAATTATGTATGCACACTCTGTTAACATCCACGCAAAAGTGTATGTAGTTCTCATGAAATCAGAACGATATAGAATAAACAATAGTAATGATCTGGTAGATGTTATCATCAATCAGCGATCTCGTATGTACAAAACACTCACTCGTGCGAAAAAAGCTTTAAGCGGCATTCTAACAGCTCTGCAAATCACAAGGAACTCGTTATAACCCACACCATTATTATTGTGACAGTATAGGCTAGTATTGATAAATGATATTCTTTGTCGTTGTTGTTGCTGTCGTTGTTGTTGCTGCTGTTGTTGTTGTTGTTATTGTTGTTGTTGTTGTTGTTGTTGGGGTTTTTGTTTTGTTGGGGTGTTGGCTTTCTTAATTTTCATGAATGTTTTTTGATACAGGTAACAATTAAATCAGAAATTATATTAAGTTGTTTTGTTGATGAAATAAAATAAAACGATCCTCTATTATCAAATGAAAAATTAACCTGGGTCGTGCATGTACATTATTTCAAAGTGACAACATCAGTGCATGCTTTAAAAATAATAAACATGTTACGTAAACGCCCATAGAAACAGAAGTTGAAAGAAGATCAACAAACTGTTTTTTCCCTACATTTTGAAAGGTTAGAGAATAGAAACACAAAAGAGGAAAGGAAATTGAATTTTCGCTGGACTGTCACTTTGTTTACATGTTCCTTTTATCATTCCGATTGCTTTCCCCTTACACTGGTTTTGTTTTCGTTGTTTTATTTATTTCGAATTTATATCTTTTGCCTAATCTCTCTTTCTGTCTTTAACTTTCCACTTCAATCTTAAAAATTCAATTCTATAACCTTGGCAACGTTGTTGTTGTTGTTGTTTTTGGGCTATTCTGTTGATTCTCTCTACTGTTAATCCAGGCAGAAGAAACCGGAGGTTAATCTACTGAACACTGAACTCATCATCCTGGGTGTTAAGGTATTCCCATGTCAAAGTCGAAACCCGCGAATTTCATCACATTTTCTACCTCTACCCTTGGCAACAATTTTCTTTTTCCTTTCACCTCTGTGTCTTTAAGCTTGTGTTCTGGACAGGAGTTGGTATTCTCCTCTCTCTCTTCTCTCTCTCTCTCTCTCTCTCTCTACATACAGAGAGAGAAAAAGAGGAGGAGAGAGAGAGCGAAAGAGAGAGAGAGAGAGAGAGAGAGAGAGAGAGAGAGAGATTAAATTGTATCGGTTCGTTGAGCTTCTCGCCCTATACAGACATGACAGGATTTAAGATTTTACAATGTCTAAGAAAGAGATAACAAAGTGGTAACATCACCTTCGATTTAGCTCTCTCGTCACAGTCCTTTCATTCAATTTGTAAAACTTTTAAGGGACACAATGAGATAAAAAGGGCTGTTGATGTGGTAATAGCGTATTCGTCAAAGAAAAAAAGAGATGAAGACAGAAAGAGCAAGAAAGACTGATAGAGAGCGAGGAAGGTGGAAAGCAGAGAAAGAAAGACTATCAAAGACCATAAAACATAAACCTAAACATAAAATCAGGCAATAAACATGATCATACGAGAAACGCAGATACGAACATGGAAACGTAAAAATCAAGCTAAGATACAGCCAAGAAGTCTATCAGAGAAACCAGAGATGAGGAAATGCACCTATTGTGTCAATGGTTGGCTCAAAATTTAATAGCCAGTTCTAGGTGCCACGGTTATACTGACAAATAGAAATCGCCAAATTCATTCCTGGGCATTTAGAATAATTCGATAGTTTTAAGTACTTGTACTATAGTTTTCCGGGAAAAGGGTACTCCGAAAAGGGGGCATCGGCTGAGATTTGTGCATCGCAAGGGGGTCGCGGTGGCCTTGGGGTAGAACATCGGCTTCGAGCAAAAGGTCCGGGTTCGAGCCCTGGCGATTCACTCCCTACATGTTGGGTCGGTGTCAGTTTAATGTGACCGGCTGAGACAGGAGTCATGGTATCCCCGCCCTGTCTCGTGTGTGGCAGCACATAAAATTGTCAGACGTCAGTCTTGAGGCCCGTATACAATATAGCCCATATAGTGCCGATGTTGGACGTTAAACCAACTCAACAACTCTATAGCACTAACGTCAGCGCCGATCTCAAACCACATAAGTGTTGAGAGTTAGTAGTTACCTAAGATAGTCACGGAACTGTTGCCGTAATTATCATCTTTGTGGTCAAAGAGCTTTGTCAAGACGCCCACAGAAATCTCTTGTAGTCTTGAAGATCAATAGGGTTTGAAACACTTTTAGTTCTTCAAAATAGAAATAGCAATAAACTAGATGGGCCTTAAGAGCCGGAAAAGGGCAGACCTTGTTGAAAATAATAAACTTATTGACTTCTAAAGAAGCGCCATATGTACAGAGAGAGAGAGAGGGTATCTTCCAAACCTGGATTCCTTTCTGGTGTCCGGTCCCCTGATCCCGGGACACAGATTGCAGACGTCTACTGGTGTCCAGAAATTGGCCAATTGGCCAAGCCTTTGCGGTCAAGCAGCCCACGAAACCTTTGTTCCATAGAGATAAAAATATCTGGAGAATCTGAAAAAATCGATCATATGTATTTCTTGGGAAAGGGTGGATTCAATATAATTATGTATAGTTTTAGTCGAAATTCGCTTTAATTATGTTGATATCTACGCTGTTATAACTTTCGCCAATTTTTTTCCTCAGCTTGTCTATTTTCCCGATTTAGGTATATATGAGTTTTTCAGTGCTTAGTATAAACTGGTTACACTACAGATTTTGCGGTTTACACATCGATAGTAGATGACATAATCGCGTCCCCCAAGGCATGGTATTTTCTGATCGCTCATTGGCTCTGTAAATTTATGATTGAGTTTTGATTGGGCATCGGTGAAGATAACTAAATTTTGTCTTCTTGCTTCTCTTTGAGCCTTGTCTTGGCAAGATGCATTATGTAATACCATCGGGGAAATTAAATGTTACATTTGAACTGTTTTAAAGGAGGCTTGATGACTGTATTGTTATTATTTCCAACCAATTTATTGAATTAATCTAATGCTTCGTGATGGTACATTGAAGGGTTTTGAAGAGATACTTAAGAATGTGTTGTGCATAAATGTATAACTCATGAAGACCGCGGCGTTTTGGAAGGATTTTTAGTACGATAAGGTGACTTTAGGAGGGAAAGAGAGAGAGAGAGAAAGAGAGAGAGAGAGAGAGAGGAGAGAAATAGAAATACACAAAGAAAGACAGAGAGACAAAGATTAAAGTGTTTATTGGTTCGTTGAGCTTCTCACTCTATACAAACATGACAGGAATTAAGATTTTACAATTTCCAAGAAAAGTGTAACAGAGTGGTGCCATCAAGTTCGATTTAGCTCTCTCGTCTCAGTCCTTTTATTGAATTTGTAAAACTTTTAAGAGACGATTGGAGAGACAGAGAGAGAGAGAGAGAGAGAGAGAGAGAGAGAGAGAGAGAGTGGGTGAGGGGGGGGGCTGTGTGGTAATAGCGTATTCGACATAGAAAGAAGAAAAAAAAAAGATTTGAAGAGAAAGAGCAAGATAGAGAGCGAGGAAGGGGGAGAGCAGATATACAAAGACTATGAAAAACCATGACAAAAGGGGGGCGCGGTGGCCCTGGGGTAGAACATCGACTTCCGACGCAAAAGGTCAGGATTCGAGCCCTGGCGATTGCGCTCCTTACACGTTGGGGTCGGTGTCAGTTTAATGTGACTGGCTGAGACAGGAGTCATGGTATCCCCGCTCTGTCTCGTGTGTGGCAGCACATAAAATTGTCAGACGTCAGTCCTTGGGCCCATACACAATATAGCCTATATAGTGCCGATGTTGGACGTTAAACCAACTCAGCAACTCTATAGCACTAACGTCAGCGCCGATCTCAAACCACATAAGTGTCGAGAGTTAGTAGTTATCTAAGATAGTCACGGAACTGTTGCCATAATTATCATCTTTGTGGTCAAAGAGCTTTGTCAAGACACCAACAGAAGTCTCTTGTAGTCTTGAAGATCAATAGGGTTTGAAACACTTTTAGTTATTCAAAATAGAAATAGCAATAAACTAGATGGGCCTTAAGAGCCGGAAAAGGGCAGACCTTGTTCAAAATAATAAACTTATTGACTTCTAAAGAAGCGCCATATGTACAGAGAGAGAGAGAGAGAGAGAGAGAGAGAGAGAGAGAGAGAGAGAAAGAGAGAGAGAGGTGAGGGGGCGGGGAGAGGAGAATTCTTAAACGACCGCAGCCGATCAAAAGGCCCAAATCTAGGCCAAACCGCAAATAATTTTTGACTTGCAAATCTCGCTCTCTACAAAGGTTCTCGAATTGCCTCTTTGGCTGGCATTAAACCATAAATCACCGCAAACTCTCGCCCTGTTAGATGAACTCTTTCTGACAATTGGCACTGATCAAAGTCGGTTTACTCTTCCTTTGGGATAATAAATCAGAACCTGGCCTGTTTCTTTTTCCTTTGTAATTTTTTTATCTTTCTAAATATATGTTTTCATCATTCTATTTTTTTTCCAAAACACCACTTTCTTGGTTTTATTCCTCTTAATCTTTCTTGTTTATCACTATCACTGTCTTGATCTCTATCTTTTTATTTAACTATTATATCTACCAATGCATCTAGCTATTTATCTATCTATTTATCTATCTATTGATCGATCGATCGATCTATCTATCTATCTATCTATCTATCTATCTATCTATCTATCTATCTATCTATCTATCTATCTATCTATCTATCTATCTATCTATCTATCTATCTATCTATCTATCCATGAATCTGTCTGTCAGTTGGTTTCCATTTTTTTGTCTACCTCTCTCGGCCAATATCTATGTCTATACTAATTTCTCTTTCTAGTTTTATACCTTTCTTTTCACAGACCAATTCACTTTCGTTAGTAGTTCTGCCACTTCCACTTCCACACTCTTCCATCACTTCATTTTTACATTTCGTTTACTTCGTTCTTCTTTCTCTGTTTATCCTAATCATACGTGTGAAAATCCATGACTGCAATTACTTTATATTAACAAGCTGTTCTCACATTCAAGAGAAAATAATAAATGAAAAATAAATCAATTATTAATTTTGGTGTTGTTTTGGTGGGGGTTTTTTTCATTTTAGATTTATTTGTATTACATCCCCTCATCTATAACCAATCATCTATTGATAATGATTAATTGACGCTGTAGTGTGGAAAAAAAAGATTATTGCATAGCATAACACAGTGGCATTATGTTATGCAATTCGAATTTTTTTTTGTTGCTGCTGCTGTTGTTGTTGTTGTTTTTGTTGTTGCTGTTTTTGTTGCTGCTACTGCTGCTATGGTTGCTGCTGCTTTTATTAATATTGTTGTTGCTGCTTGTGCCGTTGTTGTTGTTGTTGTTGTTGTTGTTGTTGCTGTTGTTGTTATTGTTGTTGTTTTGTATTGGGTTTTTTGTCCAATTCTATCGAACAGAAACGGGTTGATTTTTCCGAATCTGCCTTATCTAACTATACTTATTAATAATATTCTTTTTCTTCTTCAGTAACCAATAAAAAGTTAATACCCCTGCGTAGGCAGTGAGCGAGCATGCGTGCAGTGCTATTTTGTGAGGGTCCGGATTCCGTTTTTTTTCCGCTCACTCCAATAATCTATTCTAATGATTAATTGACGTTGTTGTGCAGAAAATGAAAAAAGTTGCATAGCATAACACAGTGGTAACGTTGTATATGATTCGAATTTTTTTGCTGTTGTTGCTCCTGTTGTTATTGTTATTTTTATTGTTGTTGTTTTTTATTATTATTATTATTATTATTATTATTATTATTATTATTTGTTGGTGCTACTGCTCCTATGGTTATGGTTATGTTGCTATTTATATTGTTGCTGCTGCTTTTGCCATTGTTGTTATTGTTTTTGTTTTGTTTTTGTCCAATTCCATCGGACAGGAACAGTTTCAATTCTGCAGAATCTGCCATATCTAACTATAATTACGTATTAATAATGACTTTTTTCTCCTCTCCAGTAACCAATAAAAAAGTAAATACCCCCCGCGCAGGCAACGAGCGAGCATGCGTGCAATGCTATTTTGTGAGGGCCCAGGTTTCGTAGTTTTTCAGCAGAATTAGTGCTCACTCTAACAATGAGAGCCTAAATGCACAACCCATGTTAGTTCTGGCCGCATCCGAATATGAGAATCGCTTAGGGCGGAGCAGTTATTGAGTTTTCGTCGATAGCAGCACAAGAAGAATAAGAATAAAAGCCCAATCAAAGTATGGCTTTCATTTTCTGGCTCTGTCCCCCAACCCCTTCTACCGTTTTTCTCTCGTTCGCTCTCTCTCTCTCTCTCTCTCCCCTTCTCTTT
>RQTK01000576.1:291098-319960 GCA_003991915.1 Elysia chlorotica | reverse complement strand
TGGGATGGAATATCAAGTGGGATGGAATATCAAGTGGGATGGAATATCAAGTGGGATGGAATATCAAGTGGGATGGAATATCAAGTGGGATGGAATATCAAGTGGGATGGAATATCAAGTGGGATGGAATATCAAGTGGGATGGAATATCAAGTGGGATGGAATATCAAGTGGGATGGAATATCAAGTGGGATGGAATATCAAGTGGGATGGAATATCAAGTGGGATGGAATATCAAGTGGGATGGAATATCAAGTGGGATGGAATATCAAGTGGGATGGAATATCAAGTGGGATGGAATATCAAGTGGGATGGAATATCAAGTGGGATGGAATATCAAGTGGGATGGAATATCAAGTGGGATGGAATATCAAGTGGGATGGAATATCAAGTGGGATGGAAAATCAAGTGGGATGGAATATCAAGTGGGATGGAAAATCAAGTGGGATGGAATATCAAGTGGGATGGAAAATCAAGTGGGATGGAATATCAAGTGGGATGGAAAATCAAGTGGGATGGAATATCAAGTGGGATGGAAAATCAAGTGGGATGGAATATCAAGTGGGATGGAAAATCAAGTGGGATGGAATATCAAGTGGGATGGAAAATCAAGTGGGATGGAATATCAAGTGGGATGGAAAATCAAGTGGGATGGAATATCAAGTGGGATGGAAAATCAAGTGGGATGGAATATCAAGTGGGATGGAAAATCAAGTGGGATGGAATATCAAGTGGGATGGAATATCACATGGGATGGAATACCAAGTGGGATGGAATACCAAGTGGGATGGAATATCAAGTGGGATGGAAATATACCATGTGGGATGGAATATCAAGTAGGGTGGGAAATCAAGTGTGATGGAATATCAAGTGGGATGGAATATCAAGTGTGATGGGAAATCAAGTGGGATGGAATACCAAGTGAGATGGGAAATCAAGTGGGATGGAATATCAAGTGGGATGGAAAATCAAGTGGGATGGAATATCAAGTGTGATGGAATATCAAGTGTGATGTAATATCAAGTGGGATGGAATATCAAGTGGGATGGAATATCAAGTGAGATGGGAAATCAAGTGGGATGGAATACCAAGTGAGATGGGAAATCAAGTGGGATGGAATATCAAGTGGGATTAGAATATCAAGTGGGATTGGAATATCAAGTGTGATGGAATATCAAGTGGGATGGAATATCAAGTGGGATGGAATATCAAGTGGGATGGAATATCAAGTGGGATGGAATATCAAGTGGGGTGGAATTCCAAGTGGGATTGATGGAATATCAAATGGGATGGAATATCAAGTGTGATGAGAATATCAAGTGTGATGAGAATATCAAGTGGGATGGAATATCAAGTGGGATGGAATATCAAGTGTGATGGAATATCAAGTGTGATGAAATATCAAGTGGGATGGAATATCAAGTGGGATGGAATATCAAGTGGGATTGATGGAATATCAAGTGGGATGGAATATCAAGTGGGGTGAGAATATCAAGTGGGATGTGAATATCAAGTGGGATTAGAGTATCAAATGGGATTAAAATATCAAGTGGGATGGAATATCAAGTGGGATGTGAATATCAAGTGGGATTAGAGTATCAAATGTGATTAAAATATCAAGTGGGATGGAATATCAAGCGGGATGGAATATCAAGTGGGATGGAATATCAAGTGGGATGGAATATCAAGTGGGATGGAACATCAAGTGTGATGGAATATCAAGTGGGATGGATATCAAGTGTGATGGAATATCAAGTGGGATGGAATATCAAGTGGGATGGAATATCAAGTGGGATTGATGGAATATCAAGTGGGATGGAATATCAAGTGGGATTGATGGAATATCAAGTGGGATGGAATACCAAGTGGGATGGAATATTAAGTGGGATGGAGTATCATGTGGGGTGGAATATCAAGTGTGGTGGAATGCCAAGTGGGATGGAATGTCAAGTGGGATGGAATATCAAGTGTGATGGAATATCAAGTAGGATGAAATATCAAGTGGTCATTAGAATACCAAGTGGGATGGAATATCAAGTGGGATGGAGTATCAAGTGGGATGGAATATCAAGTGGGATGGAATATCAAGTGGGGTGGAATATCAGGTGTGATTGAATATCAAGTGGGATGGGATACCAAGTATGAAGGAATATCAGGTGTAATTGAATACCAAGTGGGATGGGATATCAAGTGGGAAGGAATATCAAGTGGGATGGAATATCAAGTGGGATGGAATATCAAGTGGGATGGAATACCAAGTGGGATGGAATATCAAGTTGGAAGGAATATCAAGTGGGAAGGAATATCAAGTGGGATGGAATATCAGGTGGGATGGAATATCAAGTGGGATGGAATATCAAGTGGGATGGAATATCAAGTGTGATGGAATATAAAGTGGGATGGAATATCAGGTGGGACGAGAATACCAAGTGGGATGGAATATCAATTGGGATGGAATGTCAAGTGGAATAGAATATCAAGTGGGATGGAATATCAAGTGGGATGGAATATCAAGTGGGATGGAATACCAAGTGGGAAGGAATATCAAGTGGGATGGAATATCAAGTGGGATGGGATATCAAGTGGGATGGAATATCAATTGGGATGGGATATCAAGTGGGATGGAATACCAAGTGGGATGGAATATCAAGTGGAATAGAATATCAAGTGGGATGGAATATCAAGTGGGATGGAATATCAAGTGTGACGGGATATCAAGTGTGATGGAATATCAAGTGGGATGGGATATCAAGTGGGATGGAATACCAAGTGGGATGGAATATCAAGTGGGGTGGAATATCAAGTGGGGTAGGATATCATGTGGGATGGAAATATCAAGTGTGACGGGATATCAAGTGTGATGGAATATCAAGTTTGATGAAATACCAAGTGGGGTGGAATATCAAGTGGGGTGGAATATCAAGTGGGATGGAATATCAAGTGAGGTGGAATATCAAGTGGGATGGAATATCAAGTGTGGTGGAATATCAAGTGGGATGGATGGAATATCAAGTGCGATGGACTTCCAAGTGGGATTGATGGAATATCAAATGGGATGGAATATCAAGTGTGATGAGAATATCAAGTGTGATGAGAATATCAAGTGAGATGGAATATCAAGTGGGATGGAATATCCAGTGGGATGAAATATTAAGTGGGATGGAATACCAAATGGGATTGGATATTAAGTGGGATTATAATATCAAGTGGGATGGAATATCAAGTGGGATTAGAATATCAAGTGGGATGGAATATCAAGTGTGATGGAATATCAAGTGTGATGGAATACCAAGTGGGATGGAATATCAAGTGTGATGGAATATCAAGTGTGATGGAGTATCAAGTGGGATGGAATATCAAGTGAGATGGATATCAAGTGTGATGGAATATTAAGTGGGATGGAATATCAAGTGTGATGGAATATCAAGTGTGATGAAATATCAAGTGGGATGGAATACCAAGTGAGATGGAATATACCATGCTTTCGATTTTATCTCTTTACAATATACGCGAAAATCGTTTTAGTATTTCCGGTTTGCGCCTAACTTCGTAAAATGGATTGCAATTCTCTTAACCAAATTTACTGCAATGGTAAAGACGCGAGTTACGTTTCACGCGAGGTCGCTTTAGAAAGAGACGTTATACACGGGTGTCCCATATCCCCATTGCTATAATGTACAATTGAAGTTCTTCCTTTATACATAACACAAAGTAGAGACATTAAAGGCATTGAAACTGCACTGACGAAGCACCCGGTAAATATTAAACGATATGCAGACGAATTGGGAACCAAGGCTCAAATAAAATAAAAAAAAAATTGTTTCATGGGCAAAAGGAGACCTGTCTGCTATTGGTAAAATTCAAATTATAAAAAAAAAATTGGATTCAGTTTGTTTATTCACCTAAAGCAGAGCATAGGAATACCAGAGTACAACCCAAAGTAAGTCTCATGTAAACATGAGGATCTGTTTGTTTTCCAGAGCCTGGTAAAAAATGCACGACAGACTCTGACTGTGATGGCGCGTTGAAGGAATTAAGTGGTAAATGTGACTTGACCAAGGGGAGATGCATCTGTGCTGATGGCTATTCTGCAACGGGGGACAAGTGTGGTCAGTATTCAGAGTGTCTGCCTGGCTCTCAGTCTCTGTGTATCTTTCTCTTTCTCTTCCCGTATATGTCTATATCTAAGCCTTTCTGTCTGTCTGTCTGTCTGTCTGGCTCCATAAACTACGGCGCCATCGGGATGATCATTGGACACGAGATCACACACGGTTTTGATGAAAAGGGTCAGTAATTTATGTCTATACAGTTGTCGTTCTCGTTCTTTCTTTCCTCCCTGTTCTACGTCTGTCTGTCTGTATGTCTGTCTATCTGTCTGTCTGTGACTGCATGTCAATATTTGTATTTACATATAATTTTGTCTTCTTTTCCCTCTCTGTTTTATATCCTTGTATCGGCCACTTTCTCTTTCTCTCTACGCATATATCAATGTCTGTGCCCGTTTGTATGTCTGTCTATCTGTCTGTCTGTCTTTCTCACAGTCTGCCTGTTTGTCTGTATGTCTGTCTGCCTGTCTCTTTGCCCTTCTGTCTGCACATATATGATACATTCATTTTCCACTCTCTATCCATCCATCTATCTCTATCTATCTATCTATCTATCTATCTATCTATCTATCTATCTATCTATCTATCTATCTATCTATCTATCTATCTATCTATCTATCTATCTATCTATCTATCTATCTATCTCTCTATGAATCTGTTTATCCTTTTTGTAGTTATCCATCTATCAGTCTATCAATCTATTTCACTTTAGCTCTCCCTCATTCTCTATGCCTCTCTCTCTCTCTCCAACTCTCTCTCTCTCTCTCTCTCTCTCTCTCTCTCTCTCTCTCTCTTTTCTGTGTGACACACTGTGTATCTCAAAGTAACAGTTGACCTGTCCTCTTTCCTCAACTAAAGATGGTGTGGCTCAGCTAGCAGCCTCCATACTGCTCGTCTTGGTGGCAGCAATCTTTACTCGCCTCATGTAAAGATAAGCCGGTCCGGTGGCCGGTTCAAATCCCCATCGAGAGACCCGACAACTGAACAGTGTGCAGTCTACCACATAGGATGGGGAACTAGAGGTTGTCTATCAAGATACGGAACTCTATAAGGGCCATTGACTACGATACTGCTGTTAATGTGCATGTACTAATGTCATACGATGGTCTGTTTTTTTTTACCGATGTTTTATACATTAATCTCTACTACACTCTCTTATCTATATCAAACCGTTGGATATACTGCAGGCTTAAGTTATGCAATTGCTAAAGGTTCAGCTAAAGTAAAACGCAATAATAGTGTTGTATAAAGATTTTTTTACACAACCTATGTTAATCTTTTAATAAAATGTAGTATTTACTAATTTAGATCAGGACAAAATTAGTTGGCTTTGAAAATAACTGTTTAATAATAGCTATATTGTGAAACTATCAATGAGAGAAAAAAATGTACAAAAGCATAATTCTAAATCAAATAAGCAACACAAACTATGAAAAAAATTACTTCATCAATTCTTCAAGTTTTAGATACAGCTGTGAAAATTAAAACCAGTTCACAGCAAATTTGTTACCTGATACTGGTTGCGAATTTTTCGCCATAAAGACCAATATTAAATTTTGTTTTCGCTATGAAGAAAATCATGGGTTTGTGATTGTTGGCTTGCGACATACAAAATGCAGAGTTAAGCATTCCAAATGATTATGATTTCTTAAATAATTAACACAAAAAAGCCACCTTGATTCTTCCATAAAAATGTAACTGTTTATTCTGGTGATAAAATCATAACTAATTTTATTTACCAGCTTGAGCAATTAGAAAAGTAATTGTATTAAACTTCTATTATCAAGGTGTTTTTATTGAGAATTTACACATTTGTCATGAAGTAAACGAAAATAAAGGGGTAACACAGATTATTCAAAGATTTAGAAAATGAAATAAAGTGAAATGCACAGTGGTTGAAGTCGGATTTAACGAATTCGTGGACATCATAACTCGTTCGTTGGGACTTTCTAAGTAGGCCTATGACTATTTCTAAAATGGATTCCTAACTATTCCGCCGAAACGAATCAGGCAAGACCGGGATCAGCCAGAACGAGGCGTTTTCAAACGAATGCTTTTAAAAAAAAACCCAACAAATTATGCTCCGTTTTCTATCTTTGTGCCATAATGTTTCCTTTGACAATCAAACGTATTTTTCTAAATGCCTCCTTCTCTCTATTTCGTAAACTGTGCCAATATGAATCGCTTTGTGGAGAAATACATGGCAGTTAAATATGATATTTTTCTCAAGAATTGACCGTTGTTTTAATTAAAGTTTGTTAAATTAGTATTTATTCTTTCTGGACTTTAAATATTTATAACGGAGACTTTTGTTTTCAAATTTTCAATCCACAATTGCACACCTAGTTAAATCTAATTCAATATGGAATTAATTTTTTTTTTACAGTTTTGAAAACATTGGCCTGCAAAACAATTGAGCGTGTCGTTGTACTTGGATGGTGTCCTTAATTCCAAATCTGTTTACAGTTCCTTAACACTCGGCATTTTGTAAGAGATGCTGAGACAGCGCATCATCCTTTAACTCTAGTAGGAAAATGTGTACAGTTTGACTTTGAAATGTAGCACCAAAATGATGGGTTTTTTTTACCTCAGTTTTGTAAAGGATTAACCCATTTCTAAAACACATAAGTTAAAGAGTATTTTAGTGATGCCCTTGGATGTTATAAGCTTAAAACTGAGTGGACGAATCTTTGATGAGTCCTGCTGCATAATAATATGTTTAAATTATTTGTGATTCCTGCTGTATAATAATGTGTTTAAATTGTTGATGTTTTACTGCTGTAGAAGACATGAATCATTTCTAAGACTTCAGCAATATAGAGAGGCATAAAGATTATTAAACACTAAAAAAATCTTTAACCCAATAATATAAGAACAGAAATACCACAACTACGGATTTAAGAGGCGCAGGGCATTTACATATTGAAGACTAGATAAGCAAAAAAAAAAAAATTATTCATACAGGTACAGATAATTTCGTCAAATGTGATTAACTTTTTCAGGTAGTTATGAAATTAGCTACAATCTTTTTTTTCGATCAACCTTACTGATACATGTACGGGGATAGCAAGAGATAGATATTTAACAATAAGTATTCCATTGTTTCATTTTAATATTCATAATTAGATTTGCCTTTAAGAATTGACCTATTTTTCCAAATTCCTTGAGTCACTCCAAAGTGTAAAATTTATGTACAACACAAAAACAAAGTTTGTTGAAAAAAAAAAAAAAAAAAGAATTCCTGGTTGTCACCATGGGAAGTTGCACTGCGACGGCCGTTCATCCAAATTTCAAGTGACCGACATAATTATGTCCCCCCCCCCCCCCCCCCCCTCCCCTTTTCCTTTTCCCCATTTTGTAAATTTCACCTCACTCATTGAACACCTACCACATAGACGGAATGGTGAAGCCTTTTTTATGTCTCCTGGACTGCTGAAACCTTAGCAATACTATGAAGGTTTAGTCGTGTTTATATCATGCGCCTACACGCTGACGATTCTGTTTGATATGCAACATTTTTTTTCTATACTTTATATATTTTCTATCGTGATATGGAAAATAAATGAAATCAAAACATTTCTTTAAAAACAAGCTAAGCTTGTTTGGTTGTGTATACGTTTTTTCTTTGTGTTTTTGTTGTTTGAATTATTGTACTGTTTCATTTGATTAAGATTTATTTTAAAAGAATGCAAAATATTAAGAACCAAATGATTCCTCTACCAAGACCGGTTGAGACATGGTATCTCCGCACAGTATCTGTGTAGCAGCATGTAAACATGTTGGACGTTTGTCTTGAAGCCTGTCCACAATATAGCCTACAAATTGCTGACATTGGATGCTAAGCAACAACACTAAAATGTCATAAAATTTACAGTTAAAAAAATCCAGCAACAAGCAGAGGAGTTAAAGTTAGAGTTTGTAATTGTATGACGCACAGTATGTGTCAGCACAGTAACGGCTAAACTGTGTGTGCAATAAGCAGTGGAAAATTGACCAAAGTGTTCATTCAGTCCTTTCTTTTGGCTGTGCTCTTGGACTGTTTGGACCACCTTGTTAGGTCCTACACATGGATCTTTTAAACTTCTTTATGTTTTACGCCCATATTTATGCTTTTACCACTCAGATAGATAAAGGACTCACTGTTGCTACCAGTATGATGTATTAACTGACTTAGGTAAGCATGGGATTGATTTAACCGTTTCCGTGCTGACGTGCTGACGTGTAGTAAAACAAACTCACTCACTCCTAAGGATCGTATAGGGCAATGCAGTGTCATCAGGGTACCTCAGGTCTCTTAGTTTAAGTCCTTGGATGCAAGGCTTATTAAAAGATTATTTCTTGGACTGTGTTCAACATTTCTAATTATATGTCCTCGGTAAAAAAACTGAAGAGATGTGGCGAGAGAATGCAGCCTTGTCTTACGCCTTTGCGAATAGGGAACCAATTTGATGTACCACACTCCAGTCTTACTGCAGCCTCCTGTCCGACATACAACCCTTTTATCAATCTTATGATATTAGGATAAAAATGTATCACTTTTAGTGTTTCCCACAGCTCCTCATGCTTTGCACAGTCAAATGCCTTTGAAAAGTCAATACAACAGATGTGCAGGTTACCATCAGTCTGTCTAAATTTTTCAAATAAGTCTCTAAGATTAAAAATATTGTCTCCTATATTCTGCCTTTTGTCAATCCTGCTTCTGATTGTATTTTGTTTTCCGAATGTTCCTAATGATTTTAATCATGATTTTGTTTGCGTGACTAATCAGAGCCATTGTTCTGTGGTTAGAGCATTGTTGTAAATCACCTTTCATAGGAGGGATTATAAAGACATATTTTTTCCAATCTGTTGACCAATCTCCCTTGTTCCAGATATTTTGGCATAGCTTGTTAGACAAATTAATCACTGGATATCCACCTACTTTTATCATCTCAGCTGTAATGTCGTCACACCCTGATATTTGTTTCGTTTTTAAGATTGTAAATAGCCCAGTCCAGAGAGAAAGAGAGAGATACAGTTAAGTGGAGGAGGTGGGATGTCGTTGCCCCTTTGGGTGAGAAGGGGGAACGAGGGTCCAGCGACGGAGGGGGTGGGAGGGTGGTGTCCAGCGCTTTGCTCTATAACTACAATTATAAGATCAGTGTATAACGTAACCGACTGCGCCAGACTTAAGTCTTCGTACTTCCACTATGGTTCTGTGAGTCAACATGAAAAAGATTTTTGGCTTAAGTACAACGTCGCGGTAGCTTACAAATTTTTTCGAGCTTTCTTATTCATATAATTTTATCTTAACACGAGCCGTAAACTTACTACAACGTTGTACTTAAGCCCAAGGTATAAGTTGGTAGCTATATATACTGATCTAACAATGCCAGATTTAGGGCGGGGCGCGTGGAGAAACGACTCACCATCTCCTCCTCTAAACTTCATCCACACTAACCAAAGCAAAACAAAGATAACAGCAGCAACATCAAATAAAAATTAGTAAAAATGCAAATGCAGTTTAACATTAAACTTATAACTCAGCTGTACAATTTCAAGAAACGCGCTTTAAAGAGGCATTGTATTATTATAAACCCCCTATGCAAATGATATTAATAATTGTGGTTTTTATACGGGCTGAGATCTTGTTCGTATAACCTCTGGTAAACACGACTCATTTTATTTGTTCACATATCTAGATTTTAATTAGAAACCTCGTAACCGGACACTGTTTTCGTGACCTCACTGTAATGAAGATAATTGTTTATTTGCCAATCCTTGCCTCAATAACAAAGAGGGTCAAGATGACTCAAAGATCTGCAGTTTGCACTGACAGTTTGTCTCGCCGTCAACAATAGGGATAAAGCGTTGGTATTTACCGCCAGAGCTATAAATGCAAAACTCATGTGCCAGAACGCAGCACAAGGTAGATCACGGTTTAAACAGGGTGGCTTTATATAATTTTGTAACTGGAAACACGTTATTGACGTCTCTGTGCTAATGAAAAATTAATAGAACACATAGATGACACAATCTCTTTCAATCGAAGATTGTAACATGATAGGCAAGTCGAATTAGATAACATTACATCGCAAATCAGAAGTATAAATGGAGATCAATTTTAAGGCGCCTGATCAGTGAAATTAAGTTTATTTCTTTAGAGGACACGACGACTTGGTCCGAGCACCACAAAAAGAATTGCTGTCAATTTCTTTTTTCTTCATGAGATATCTTGGGCACCTCCTTATCACCCACAGTCACCATTATTTTCAATGCCAAATGTTGATAACGCCCTGGTTTTAATTAGAATCACAACACCCAGGGGATCCTGTTAAATTGAATCTTCAAATTTAATGCACCGAGGCTTGACTACGAACAAATCAAGGCGCGTGTGCGCTGGGCTTGTCTCATAGATGATTTAGTTAATTACTAAACTTTATAAAACAGTGTGGGTTGACATTTTCTAATGGGTAGGCCTAAACAAACAAAGGCCTTACACACACTGTCTTAAACTGACCATAATATTGCCCTTGCTTTCATGGAGCCTTCGAAAGAGTTAATTTTGCAAACACACTCTACTAGTTTCAGTTATAAAAAAAGAGGTGTGGCATGAAACTGTCGGGGTTTAAAGTATTACTCTCAAATTCGAGGAGGTATTGGAGTGTTATGGTGGCACCTTTTGACTTATGTGCAGCAAAGGAATCACAGTTTAGAGCCTCTGAAAAAATCCACATCAGAGAAATTTTGTAATATCTTTATATTACAGATGTAAAGCGTATTCAGAATTTATTCATTGTTTTAGCTAGTTATGTCTCTAACATGTTTTATGAAGAGATCAAAAACATCAGCAGAGAGATTAGTTTTACAGGCTTGCATATGTGATTTATACATTTCTTTAGTAGACGAGCGACGCCAGTATGGCAAGTTCAAACGTATCTTTTTGACGAAGAACCAAAAGAAAAATACACCATTAAAGCTTCCCTTCAACAAGCAGGCCCAGGTTTCCGAATGTTGAAATTTAATTCAGAACGCTCCCACATTTCAAATATAATATAGTTTTCCGCATTTCAAATCAAAGAGGTGTTCTTAGTTTTAACTGAAGATGATCGTCCCCAAAAACCAAAGTGACAATATTGACATGTCCACCCGTCTTTCAGGAAGAATCAGATGTTCTAGAATAGATTAAGTCCCATCCCCACAACTGACTTTGCTTCAATAAAGTCAAGAAAAGTGCCACGACGTAAGGGTCGTGTTTTGAATAAAGTTCATGACATGTTACCATCTGTATGGATAAAGAATTAACTCTTTACTTTTAAACTTGTTTTTGTTTTTCCTCCATTGGGTTATCATTTTATTCCAAAAGGGAAACAATTAATCTCAATCTCACCCTAGCAATATGTAAAATATTACGTAAACAAAAAACAAAAACCTTCGTATTATAGTATAATCATTAATTTGAGGGAGTGAGGGGCTCACCAACTAAAATGGGCCCATGGCCCCTGTAACATTAGTCCGACCTGCGATCAAACCAATATTGGACATGGCGGCCTGATGTGATCTTTTCAACTTAGCACATTTATTTTATGCTATGATAAGTTTGTTCTAAAAACTGGTGATGCTTGCATCAGTAAACGTCATTTTGAATTGGAACTGTCCCCTCTTTTTTTCTACATTGTAACATAGATTTGAGTATATTGAAAAGTTATTATGACATAATTATATGTAAACAAAATTCTGTAAAAGGACTTAAAAGAACTACATGACCGAAATCATAAGGTATATTTATACATTATTATTTTCATTATGAACTGAGTGCTTGGTTCTCGTTGCTTTTACTGTGTTCGAGCTTTTTGAAATAGACATTAAAACTCCCTGTCATAATTAAAAAAGACTCTGTCCAGCACTGTAGAATTTCACAATTTGTTCAGTGTATAATAGATTTCACTGAAATAGATCACCTGATGTGTACTGATATAATGTCTCAAACATCTTCAACGAACAGATTCTAATCCCTTATCTTGGCTGGAAAAGAGGAAGAAATTCCAAACCCTGATATAGCTTACTCTGGTTTTCACAAATCTAAACAAAAGAAAAAACAACTAAAATATAAGATTTGATCTGATCTAATCTTTATAGTACAAAAGCTGTCATAAAGGTTTTAAGTATGTTTAATTAAGAAACCATTCCATTTGCCCTATTCTTCTAAGCTCACAAAATAGAATTCGAAACAAATTATCAAAATGATGTTGCATAGACAGCATGTTATCAAAGAAAACTCCAAGGTTCTTCGATTTATCAGTAAATGTAACTCTCATTCTCAATGCATATATATTTTGCAGTTGATTCGTATCTTTTCTTAGGGTTACATAGTATCACTTCTGTCTTATCTTCATTCATCTTGAGTTTGTTAATACTCATCCATTTTTTTTTACATCATCGATATATTGTTCCATGGTGGTGGATAAAACTGATTCATTTTGTGGTAACAAAGATTAATACAGCTGAGTATCAACAGCATACATGTGATCATTTACATCGTGCTTTCTAATCAACGTCCCAAGAGGTTACGTGTTCAAAGTGTAAAGTGTGGGACCCAGGACAGAACCTTGTGGAACCCAAATTTCTAATGACACTGTCATTGATCTCAAATTATTTACAAGAATTGATTATCATCGATCCGCCTGGTATGACCAAAACCAATCCACCACTGAACCTGATATACTAAACGTCCTGGACAAGCGCTCAATAAGAATATTATGGTCAATAGTGTTGAACGCAGCTCTTAAAATCCAGTAAAGCACGAATGGAAACTTTACCTTCGTCAGCTTCACATAAGGGAAATAAGCCCACGAAGAGAGAAGAAAATCAGAGGAAACGGTTGAAGCGGCCAAACAAAACTAAAAACCGCTAAAAAGAGTAAGTTTATCAATATGCTCAAGTTGTCTCTTTTATATAAACACGATTGACACCCTAAGCGCTTTTGCTTGTTGAATTCAGTAACACATCACGTTACTGAATATCACAATGCTTAGTTATCTAAAAGAGTTTAAATATAATTGTGGACCCCATTTACATGATCTCCCTGAATTGTTTCATTTATTTTGTCTCATATTATGGGAATTTAAAAAAGTGGGAAGGGGGAATCGAAAGAGAGAAATGCGCTTAGGATGCTGTTTGAATCATTGACAAAACTGAATCTATAATCTGTGTCGGGAAATTCTACCTATTCCTAGGTTCGAAAGAACACTTATAAAAGAGAATACATCTGGACAACCCTCATAGATTTATTCTTTTTTTTTTTTTTCATTTTCAATAAGCTACGGTACATAATAACTACAAGTATGAATATCATCCTCCGTAGCACTTATTGCTGTCTTTACACAAAATGAATAAACGCATTTATAAACCTATAGTATTTTTATACATATCAAAGAAAACATTATAAAATGGCCTATACTTGCAAAACATTTATGCCTAAACAACACTGAGCCAAAAAAAAGACTACTCTGTAAAGTGGGGTGGATAAGATTGTAATTTCGGAAGTGTGTTGTTGTCTTTGCTTTGCGTCAAACATCAGCAATATAATCAACAGACGGTATTGTGGACGGGCCCCAAGACTAAAATCTGACAAGTTCACCGGCTGCCACACATAGACAATGTAGAGATACCGTGACTCTGTCTCAGTCAGTCACCTTAAACTGACACCGACCCAAACAATAGAGAACAAGCCACGGCCCCCCTGCGTGGAAAGCCGATGTTCTACCCGAGGGCCACCGCGCCCACTTTTATGTCAGAACTAGTAATAAAAATGTAAATAAGAAATGCATTTATGGAGTGTCGTGTGGGAAAACCATTTTGTCACTCTACGTCCCTCTGTCTCCACATTTCGCAATCAGGTAAATCAGTTCGCCCCACCCAGTGGTAGAACATCGGCTTTCCACGCAGGGGGGCCGTGGCTTGTTCTCTATTCGGTGTCAGTTTAATGTACCGGCTGAGACAGAGTCAGGATCCCCTGTCTTGTGTGGCAGCACATAAAATTGACAAACGTCAGTCTTGGGGCCCATCCACAATATAGCCTATACAGTTCTGATGTTGGACGTTAAACCAACTCTACTCAACTCGCTCCAACTAGCCCGTACCAACTCTTTCCTTTCTGTTTACTCTCGCTCTCTATTCGCTCATCTCTCAAAATACTAAAATAGGAGAAAAAAAAAAAAGAAAAACGGTGACAGGCAGGAATCAGTTAAACATGCTGAGATTAGATCAGCGGTTCTCAGAAGTTAAAAACACTGGTCTGTGTTTATCTCTCTATGTTTGCCTCTCTGTCATCCTCATCCACTTTCTCCCTTTCTGTTTAAGAAACTTACCGCAAAGCCAGTAAATACAACAATGTTCTGGGTTTTTTTCGCCGGACCATGGATCTATACCATGTAGATTACTGGACTGTAGGTCGGTCTAGCTGGTTACAGTCATGTCGCGAGAGAGACTCCCCAGCGCCCCATTGGTACAAACCGCCCGCTCTAGCCGGTGCGCGAAACATCCTAATACCTATTCTTGTGCTTGTTCCGTTTCCATGGAGCCAAGCTCACGTGACCATAGTCAGCCAGTAATGCTACGAAGACGTTTTTGTATTTTAATACTTGTGCCTTGTCCCCACTGGTCTAACGCCCCAATCTTTAAATAGCATTTTAATTGCAGAGTAACGGGTATATAAGAAACCTCACATTTCCAGTTGCATCCACTTCCAAGCTTGTTCCCTGAGTTGGTATTGTTACTGACTCTTGTTTAATCATTTCCTAACGTCTTTTGCGAAACATTAAAGCTCTTTCTTTGTGGCTCCGAGTCTCACATTCTAGCCCTGTTTCAGACAACTTACTACAAGTGAAGATGAAGTTGGTCTTGGCCATTTGTATGATCCTGGGAACTGTTGGTAAGTTGCAACCATTAATTATTGTACAACTGGATCTAAATTTACTTTGTTCTTTATCATTAACTTTCTTCTTTTTTTTCTTCTTTAATATTTTACTGCATAAGGGTCTTTAGTTGCAACGTTGTGGTGAGCTTGCGACTGTCCTAACATGTAAGAATAAGAATACTTAATGCAGCCTTGTACTTACGAGCCTATGACTGTAAACCTGTTCTTTATAGACTGCTCGTAATTTCTTAGGATCAGTGCTAGCTATGTTCACATCGCTTTAACTCTGTTGGTATTGTGTTGGTAAAGTACGTAAATCTTTCAGACGTTAGTAATGAGTCCCGTCAACAATATAGCCTATATGGTGCTGACTTTGGACGCTAACCAACAACAAACGCCGGTAAAGGATCAGTTTCTCAGTCGAACCCAGTAAACGCCTGTCCATTCAATGCAATTGGTGCTTTTCTAAGAAGCTCACATAACTTATGCGCCTTAATGCTTTTTATCAGACGGTCCGTGGTTCGAACCCGACGATCGGTAAAAACTCATTAGTCCAATTTTATCTGCTGCTAGTTAGATCGGTTTTTATGTGACCAGTGCAGACAGGACTCCAGGTTACCTTGCCTTGTCTCGTGTCTGACGGCACTTAAAATTGTCAGACGTCCGTCTCGGGACCTGTCCACACTATTGTCTATTGTTTGCTAACTTTGGACATTAGGTAACAAAGTAAACACTCAGAAGATCACTAACTTAATCCAAAAACTTGGCATAAAATTATATACTTTATAGTCACCTATAGATATTTATTCATGAAAATAGAAGGTAACTTTGTAAAAGGCGATAAAACAAAAAGAAAAGAGCATTATTACACAGGCGTGTGAAATGTATTGGCAAAAATGTTGATGCCTCTCTAACTCTCTATCTCTCTCTCTCTCTCTCTGCCTCTCTCGTTTATTCTCTTTCTCTCTTTCTCTCTCACTCTCTTCCTCCCTCTCTCTCTCTCTCTCTCTCTCTCTCTCTCTCTTTCGTTCTCCGCCTCTTCGCATTATTCTCTATAGAGGGAGGGAGAGAATTCTCTCCCTCTCTCCGGGTTTAACGCCTCTTCGCCTCGCTCCCTCTCTATTTTATGTATCCATGTCTCCATGTCATGCTCTATTTCTATATCCTCTCTTTCTCTCTTCCTCTGCCACTATTTCTGTCTATATCTCTGTCTCCGAGACATGTCCTAGCTGCTGTCAATGAAGTTAAGAAAACAATCAACCAACCAATGTGTCTTTGAAGAGGGGAGTAACCTTTACCCTACTACGCATAAAAAAAAATCTGAGAAGTCACACAAATAAATGTATTCCGACTCAATGAAAAAAAAAATTGACTGATATATAGTATAAAGAAGATTGCATTAAAAAAAAGAAATGTTAATTTTTTTTTAGCAAAGAGATCATGTTTCGTTGTACTTCAAGTGCTTTTTGTGAACTTTAGTAATATCTGGTAAATTCTCGTGTGTTCATTATTTTTTTAACGTGCCATTAGACACATTGAAAACACATTATTCACAAAATAAAAAATAAAAAACTGCGAAAAGCAGGCAAAAAATTAAAAAAAAAACATTTAATAATTAAAAAAAAACAACAAAAAACTGCGAAAAGCAGGCAAAAAATTAAAAAAAAAACATTTAATAATTAAAAAAAAACAACAAAAAACTGCGAAAAGCAGGCAAAAAATTAAAAAAAAAACATTTAATAATTAAAAAAAAACAACAAAAAACTGCGAAAAGCAGGCAAAAAATTAAAAAAAAAACATTTAATAATTAAAAAAAAACAACAAAAAACTGCGAAAAGCAAATAAATAAATAAATAAATAAATAAATAAATAAATAAATAAATAAAAATAGTTAAAATCTTAATAATGAAGATGTTGTTGGTATTCATTATATTGAGATTAATCAATAAGACTATTAAAAAATCTGTGCCTGTAATCTTTCCCCGACAGGCCGATTCTGTCAGGTTGACGCCGTTGCCTGTAACGAAGACAAAAGCGCTTGTTTGAAGACTGACTTCACCACCGAAACATGCGATAAGTCTAAAAAATGCAAGTGTTTGGCAGGCTACGAACCTACCTTGGAAGGGTGTATCAGTAAGTAATTTCTATTACCATGATCATTATTATTTTTATTATTTTGATTGTATTATTATTGTTTTGTTGTTATTATTATTATTATTATTATTATTATTATTATTATTATTATTATTATTATTACTATTATTATTATTATTACTTTTATTTTTATTGCTGTTGTTGTTACTGTTATTATTATTACTATTATTAATATTATTATAACTTTTTGAAATTTATAATCTTCATTATAGAGAAGCCAAATAAGCCAACTGTGGATCTCGATGGCATACACAATGACGAAGCTCTAGAGGGTAGCAACGTTAATTTAACATGCAACGGTGAAGCAGCATCGGAATACAAGTGGTACAAAGATAGGGAATTGGATGCGAAACAGACGCGTCCAAACGCGATATTTCGAATGGACAAAGGCAACATAATAATTGAGTAAGTAAAATAAGTATAAGTTGGTTGTTTCTTCAGTTTCATATTTGTCTGGTTGACTAGTTGGATCCTGCATAATTAAGTATGGTTGGCTGAGTGGTCAGTATCATGTATGTAGGGTTAGTTGACTGGTTGGCTATATGTGTGTATGGTTGTTGACTGATCGGTGTTATGTGTATAGGGTTAGTTGACTGGTCACTTATATGTTTGCAGGGTTAGTTGACTGGTCGGTTATGTGTGTATGGTTGGTTGACTAGTCGGTTACACGTGTGTATGGTTGGTTGACTGGTCAGTTATATGTGTGTATGGTTAAGTGACTGATCGGTTATACGTGTGTATCTAAGCGTCCATATGACCTCTCAGGTGTGTATGGTTGGTTGACTGATCGAATTCATGTGTGTATGGTTAGTTGACTAGTAGGTTAAATGTGTGTATGGTTTTTGTATGATTGAGTGACTCGTTGGTTCCATGTGTGTTTTGGGGGTTAACTAGTTGTGAACTTGCTGCGGGTATTGATAACCTGAAGAAAATGTAAATCCCTTACGGTAAAACTCAAATTACGCAATCTCTTTTTATCACCTTCTCGTTCCTTTCAAATCAGTGTCTTCCATACCTGAACCATTTTTATAACCGGATCGTCATGATTTTTCCTTCTGAAACTTAAACGTTTCTGATGTAAACGCAATACACGTAAAAAATCAAGTAATTATTGGCTGTCGTTTCATGACAATAGATCATGAGGAAGAAATTAACGGAAAGGAATAAACAGTAACTGTCGACCATACCACATGATTGTGTGTGTGCTGTAAGTCTAGCAGGTGTATAGTCGAAAAAAGTGTTCTCTTTATTAGTATAATCAAACAATATTGTGTTTTGCAATGTATTAGTTTCTCGCTTCATTCGTGATAATGTATCGTCTTATTTGAATGCGCATGAAATATTTTCTGAAACACTGACCAATAAAGGATAAGTCACTAGGTCGTTTAAAACAGTGGATTCGACCAAAACCTGTGGCCCTAGTGGTACTAGTGGGAAACTTTTTAAAGGCTGTTCAGATCAACTAGTCCCTGTCTTCACTTCCACTTACAATAAATACTTTTCTGAGTATGATATCTCCACAATTTTGAAAAAAAAAACCCATCCCTGTTCTTAACAAAATCCAAAATTCCGTGTAATGACGTTTTTCGACCTGCAGCTCTGACATCGTTAGTGGTGAAGTGTGAGGAAAAAATAGTTTTACGCAAACTTCTAGCTGCGGTAAATGTTCTTCTAGACCCATTTCAATTTACCTATAGTGGGGCACGAAGCACCGGAGATGCTGTTGTATTCTTCTTAGGCAGAGTGTTTAAGCATCTTGAATCACCAAAAACGTATGCTTGTTATTCTGTTTGTAGATTTTTTGTCTGCCTTTAAAGTTTTACAACTTCATCTTTGTATATATATATTCAATGAAAACTATTCGATATCAGTTGTGTGTGTGTGTGTGTGTATGTATGTGTGAGCACCTATGTGAGAACGTGTGTGAGTTTTGTAACCTGTGAATTCACTGTACATATTATATTCTGTAACCAAACAAAGTTTCCCATGTGGACGAAGTAGTGATAATATCTTATCTTATCTTATCTTATCTTTTCAAAATTCGAACTCTTTTTCTAAAAATAACAACACCGCACTGGCAATGCTGCAGTGTTTTTCTAAAAATCGACAACATGATACTGTATAGTTATTGTTTTTGCAAGTCCTTCGAGCCTTATGCCATGCCTACACAGCTCTAATGTCCTTTTCACTGTGATCAAAAGATCTCTGTGCCTTTACAACTTTGCTAAGTATGTATGTTCTTTGTCAACGTTAAACATCAACAACTAGGCTATATCGAAGTATAGTCGCAAGAGAAGCGTCTGATAGTTTTTCGAGATGCCACGCGAATACAAAGCGAGCAGGTAATCAAACTCTACCAAAACCTAACAAAAACAGTAGGATGCATGGTGGTCCAACCAGGGATCGAACCAGGCTTTTCTCGATTAGTAGTCACGTGATCTACTGTGAGACTTTTATTCCCTACATCACTCTATTTTGTAATTTAAACAAATTACACAATACACTAAACAATCCAGAGTGTTATAACAATACTAAAAATCCTCCCACAAAATGTTATCTTAAAGCCTCCTTTTAACTTCTCTTCCACAGATGCGCACTTGTCTCGAGAGTAGAGTCGGACAAAAGCGGAGCACTGACTATAAAGTATTTGAAAAAAGGTAAGAGAATTCAAAACAACAAATATCATCAGTTCTTGAACTCACAAGTATCTCATTCATTAATGGTTGATCTTTTATGGATTTTCAAATTTATTTGTAAAAATTGCCCCCACAGATAGAACGGTTTTTACACTTTCAGTCTAGTAGGGCTGTAGGCCAAACAAAAATTAATTTGGCAGTGTGAGTCAAAACAAACATGTTAATCATCGTAGCATATCGCTGCGCACCTGTTGTTTTGAAACGATCGATATCAAATTTTCGATCTCTTATAAATTGTCAACAATATCCTAAAATAGTGCGCACAAATATTAGACAGTTTGCATGGTTGCAGTGTAGGCTGAAAAATACTCACTAGTTATCAATCTGTACTATCTATGTTAAAATAATAGAAACAAATAACTCCTGCCCCTATTGAGTAATTTTTTGCACTTCGTCAATATGGTGAATTAAACTTCTAATTTTGCAATCATCAAAGCCCATAAGTTGATTACAGGCCCTAAAAATGTATTGAATAAATGATTTTTTTAAAGTAGCTTTATAGCTTTTAGTCTCACAGGTTTCATAGACGATCATAATTATGCGACGACTGGCCTAATATATAGATATATAAAACCTTTGTCACGTTATACTAACCATGGCGACCAGCGGTGGGCTCGAACCCACGACCTTGGTTTAAAAAAAGCTATGCTTTTTACTCTTGGACCACTGCGTCCGCCATAAACAAACCGTGATCTCGAAAATTCTTTAATTGCCACTAAAGAAATCGTTAACAAGTACCATTTACAGATGTGTTTTCTTTTATTCAGATTCTACAGCAACACCGAAAATCAATTTCTCCCCCAACAAAGTTGCTGAAAACAAAAAGTACACGGCTACATGCACTGGGTATCCTTGGGGGTTTGATGCCAACAAAAATGTGATATTCAAAAAGGTGGGTAAGAATTATTATTGTCAAAATGCATGTGATATCCGATGGTGTAGGATTATACACGTGCAATGAAAGACAGAGAGAGAAAGAATGAGTGACTAATGGAGAGTGAGAGAGGGATAGAGAGAAAGAGAGAGATATAAAAGAAGAGAGATCTATAGTTTTAGATTATTGGAAGTCGCTGCCTTTTCGCACTTTGTAAGTTTTACCATGTTGATAACGCGCAGTAGAAGATGGTGGTCAGAGATTGCATTGCATAAACATAGACATACATAGATAGAGTTAAAGAGATAAAAGTAAAAACAGAAATATAGAGTAAAAAAATCAAAGAGGGGTTGAATGAGAGAGAGAGAGAGAGAGAGAGAGAGAGAGAGAGACTCAGGGAGAGAGAGAGAGCAAGTGAAAAAGAGGAAGGCAGACAGACATACAGAGAAGGACAGAAGTAGAGGAGCAGACATGCATACAGGCATACAAAGAGAAATGCGGAAAGAGATGGTGAGAGATAATACATAGAGAGAAAAAGACAATCCCTTAATAATAATAATAATAATTCAGTTGGTAGCCTGAATGTCTCGTTGGTTCCTTGTGAGTACGGTTGGTTGGTTGGTAGGGTCCATGTATGTATGATTGATTGACTGGTGTGTTCCATGTGTGTTTGGGTGGTTGACTGATTGATAACTTGCTGCTTGTATTGATAACCTGAAGAAACTGTCAATTCCCATACGATAAAACTAAAATTCCCCACCTTCTTCATATAGCCTTCTCTTTCGTTGTAAATGTTCTTCCCTTCCTGAACCACTCAACAATCAAACAGTCAAATAATTATTGGATGTAGTCTTACCTCATTAGATCAAAAACAAGAAATTAATTAAAATTATTTAATAGTAAACATATTGTATCTACCCTACCACAGGTGTGCTGTACGTTTAACAGAGTCGAAAAAAAAGTGTTCGTTTATTAAATCCAATGTATTATTGTTAGTTTTACAACGCACAACGTTTCTTTTAAAATAGACAACACAAATGGCACTGCCACAATCTTTATCTAAATAACAGCAACAACAACAACAACAAAATACTTACTGTGCCAAAATGATTTTCAGAAAATAGACCACAGAATGTTTTCACTGCTTAAACGTTTTTTTAAGACCACATGATTCTGGCACTGCCACAACGTTTTTCTAAAATGAAGACCACAGAAAGCCGATATGCCGTCGTTGCCACAACATTTATTTAAAAGTATACAACACAATACTTGCACTAAGAATACAACGTCAAGAAACGACAGCACGGCCATCACTCTATCTAGTAACCAACTCACATCGTTCATCACTAGCCTTCTCCCAAGTCGACGCGTATTATGTTCACAGTGTGATATTGTTTTTCCTTCTCTTTCTACACTTTACTCTCTTTCCTTGAAGATTTCCTCACAATAAATTATTGTTTTGTAAGTCCTTCGGGCCTATCGCCATGCCTACACAACTTTAATATTCGTCTATTTATTGAGGCCATAAGGTCTCTATGCGTTTATAACTCTGCAACGTATGTGTGTAATTTTCAACATGCAACGTCAACAACTAGGCTTTATCGAAGAATGGTCGCGAGACTAGTGTCTGATGGTTTCTGGCGATGCCACGCAAAGACCGAGCGTGTGTAACGGGGCATAGAAATCTCAGGCGATTGTTGAAAATACGAAAATACAAACAGCTCTTTTTGGTAAATATTTAATGATAATATAGGAATTGTCCACCCTTTTGGATATGAGCGTCTGTTAATGAAGGGCAAGTTACTGGGGTTAACTTGTGTTTGTTAATCATGACACAATGTACTCATTGTGCTGAATGGGCATGGCCATCGATAAAATGAACTTGTAACTCATATTTGTGTGAAAATAAGGTTATTCGAATTTGAAAGATACTAAAGTTTTGTATTATGTATAACACTCAGTTAATCGTTTACTGTGATCCCAATATATCGATACCTACCAAACAAGAAGTGTGCATGGGGGTATTAGTGTGGATCAAACCAGGATTTTCCCGATGAAAAGTCGGGTGCTCTAACATTAAAACTACTCTTTTACTGCCTCATTGTAATTGGAGATGTAAATACAACACACTAAAGAATCCAGAGTCTCATGACATTACTTAAAATCTTCACTCTAAGAAAACCCCAAAGTCTTATAACATTACTGAAAAGAGAACCTAGAAGGTAGGTGGTCTAGAATCTATAGGAAGAAAGAAAGTTGCACAGTTCTAGAATAAACTCAACAAGACCTCAACAGCCGTTACTGGAAAATAAAAGGCAAAGTATTTGCTGTTATGTTGCTCTAAGGTCAAAACAACAGTTCCGACTTAAGAATAAACTACATAGTAGTAGGCTCTAAAGCTCCAACAACAATTTTGACTTAAGAATAAAATATATAGTAGTTGGCTCTAAGGTTGCATTAACAGTTTTGACTTAAGAATGAACTACATAGAGTTTCTTCTAATGTTGCAAAAACAGCTTTGACTTAAGAATGAACTACATAGAGTTTCTTCTAATGTTTCAACAACAGCTATGACTTTAAAATAAACTAGATAGAAGTTGGCTCTAATGTCACAACAACAGTTTTGGCTTAAAAGGTTTCAACCTAAGCGTACATAACGCATACAGTTTACAACAACAACAACAGCAACAACAACAACAACAACGACAACAACAACAACAACAAAAAGATCTACGTCCTTCCTTATAAACGAACCGTGGTCCTGAAAAGCAGTTAAATATCAACATAGAAAATCGAACAAGTATCATTTCGGTTGTGTTTTCTTTTATTCAGCTTCGACAACTACCCCAACAGCGTCTACAGCAACACCGAAAATCATCTTTAATGCCGACAAAGTCGCGGAGACCAAAGAATACACTGCTCAATGCACTGGGTATCCTTGGGGTTTTGATCCCACTGGCATAAAATTTACAAATGTGAGTAAGAATAATTATTTAAAAAATACATGCTATGTAAAATAGTGTAGGGTTATACATCGTGCAATGAAAGACAGAAAAGAAAGGGAGATAGAGTGAATGAGTGAGTGAGTGAGAGACAGACAGACAAACAGACGTACCGGCAGACGGACAGATTGACAGATAGACAAAGAAAGAGACAGACAGAGACAAACTGACATAGATAAAGACAGAGACAAAGACAGAGAGAGAGATAAATACAGACATAGGAGACCGAAAGAGAGAGAAAGAAAGATAGAAGGAGAGAGAGTGTGATTGAGAGGGAGACAGACAGAGAGCCAGACGCCCAGTCAAAGACAGAGACAGAGGAGCAGACAAGCATACAAAGAGATATTCGGAAAGAGACAGTGAGAGATAATAGATACAGATAAATACACACTCCCTGACAAACAGACAGAAGAACAGACAGTCAGACAGACAGACAGACAGGCAGACAGCGACAGAGAAATATTTTGCCTAATAAAATGTGCGTGTGTGTGTGTGTGTAATTATAAATATAGAGAGCGACAGAGACAGAGACAAATAGTCAGCCATAGAGATACACACAGAAAGCAAACCCAGAAAAATAGAGACAGAAATGTGTGTTAAACAAAACATTATTAAAATGTCTCTAACCCAAACACAGGAAGCCGGAGAAGTGAAGACGCCGAAACAAACACAAAAGAAAACACAAGAAGAATACACTTGCAAATTCGTGCTGACCGGCTTTAAGTTCCCGGGTACATCAGCGACGGAGAAAGGTCCTGAAGTAGTTGGTAAGTTCTTTCACTCCATACTTATCCCGTACTCTTCTTTTAAAGGTCCCCATCGAATGCATCCGTCTTTTGCATGGATGAGAACGTCCGCCGTAGCGGCGCGGAAGAAAATCTGGTACCACCGTGCACTTAGTGAATCCGTTTTTAACGGTCCAGGATATATGTTTAGTTCCCCAGTTAACAAGATAATGATTGAGATCTTGGATGATCTCACGCCATTGAAAGCTAGTGTAGTTCCTGTTAATGCAGTTCATGTCATATTTATCATGCATGCTCGACTTTTTCCACTGCATTTATCGAATTTTCAGAATACATGATGTAACCAAGGGATTCTGCATTCAAATAATGTATTAAAGACGTTTGTTTAAAGAATAAGTGTGACGGTTTGAAAATTGTGTCATTGGTTTTCGCCTTTGCTGGTGTTTTCTGTGAGTTATTTGTGTACCCCTATGCAAGATCACACTAAACCAGCATAGCCATTAAAGCAAACTCACTCACTCACACACTTGCCTCCTTCTCAGCTCAATGAGATAATTATTTAAGCATACAATATTGCATCTCTCTTACCGTCCATTCGTAGGTTATAATTCCACTCAAGAACTCTGGTGCAGGAGAAGTTTGACATTTGAGTTTCGGTGCTTCATTTATTTTGAATGCACGTGTACCATTCACGGGCATTCCCATGTACGTGATGTTAACGCTATCGATATCATCTGAAAATCAAATAGAGACGTGCGAAAGATAAAAGGTTATTCATAGACCAGGGGCTGCAAATAAATGATGTGGGTAGCATGTTGTTGTTTTTTGCAAAAGTGCCATGATGCGATAGAGAATGCGGATTTTATTCGAAAGGCTCAATGTTCAATCATTGATTAGGCCACCTTGTTACCTACTGATTGAATCGTTGTCAGTATGCAGTGTTTTCAGCTCTGTGGTGCCGTAACATCCTCCTTACTGACGTTAAATAATCTAAATGGTAGATTCGCTTTTACCGCTATCGGTTACTTTAATGGCTTCTTTATTAAGAGCCTTCCTTGAAACTTTTTTGCAGCACACCGTGAAATCGCAGGGCCTTTCTGCAAGTAAAAACAAACAGACAAACACAGGAACAAACAAATCAATGTTATTCTATTGGTGTCCCAACTAATGTGGACACGTTGCTGTCAGGGTGGTAGAGCCCGTACCAAGAAAAGACTTTTCTGAACGCCGTTCCGGTTTGTTCCTGAACTAACTCCTACCCGTCTGCAGTTTAAGAGTGAGTCAATATAAGTTAGTGTAACCATCAAGGTCGTCGAGATGGGGTATAAACTTTCGCACTAGTACAGTCATTTCAGGAGGTTCATGATACGAAAAAACTTCAAACATCTAGGCCCTTGATTAGTTGAACTGACACATGTTGCTACACTAGGTCTGGACACTCACAGAAAAAAAAACCTCATCAATTTAAATACGAATTTGGAGAGTGAGATACTGAAGCGAGCAGTGAACGTCCAGATAATAGAGGTCTAGCGAGTATGGGACTCATAGCGAAGACAGAGACTGCAGGTAAGGGAATGGGTACAAGCGTATAACGATAGCTCTATTATCTTATTGAGCCATTCAGCTTTAAAAAAAAAACACATGCCTAAGAGACGTGGTTATGTAATCTGTGATTGTCGTGTGGATAACAAGGCCTTTATAGTCAAGTAAATCAGGGAAATTCTATATCAGACTGTACATGTAGTAATTTTTCTACATGCTACGTACCTTGGTTTCTTAGTTGGAAACCAATAATGAGGGATTTGTCAATAAAGGACTTAAAAACAGCTCCCCTCTTTTGCAGGGCCGCACAAAACGGTTTCACTGTACCCGCGTTGGTATCAGGTTTCCTTCCGCAACGGACGTTCTCATCCATGCAAAAGATAAATGCATCTGGTGAGGACCTTTAGAAGAAGACTAAGGGATCAGTACGCAGTGAAAGAGCGGTCAGTAAGATAAACACTTACCATACACATCAGGGCTCTTCCTCGTTGTTATTATATTGGGGAAATTGAAACCGTCCATCTCGAATTGGCAAGTGTATTCTTCTGATTTTTCCACTTGTGTTTGTTCCGGCGTCGTCACGTCTATGCTTCCCTGTGTTTGCATGGGAGACATTTTAATAATGTTTTGTTTTAGAGACCTTTATGTGCGCCTGTCTCTGTTTTGTTTCTTTCGGTGTCTGACTCTTTGTCTCGTCCTATATCTCTCTATAAATATACACCCACACTTTTTATGGCAAGTAGTTATTTCTCTGGCTGTCTTTCTGTCGGTCCCTCTGTCTGTTTGTCAGGGATTGTCTTTTTCTCTCTATGTATTATCTCTCACCATCTCTTTCCGCATTTCTCTTTGTATGCCTGTATGCATGTCTGCTCCTCTACTTCTGTCCTTCTCTGTATGTCTGTCTGCCTTCCTCTTTTTCACTTGCTCTCTCTCTCTCCCTGAGTCTCTCTCTCTCTCTCTCTCTCTCTCTCTTTCTCTCTCTCTCTCTCTCTCTCTCTCTCTCTCTGTGTGTGAGTGAGTGAGTTTGCTTTAATGGTTATATTGTGTCTAAGATGTGCTATCTGTCGGAGTGGTAAAAACATAATAATTGTACATAAAAAGGCTGGTTAAAAGTGACGGGTATATACAGTGGTTTAAAAGATCCATGTGTAGGATTATCACAGTTAAATATTATTATACTCACCAATATTATTCAGGTACTTCAGTAGGGGCTTAAGACTTACACAAGTTAATATGCTCTCTAATGATTTGGAAGCAAGGTACATATTTCTTTCCCGGTTAAAAAGTGGACAGTCAACCAGAATGTGCCTTATGTATGATTGACTGTTGCAGGCATGACACTGTAGAAGCCTTTCACCTCTCAGTAAAAAAGGCGTGGTTAACAGATTGATTTGAGGAGGTAATAGAGAATGCTTACATATCTCACTGAGCCAAGGGCGAGGCAAGATTAAAAGCTTATGTATCTCATCGAGCTGAGAAACAGCTGTTCACGTTATACTGACACCAACCCGACAAGTAACGATGGGGGTTTGGGGCGAGGGGGGGGGGGAACTGGCTTAAACATGGTAGAACATTGGTCTCTCTTCCTGGGTGGGTCGATCTGGCTTAGACAGAAATTCAGGTGTCTATGCACAGTCTCGTGTGTACCAGTACGTAAATTAGCCAGATGTAATTCTTCGGGTCCGTCCACAATTTTAGCATTTATTGTGCTGTCGTTGGACGTTAAACAAGAAACAAATAATGTTTAGGAACAACGTATAAACCTAATCGTGGGACAGAACCCCCCAAGTCTTAAAAATCTAGTGTTTTACATAATTATAAGCCCCCTTGCCCAATCCCCGCATTAAAACATTGCCAGCTCATAGTCTCTATTGCAGTGGATTAAGAAGGAGGGAGATCGAAAAGAAGGGGGTTGAGAGAAGCAGAGAGGAAAGAAAATGATGGAGATTACAATGCACATAATTACATAGAAGAGAGAGGTGCAAAAGCTGAACAGGCTATGTAGTAGGAGGGGATATTTCAAAGATAGAGGCTAGGGCACACCTAGTTAAGGTTCTGCAAGAAAGATGGATAGGAAAGATGGTGATTTTGTTTTTAATTTAACGAATCATTGATCGCTCATTATCTGATCCCTACAAAAATGATGTGCGCGTTATAAATGACGCATTAACACCTATAAAACTGTTTTGCTATCAACAGGGTCAGGAAGCCACTAGTCAAGAATGGCAAGTACCCGAATCAAAAAAAGAATATAACGGCCTGACGTGTACAGCTCAACTAGACAGTAAGAAAAAAACATCTACACCGGCTGATATAATCATCAGTAAGTAGATCAGTACTATATCCAGATAAACCATTAGCACAATGCTGCTGATTAGACTATGCCGAAGTAACGTTCTTCTGATGATACAACGCACAGGTAAAGGGTTGTTGATGACAGGTAAAGGTAATGATAATGCTATAGAGAGGTAATGTTCTACTGATAACACTATGCAAAAGTGAAGGACCACTTATAAGATTATGCAGGGATAGTAGCAATACACAGAGGTAACCAACTGCTGATACCACAATGTAGAGGATTAAGTACAGTGAGTGGGTTGGTTTCTAATGTCTTGTCTCCCCTGATGTCGTGCAAACCCGTCACATTATAATGTCACCGAATAATTTAGACAGTAAAAATAACCCCATCTCGGGTTTGGAAAGTACTGCTGATATCACTACGTCGAACTAAAGTACTATTGCTACTGCTACTGCTGCTGCTTCTCCTCCTCTTCCTCCTCCTCCTCCTCCTCCTCCTACTACTACTACTACTACTACTACTACTAGTACTACTACTACTACTACTA
>RQTK01000576.1:276306-290383 GCA_003991915.1 Elysia chlorotica | reverse complement strand
TAATAATAATAATAATAATAATAATAATAATAATAATAATAATAATAATAATAATAATGATGATGATAATAATAATAATAATAATGGGTTTACTAGAATTTTTTCTATAAAGCTTTTCATTTTTTATCCAAGTTATTTTGAATGATTCTATGAAGTGTTAGATACCTTGACCTCCTTTTTCCAATGAAAGAAATGCAATCTTCCTTTTTATTTTATTTTTTCTACCATTAAAAACAAAAATGTGTGAAACATTGTTTGCAGAGATCATAGTAGCTCTGGAGAAGGATGTTGTAGAGCTGTGAGAATGTGACCAATTTTAAAGATTAAAATGGTTTTGATAACTATAATCTTAACGAATAGAGTAGGGTTTCTTTTTTCCATTCCTCAATTTTTATCTTCATAATTTAATTATCATAATGTTTTTAATGTTCTTATCTTGTATACTGCGCAAATCTAATGTAACGGTCACTCCCAGTATTTCAAAAGTATGTGGTTTCCATTCCAAATTATAACCTGGAATTTAGATTTCTTTTGGTGGCATTGGACAGCTGAACAATTATAGCTGGTATCGTCAGCATTTTGAGATACTTTAATGTTGACCCCTTTGATTTTATAACCTGCTATATCTTTGTCCTGTCTAGTCATATGTGCTAATATGAGAAAAATGCAGGATGAGATTGGATCTCCTTCCCTACATCCTCGTTCTGGTTTAAACCATGAGTATACTGTGTTGTTAATGATGACATTGGATTTTATTTCCGTATTAAATAGTCGTATTCAATCAAGGGAGTTTTCGGAGAAGTAACAGTTTCTTAAAGCATGTCTTACTCTGTTTAACAGACGACGGCTACCTAACGAAGCCGACAGTAAAAGCTTGCCCAACGATGCCAGTGGCTAGGGGCCATGTCTCCTTCACATGCGACACAACAGCCAAGGACGTTACAGTCTCTTGGAGATACAAAAGTAAAACATTGTTTGGGCAGACTGACGGAACAATCCAGTTTGGAGACCTCAGTTCTTCGCTCAATGGTGACGTGACCTGCTCCATCCATAAACACGGCTTCTCCAGCGAATCAGACGCATATACTTTGGCAATTCCAAGTAAGTTGCCTCATTTCAACCGTGCAGGACCCAAAGTATGGAATAGTATCTGAATAAGTGCAAAAATCTGCCTCACTGTCAAAAAACAAAAAAAAAGCCTCAAAACGCAATTGTATGACAGGTTTTAGTGTTTTAGTGCGGCAACATGAAGGTTTCTGTTTGTATGTGTATGCTCTGTTTTTCATTTTTCAAACAATAATATAAAGCGCTATATACATGCCATGTATTGTTTTTGTTTACTTCTATTGTTCTCGATCTGGAAACTTTGCTGATATTCCGACATACCTGTATTGTGTTGCCCTTTGGTGCTCACATTTTAGCCCTGCAAAGAGTAAAAAATTCGATATAAGTCGAGAAAAGAAGTCAGTTACAGTATAATAATATTTTTAAAAAAGCAGTTGTCGATGAAGAGTGATCGTTGATATCCTGCTCTTGAAAGTGCCACATACAGCATTCTGTGAGCGAAAACTGGCAGCCTAAAGTGAATTCTAAGTGTCTCAAACGTTTTCCTTTGGGCTTTGTTTATTGTCATGACAAAACAGGGCTGCGCAGGAAACTGTTTCCGACTAAAAGTGAAAGGGAGGGAAGAATCAGAAGGATGAAGACTAATCCGTAGAATTTACATGCACCTCCCCAGCATAAGCTCCACTGGAAATTTCCACAAACACAGCATTTGTAGTTGATTTGGTGACAATGCATCTGGTGCCGTTCATCACTTTAGGGCATTCCAATCTTGATGCAAAGCCTGTGTGGAGGAAGTCCCGAAATTTCTATAGCGTTCAAAAATTCTAAGGCGTGAGTGCCAGCTTCTTCTTATGTTGTGAGTGAAGTCGCACTGTCTACAGATGTCTGTTGTGGACTGATATTGCTTTCTTTCTAACATTTCATTATTTGTTTTTAGAGCAGAATCGTTCACTGTTGCCACGACAAAACTTTCTGACTACCTATCATAATTTTTATAATTTTCTTCAAAGTCTTGGAAAACGAAGTGAAGTAGCTTGGTGATGTTTCGAGCCTCAGTTCCAAATCTAGACAGTGATATGATATCCGGGGCCTGTACAACTGGCTAGAATCAACTGCCAATGTTGAGCAACTGTGTGGCAAATTATTTACTTTCCTGGTCTCCAAACAGTTGCGTTCTCATATTTCTTGGTTATTTGTAGATGTTGACATGGGGCCACTAATTCAGACCTGTGCATGGAGGCATTTACCATATTGGCTCTTGTGCCATTTGGAACAACAGGCAAAATCTTAATGGAATCTCCAAACAATTGTTGTAAAGCCTACCTTTGGTAGATTGTTCCCCCTAATGTCTTGTAGAGTTCTGTTTATGGCTTCATACAGTAACTATGACTCATAGGTGCCTCATTAATAATGATGGCACCTCATTCTTGAAAAATCCTTTGGACCACCATATGCAAGGAGTGCCTGATACTTCTGAAGCTGACGATATTCTGCCTAATACTGATTTACTTTTTACCACTAAATAAATCTTGAAACTAGATCTAGACCTGTCGGTCTGTAGGGCGTTCAGTCTCAGCTTGATTTTCTGCCTTGCGCTGATTTCCTTTCGATCGTGAATACGATCAAAATTAGTCTAAAATTTAAAGCTACATCTAGACTTGTAAACTTGATCACCACACTCACATTTACCACCGAAATTTACACAGAAAATAGAACTTGAAAATTAATCCATGGGAGGACACAATCGACACAAACCAAAACAAAGTTAGCGGAATGTTCCCAAAACAATTTCCGGTAGTCGCGATGAAAATAAGATCGACAAATTAATATTTATGATGGATTGAATATAACAACAATAAATTGAAAGTAACGTAAACAGAATACAACACCACCCAAGTTACAGTTCCATATGAGCAATTTCTTATACTATTTTTTAATCAATGTTTCTTTCAGTTTAAAGAATGTGCGGGAGCTTCTCTCTTATTATCTATCAATCTATTTCACCTTTGTCTTTCCCTTTCTATCTCTGTATCTCTCTCTCTCTCTCTCTCTCTCTCTCTCTCTCTCTTCTTCTTCTTCTTCTTCTGTGTGACACACTGTGTATCTCAAAGTAACAGTTGATCTGTCCTCTTTCCACAGCTAAAGATGGTGTGGCTCAGCTAGCAGCCTCCATACTGCTCGTCTTGGTGGCAGCAATCTTTACTCGCCTCATGTAAAGACAAGCCGGTCCGGTGGCCGGTTCAAATCCCCATCGAGAGACCCGACAACTGGACAGTGTGCAGTCTACCACATTGTTCTGTCGGCGCAAGGACGGGCAACTAACGGTGTCCAAACAAGCTACGGGACTCTGAAAGGGCCACTGGCTTCGATAATGCTGTTAATATGATACGATAATGTTTTTTTTTCAACCGATGTTTTATTCCTTAATCTCTACAATATTATCTAATCTATATCAAAACGTTGGGGATACTACATGCTTAAGTTATACAATTTCTGAAGGTTCAGAATAAGTAAAACGCAACCATAGCTTTAATTGATGTTCAAACCATGTACTACAAGTTCATTATTTTTGTCCTCTGAATTAACCTTTAATGTACAGTTATTTTTTTCTGATTTCTACCCAATCTTTGTTAATCTTTAATTAAATTGTATTTTCTTATTTAAATTGAGACCAAAATAGTTTTGGCTGTGAAAAGAAATTTTACTACCAAATGTATATTATTTTAAGTATGGAGGAGAGAATTGCATTAAACAGGCTTAATTTAGCATAACATAGCATAAAAGCTGTGTTTAAATTAAATATCCGACATAAAATGTTTTTGGAACCGATGTTTTATTCCTTAATCTCTACAATATTATCTAATTTATATCACACCGTTGGGGATACTACATGCTTAAGTTATACAATTTCTGAAGGTTCAGAAAAAAGTAAAACGCAATCATAGCTTTAATTGATGTTCAATTCATGTACTACAAGTTCATTATTTTTTTCTTCTGAATTAATCTTTAATGTACAGGTTTTTTTTCCTTTGATTTTTACCAAACCTGTATAAATCTTTAAATAAAATGTGGTATTTACTAATTTAAATTGAGACCAAAATAGTTTTGGCTTTGAAAAAAAAATGTTTACCACCAAATTTATATCATTTTAAGTATGGAGGAGAGAAATGCATTTAAACAGGCTTAATTTAGCATAACATAGCATAAAAGTTGTGTTTAAATTAAATATCCGACATAAAATGTTTTTTTAACCGATGTTTTATAAATCTACTTTAATCTCTACAATAGTATCCATTTTATATCAAACTATATTGGGGATACTACATGCTTAAATTATACAATATCTGAAGGTTCAGAAAAAAAGTAAAACGCAACCATAGCTTTAATTGATGTTCAATTCATGTACTACAAGTTCATTATTTTTTTCCTCTGAATTAATCTTTAATGTACAGTTTTTTTTCCTTTGATTTTTACCCAATCTGTATAAATCTTTAAATAAAATGTTTTTTTTTTGCTGATTTAGATTGAGACCAAAATAATTTTGGCTTTAAAAAGAACTGTTGATGAACCTGTGAAAACTAGAATCGGTGCATGGCAAATTTACGAACTACGATTGTTTTGTTGTTGTTTTTTTTTGTTTTTTTTTTGTTGTTTTTTAAGGTAAAGTTTTCGCTAAAAATACAGACCGATTCTACATTATTTTTTTTTTTTGCCATGAAGAAATTAATAGTTGTGATTGTTTGGTACTGGCTAGCTTTTGGTGTAAAAAAGCAACACCAATGGTCTCTTCCAGTGGCTCCAGACAATTACTACTCTCATAAATTTAACCATGAACGATTTTTAGTTCATTTTCGAAGCATAACTTAGATTTCTTTTGAATATCTAGGAATAAAAAAATAAAACTACTTAACTATCTCTCTCTGTCTCTCTCTGTCTGTCTGTCCCTCTCTCTCTCTCTCTCTCTGTCTGTCTCTCTGTCTCTCTCTCTCCCTCTCTCTCTCTCTCTCTCTCTCTCTCTCTCTCTCTCTCTTTCTAACAAGTTAAAAAATATTATGGCTTTTTATTCCTCTTTCGTGTTTTCATGTCCCAATATTCTATTTCTTTTAACTTGCGACATACACTACACAACGTGAAAATTACTTTTCTTTATATTGCCGGTAAACGCAAGTCGTACATTTCAAATGATAATTATTTGTTTTCAATTATCAAACATAAAAGAAACCTACATTGTTCAATAAAATGTAATACTTTGTTCTGGCGAAGCGCCCTTGATGAAGTCGTAGTTAATTTTAAGTAAAATTGGAAAAGTAATTGTATCGAAGTGTCTACTATCATTGTGTTGTTTTTTATTGAGGATATACACATTTTTTATCATGAAGTAAAATAAAATAAAGTGGAACACAAACATTCACAGAATTTTAAAAGGAATGAAGTCAAATGATGCTCAGTGGTTGACACAAAAAATTCATGGATATCATTACTCGTCTTTCATTTGTTGGGACTATCTTTATATGACTCTTCGCTAAAATACTTTCATAAGAGCATAACTATTCCGTCTAATCATGAGAAAAGCGGCAACAGCCAGAACAAGGATTTTTCAAACTTTTTTTCTTTTTACAAATTAATATCTATGCTACATTTTTTACCTTTGTGTGCCATAATAATAATAATTTCCCTCTACAATCAGCCTTGTTTTTACTAAATGCCTCCTTCTTTCTCTTTCGTAAACTGTGTCAATGTGAAACGCTTTGAGGATAAATACATAACAGATAAATTTGGCGATATATTTTTTTCAAGAATGTACTGCATTATATACAATTGTTTGAACTGAATGTGAATGTACATTATTATTCTTTCAAAGCTTACCTTCTTTATGGTTTTCAAATACCTTTATCAGAGCTGCTTTTTGTTTAAATTTCCAAATCACAAAATGCATACAATTAAAGCTAGATCTAAAGGAATATTAAAAAATTATTATCAAAGAACTGCAGGTTCTGGCTGGATGATGTTGTTACGTCCAAATCATTTGCCGCTTCTCAACATTCGGCGTTTTGTACGGGACGCTGAAAGCAAAACCCTCCAACTATAGGATGAAAATAATGTCCTGTTTGATTTTTAAATGTAGCACTAAAAGGACGGGGCTTTTTAACTGCTGTATAACAATAATTTTATGTTTGAGTCCTAACTTCAACAGTTCTTCACCTCGGTTTTATTATGGCTTAACCCATTTCTAAAACACTAAAGCTTTTGAGTATTTTAGTTATGTCCTTAGATGTTATAAGCTTAAAACTTAGTGGACTAATCGTTGATGAATCCTGCTGTGGGATAATTATGTTTAAATTGTTGGTGCTTCCTGCTTTGTGGATGGCAGCAATTTCCGGAGCAGCTGACATGCGCGTGATACCTGCTTTGTAGTAATTATGTTTAAATTATTGGTATTTTATTGCTTTATAGTAACATGTTAGTAGACACGAATCATTTCTAAGATTGCAGCTATATAGAGAGGCACAATAATAATATTATTAAACATAAAAAACAATAAGCCAAGAATTAAGAGGCACAAGGCATTTACATATTTTTTTTATTGAAGACGTGATAAAAAGGAAAAAAAATTGTAAAGAACAATTAAAGATAATTTTTGTCAAATGGGAATAATAATTTTCAGATAGTTGTGAAATTAGCTAAAATCTGGTCGTTGTTTTTTTTTTTAATCAAGATGAAGAGAGATAGAGTTCAACAATATTCCATTGATTATATTTAAATATTCACGATTATTTTTTTCCTTACAAAAATGGATATATCTTTCTAAATGCCTTGAGTCACTCCAAAGTCTTCAAATACAAACGCAAAAACAATGGCAAGTTGGCACTGCCGCCACCATTCATCCTAATTTCAATAGACGAAAAAAATTTACCCCTTTTTTTAATTTTGGTAAATTTCTCATTGTTTTTCCCCATTTTGTCGATTTCAAAACACTTCACATAAGAACACCTACCACATAGACGAAATGGTGAAGTCTTTTTTTAAAGTCTCCTGGGACTGCTGAAACCTTAGCAATACTATGAAGGTTTAGTCGTGTTTATATCATGCGACTACACGCTGACGATTCTGTTTGACATGCAACTTTTTGTTCTATACTTTATATATTGGTATCGTGATAGAAATAAATAAAATTAAGTATTTTCTTTAAAAAAATGCTAAGCTTATTTGACTGTACATAATTTATGTTCTGTTTTGGTTAAAGTTTTTCTTTATTTATGTTGTTTGAATTATTGCACTGTTAGGTTTGGTTAATAGTCTAAAATATTAAGAACCAAATAACTCCTCTACGAATACCGGTTGAGACAGAGTCACGATATCCTCGCACTGTCTCTGTGTGACAGCACGTGAACTTGTCAGACATTAGTGTTGACCCCCGTCCACAATATATTTTATGTAGTGCTGACTTTCGACGCTAAGCTAGCAACATACCTTGAGACCTTAATATGTCCGCGTTTACAAACATTCAGGCTACAGAAAGAAGATACAGCAGCCATCTTAGTTAGCACATGTTTATTAACTGCTTGCCAAGGGCAGATCACTTACAACACAATACTAATCAAATACTTAAGTTGCCAGAGTTATTGGAGATCTATAAATTTATGATGTATAATTTAGTCTAATTAATTTACATAAAATTCCTTCGCCAAGACGTAGTCACACCTTGAGATTTGAACGTCGGACTTCATAATTGTTCGACCAGAGCACTAACCTACTGGGATAACGTCTTTACCTTGCATTTAATTTCAGTTGACTTACTGCCGTTCGTGGTATTATAACATCTGGACTACGTGACTCTGCTAGCATCAGTCAAAAGGTATAAACTCGGAGTCTCGAAATTCTCGTCGAAAAGGTTCGCTTTGACCTGTAGTACTACTGTTTTCACTGGTCTGTGATTTGGATAATTTATATAAGTTGACATGAGATTAAAAGAGGTTTTTATATTGCTGTTATGTTTTCTGTATCTAAAAAGAATTTGAAATGGTCCCAGAACAAGTTGGCTGGCGTCGGGATTGGGCCAGGATCATTCATAGTGTGGCCAGCCAAGGGGAGACAATTGTACAAAACCAAATCTTGAAAGCTAATTATGTAGGTATTACGTCCCTTTGATTTTCCAACGAGTCCTAAAATACAGGCTTTACAATCCACACGACGATAACCGATGACGTAATCATGTCCCTTTAGGCATGCGTTTATTTTTCACGAGGCTACCCAAAATAACGGACAACGTCACCAAATCGACTAAAGCACAGTTTTGCATAACTAGGGTAATAGTAATAAGGCTAGTATCACAGTGTGAACAACTTTCAGGGCTATTACTATTACTGCTAATGATGAGGGTAAAAAAGCGTAATAGTTGAGCTATCTCGCACCCTCGTAGTTAGAGCTCACAGAAGTCAAACTGATTTGGTTTATACATTTTTCGTTTTTTTTTTTCCTTGTTTTTTATGTGTTTCTTTTTTTATTTCTTTTGGGGTTTTTTTGTTGTTGTTGTGTGGGATTTTTTTGGGTGAGCGTGGGGAGGGGGCGGGGGGAAGTTTTTGGGTTTTTTTTTTTAAATAAAGAAATATACAAAGCCGCGTGTCAACTCAATCAGCAACGAAAACAAATTTAAAAAAAAATTTTTTTTATTGAACAACAACAACAACAACAACAACAGCAACAACAACAACAACAACAACAACAACAACAACAACAACATAAAAATAAACGTAAACATTAACAAAACAAAAAAGGACACATACATAAAGAAATGAACAACAACAACATAAAAATAAACATACACATTAACGAAACAAAAAAGGACACATACATAAAGACATGAACATAAGTAAATTTTGCTTCGTTACTATGCGACAACTTTTTCCCCCCCCCAAAACTTACATAGTTTTAAGGCTTATTTTCATTCATTTTTCTACTGCAGCCTTAACTGTTGTGGCAAATACCCGTGTCTAGTCTCGATTTTTTGTTTCAAACACAGAACCATATATATTCTGTGTATATCCTGTACTTATTTTTGTTAAAACACGGGCAGGTCTCGCCCATAGCAACGCGCATGTCAGCTGTCCCGGAAATCGCTGTCATCCACAGATTGCTATTAATAGCAATCTTTGCTGTCATCTGAACCCAACCAACGCCCATCGGGGCACTGCGAAGGTCTGGTGTTGACACACCTAACTTCTCCCTAATTATCTGTCTGTCTACTGATCTATCTATCTATTTATATATCTATTTATCTATCATCATGGAATATTGACTGCGTAACATGTGAAAAGGGTGATAACTCATGGTACATGGTACAACTCAACGTGAACTCTCGTCAGACGAAGGTCAGCTTTAAAAAATGCATAGGGTCACTTTGCATAAAAAATGTCCTATGATGTCAGCCGCTCATAAAAAAAACTTGGTAATTTTTACAATTATATAGTGTCAACAATTTTGATCATCAAAACGCGACAGGGAAAATCTGACAGATCTTCCCCATGGTTCAGTTCGTTTTGGTTCGTTGTTGTTCGTTGACAAGCCAGGACTCCTAGTCCTATACGTAGTAACTATAGAGACAGCCTTGAGCCTTGCTAAACCAGTAAACGCTTTTCAATTTTGTTTTGATTCTTTGAGTTAGTGTGCACAAAACCTGACTTCTACTAAACTACATTATGTTTATAATGAAAGATTTCCCAGGAAATCTTAAAATTTATCAGATGTAGAGAGGTGAACACATTAATAAAATATGCATAAAATAGTAATGATAACTATAATTTAACAGTCTGTTTTACGACATTAGATCGCTTGCTATGTATCAAGTTATATAATTGTTATATCTTAATTTTACCACCTACCAAACGTGTTGGTTTGCCTAGCGGCGGATTGGAAAAAGATGGCTCAAAATCAAAACATACGCCCATTTGCACCGTCAAATCAAAACCTACGCCCTCTGGTTAATTTTGCAGAATCCATTGCATGCCTTTGTACTCTTCATAAAAAAGTATGGATGGAGATAAATCTCTTTAAGTAGGCCTAGAATGTCATAGAATTCTATACCAGCACAACTGCTGGTCTAAGCTGTACAGTTGTATACATCTGTACAATTCCTTGCCTAGCGGCGGATCGGAAAAAGATGGCTCTCACTGAAGACAGAGGGATTTGAGCTGCCTGCAATGCTAGTGTAGAAGTTATGCACATAAATAGATTAAAAAGATAGATAGATAGATAAACCAACCCAACCAACCAACCAATTCTCTCTCTCTCTCTCTCTCTCTTTTCCAACCTTTCTCTCTAAACCTCTTACTTTAAGACACAATTCTAATCTGAATTAACTTTCAATATTTCTCTTCCTGTTGATCCTCTTACCCTCCACCTCTTACTCCTTCTCCTTCTCTTAGTCCGGGGGGCTCGGTAATCCTGGGGTAGAACATCGACTTCCGACGTGGTTCGAGTCCTGGCGATTTCGTTCACTACTGGTTGTGTCGGTGTCAGTTTAATGTGACTGGCTGAGGCACGAGTCATGGATTCCCCGCCCTGTATCGTGTGTGACAGCACATCAGTTTTGGGACCTGTCGACAATATAGCCACATAGTGCTTATGTTGGAGGTTAAACCAAATCAACTCAACTCTCTTAGTGCTCCGTTTTGAATCTCTTTTCCTTATCTTGTTATTCCCCCTCTTCTTCCTTCGTATTCTCTTAATACTCCTCCTCCCACTTTTACTTATTCATCTCCTACGCCTCTTTTTACTACTCCTACTTTTCATATAAGTTTTCCTTCCCAAACTTCTTTTACTGTTACTTCTTCTCCTCTCACCCCTACCCTTGTCTTTCTATTATTCCTCTTACTCTTGTTGTTTCTCATTTTCCTTCTCCTCATGTACTCCCTTTCCTTTCTTTTCCTCCTACTCGAACTCCTTCTCTCCCTCCTACTCATTCTTTTATTCCTCTTTCACTTACTCCTCTTTCTATTCCCTCTCATAGTCTTCTTTGTCCTTCTCATCTTCTTACTCCTTCTCTTACTCCTCGTCCTCCTCCTCTGTATAATTTTAACACTGACCATGCAGCAAAGTAAACCCACGACTCGGTCTACCTTATAATTAACACAAAGGTCAAATCCTTGACAAAGAGCCACCAACAAGCGATTCATTAGACCTTGGACAGTGACGCAGGCAAACAGCCATGCGCTGTATGCTGTGACTCTTCAGACACTTGATACACCAATTTTCCCAGAACTCTTTAATCTAACGATTGTGATAAAGCATCTGCACTTTATCAGGTCCCACTCTTATCGAACCTCTAAGACCCCCGTCTCCGAGTTGGGTTCTTCGAGAAAGCCTAAGTGACGTGAAACTAATCAGCCATTACAACCACTCAGGCCTGTCTAGGAGTCCTAGAGTAGAATGCACAAACACGGCGTAACTTACGTCTCGTCGTAACAGTATCAGAATAAGAAGGGTTACTACAAGACGTTAGCTGCGTCATTTTGTGCATTCTACCCCTAGCGCCGACGACCCAGGACTAACATATGCCTTGCGATAACAAGCTCTATAATAAAAACGAAGACGATAGGAAAGGAAAATGCACACCAGCGTCCAATCTTAAAGTACTCTAATTTATAACAGATGTATGGAGCCGATGAGCAATAGGAAAACCCTAAGCGTACATAAATGAACTCTCAGGGAAAACCCCATGTCTTAGAGGCATGAATATGTCATCCGTAACAGTGCCGTGTGGATCACAAGGCTCCTAGTGCCGCACTAGACCGGCGGGATACCAGGAACAGCAGTAATGGTTCTCTCACGGCCGTTCTTATGTCAGCGATACGCTGTAATTACAGCCTTTCTTATGTTTCAGCAGACTTGTCTGGGACTGGCGACAATGTTGCTGGTTTCGTGGTTTTGCGGATCTATGTGTGTGGTATACTTGCTGACTTGCTATGGTATTTATTGCTTGTTTTAGTATGTGTGTGTGTTTGTGTGTGTGTGTGTGTGGTAAACTTATCAAGGCACCAGAGACTGTGGAAGATGCAGTGGGCCAGAGAATCTAAGGAACCTGTCTTTGACTGCCACATACGTTGCATGCTGGAGACTGAATGAGCATTTACTGACATGACTGACATAACACTGATTGTGATAGGATTTTGATGCTCATAATTTTTTCTATGACATAGCACTGATCTAATGGTGATAATATTAGTTCATTGATGTTAATGGCATGGGCCTAACACTGTCAGAATTGTGATGTTCGGTGATTTTGATGGCCTAACACTGAAAGGATTGTGATGTTCGGTGATTTTGATGGTACACCACTGACGGGTGATGATGTCATTTTTATTACGTTTCGGCGGATATTCTAAGGTGTTTTAGAGTAGAGGTTACGTTCAATAGAAAATTAGTTGCAGTGTGTAATTTTTGTTGATACAGTTAAGAGAATGTGCTATGTGCCACCAGGTCTTTCAAAATAGAAAACCGAGTATTCGAATTAAGCAAAGTGAGCATAATGTTCCATTCAAAAAGTAAAAGGGATCAATACTTTTTTTTTAATTAATTTTTAGCATAGTTGAAACGGAATAATATTTTGAGAGATTTATTTTCCATTTGCTTACCCTGCACACGAACAATACAATGCATCCTATCGGTGCCGAAAGTATTAAAGGTCGATAAAACGATAAAACTTTAATTCCTACTGTAAAATCGCGAGTGCTTTAATGACTTTTTTAATTATAAGCCTAGATCTCTAATATTGCTCATAACACACGTCAGTTTGAGAGAAATAATAAGACACAATTGGAAGGACTAGCGTGTATTACTAAATAGCATTGGTACAAAAATTAAAATTAATTTCAATTGCTGGTTTTCAGAGCATTGTAATATTATTTTTTAATGTAACATATCAATAAAGGAATTAAAACATGTTCAAGACATCCCTTTGCCACAGCATGTATTATGATAGTGCTATATATTATGATATGTGTACAAAGTTGAGCAGTACGTGTAGTTTAATGCATATTTTTTATGAAACAGAATTATACAGCAAAAATTCAATTTTGCTCTTAAAATCAAATTAAGTTGTATTTAGTTGAAATAGCATGCAAAGAAATTCATGAAATTCAGTTTGCTGTCACAATTTTATCATCATTTCGGAAACATGGTGTTGTTTCAAATGTCACATAAAGAAATTTTTTGTAAATAAAACATAGTTAATCTTTTTTATTTCAACCTCATCATCATCATCATCATCATCATCATCATCATCATCATCATCATCATCATCATCATCATCATCATCATCATCATCATCATCATCATCATCATCATCATCATCATCACCATCACCATCACCATCATCATCACAATCAACAATAACAACCTTTGAATAATAATTTTAGTATAATTTACTATTTTGTTGCTCTCGTTCTTTTGTTGTTAATTGCAACTTTTTAAAGCTATTATGATAGAAAAAATTACATGTTCTAAAACTTTATTAGTAGCAAGGTTGACATTAATTAAAGCAGTGAATACAAACTACACAGAACTTGTATAACTTTGAAATGTTATTATTGAATTATCTTACTCAAAATCAAATTTAAAATTTAAAACACACTTAAGTGAGACCAAAAACTATATGGAGTGTCAAGAACGGTAAGAATCTATTCACTGGCAACAATACAAACCGCGTGTGGAGGACAAATTATTTGTTTTGGAAAAAAAATTGTGATTTTTGAACTAAGATGGCGTCAAATTACCATAAAATGGATGCTGAGGCCGCAGAGCATGATGGGATTAGTCGCATGTTGGCTGATGCCCTGCAGCAAATGGACGAAATCATAGCAAGTATGTGCGCTTCTTTTTTACCTTAAGGTTTTAGCATTTAGACCTATGAGCGGCTATTTTAATCTGTGGATAGATAGATAGATAGATAGATAGATAGATAGATAGATAGATAGATAGATAGATAGATAGATAGATAGATAGATAGATAGATAGA
>RQTK01000576.1:250404-276275 GCA_003991915.1 Elysia chlorotica | reverse complement strand
AGGGGAGGAGGGAGAGAGAGAGAGAGAGAGAGAGAGAGAGAGAGAGAGAGAGAGAGAGAGAGAGAGAGAGAGACAGAGAGGCGCATAGCATTGTAGATAAGTTTTGGTTTCGTCGAAGATGAATAATAATGATCATCTTAAGAGGTCTATAAATTTTACGCTAAAAATTGCTGTTTTTTTTTATAGACGAATTACAAACGAAACAGTGCGGGTCTGAAGTAAATGATGCAGATAAACAAAAAACAAAATAAAAACAAAAGTAAAATAAAAGAAAGAAATATCTCTCTCTTTTATCATTGTTTTCTATGCTTTTCTCTCTCTCTCTCTCTCTCTCTCTCTCTCTCTCTCTCTCTCTCTCTCTCAATCTATCTATCTATCTATATATCTCTCTTTTTTTTTTAACAGAGCTTTAACCACTTAGTGCCTCATGTTGGAGCATTATTTTTTTTTTCCACGGAACGTTTTTAAGGGAAGTTATTTATTCTAAATACACAGCAGTGTTTCACATTTTTCTATTTAATCTCCCTTTGTTAACCAAGAAATTTGGGAATGGGACATTATACGTCTAGTAGTAATAGTAAAAGGAAAAATATAATAATAAATAGAAGAATACGCACAACTTAGCAACTGAGGGACACAATAAATCAAACACAAATAGAAATTATAGAGTATTAACAAAGCCATTAAAGGCGAAACGTTTATATGTATTTTCTCTATAATTTCTAGTTGTGTTTGATTTATTGTGTCCCTCAGTTGCTAAGTTGTGCGTATTCTTCTATTTATTATAGTAATAATAGTACTAGGCCAAAGTGATTTAAACGATCTATTGATATAAATGGGTCTAGATTATATAGGTCATAGTGAAAAACAAGTGGAAGATGTTTATCTAATTTAGAACAGAACAGTTTACACGTTGATTATAATCATATTTATATAGAATTATACAAATGTACCAGTGAACTATTTAAAACAGACCTTTTGACGATATTGTTAATTTACATGATAGAAAACCAGATCTACATGTAGCTTCTTCGTAGTAAATTAAACGCTGTTAAACTTTGCAACCAGGAACTCTTGTCCATATCCATTTGAGATATCCATGCTGAATAGACGTGGAGATAGTTGTGCCTGTCAGAATCTGGTTCATATAAAAGGATAACTAAAGGAAATCAGAATTCTTTTTTGCTAAAAAAAACCATGCTCGGACCTACACGTTATTAAGCACCGGGTATTAAAATAGACATGATTGTTATCATAACATATACCCGTAGCATTTACCCTAGGGAAAATCGGTTAAATTAGAGAAATCTTAAGATAATTATTGTAAAGAGGCATACACCGAGGGGAAAACATATATACAAGATCCATGCTGCGCAAATCAGCTCAATTTATCGACCAAGCCGCATTTTCCCTACTGGTTGTACATGGGATTGTGTCAGTATTAACTGTTATAATTATGGTCGGCCGTTTTAAGTGTATTTTGCTTTAGTCCTAATCGCCCTATGGGATCCCTTTGGGATTATGAGATTCATTTAACTAGATGAGAGCATGGCTATAGAAAAGAAAGTCATTTATGTGCAGGTACCTGTAAAGATTTATTGTTTTAGTATCATATCTGGAGAGTCGAGTTGGTTTAGCGTCCAACGTAAGCACTATTGTGGCGTTGATTCGATGAGGTTGGACCCTCTTGTTGGTCAATTGTTGACCCGGACACATTATCTAATCAACATCCTAAAATAAAGATTATTAGAATTCCTTTGTAGAAACTTTATTTATAGACGCCCTGTCTACGGGTTAAGAATACAACCCAAGAATGTCCATATCTAAATCAGTACTTGACAATATTATTATCTAAATATAAAATGTATCTGAAGAACAGCAAAATAACAGTGCTCACTGTGGCAAGGTGTTATAACACAATCAGAAGTTTAAACACTCCTCTCTCTACAATAAAACAACAACAAAAACTGTAATCGCTTTTTCCCCATCTACCTCTAGGCCTATCTAAAGGCTTACATAATTATTCATTAACACTACATGCCTCCTCTTTTCACAACTTAAGGCTTCGTACTTGTGAGCGCACTATTTTATGGAATCTCTAAAAGTTTGAGTAAGTAAAAGCTTTGATATTAATTATTTTGAAAAGGAAAGTGTGTAGAACAATACAAAATGGTGATAGCGTATCAATCCGCTACTACATTATTAAGATAATAATATAATATGTAATTACTAGAGAGTATACAATGAGTAAAATTTAATTACGAATACACTGTTAACACAATCTTATCTATGTAATTACTAGAGAGTATACAATGAACATACTTTATCATGAAAAGACTATGAATATTATCAACCATTATGATACAATTATTTTAATACATCTCTTTCTCTCCTCCACCAAATAATACGATCTCGATGGTGTTCCCACCAAAGAATCCCAGCTTGATCTCAGAAGCGTTGCGATGGGGGACCAAACGGACTCTCAGAAAGAAGAGGGCATCGTTGACGTGTACATTTCGTCTCCTTCGTTGTCTACTCCTTATCAACCTCAATCACGGGAACCTGCACTTTCCTCAAAAGCAAAGTCGATGGACAGTGTGTGTTCTCTAACGCTGGGTGATTGGATAAACAAAAGCTGCAACAAGCCATCGTCGTTTGCTTTGAAAGCTCAGCTACAGCTAGGAGGCGTGGCCAGACTAAGAGTAGCCAATCTGGTTGAAGATCTAAGTCACGTGATAGATAAAACGGACAACGCGGAAGGATTAAAGAGCGCAGTGTCCTGTGAGTCCTTGAGGACCCTTCGTGATTGGCTGTTACCAGACATGGATGAGCTCTTTTATATGGTGAGTTTATTAAGTAGTACAGTTATCTAACTAGTGTATATGGTCTATAATGTAGGCGAGACCCAAAACAGACGTCTGACAATTTATGTGCAGCCGCACACGAGACAAGGTGGGGTTACAGGTCACAGAAAGAGGGACAGATAGACAGACATACTCACACACAAACAGACAGACAAATACAATAAGAGATACCGTACAGAGAAAACGAGAAACCGATGAGAAAGAGGGGGAGAGAAAGGAAGAGAGAGAGAGAGAGAGAGAGAGAGAGAGAGAGAGAGAGAGAGAGAGAGTTACCTGCCCGCCCTGAAGTTGTCTCTACATTTGTTACCAAGGAACATTAGACCTAGATGTAAATACAACTGCATCTAAACACAGCAAATGGCATCAGTGTATATCCTGACCTTAGGATGAGAACAGATCTACAACTTTCTCACCGGTTAGACATACATTAGTGTGCGATAATACCAACTCCTTCACCCTTCCTCTAAACGCTCCAAATGGCATCAGTGTATATATAATTATCTTGACCTTTCAGGTGAGAATAGATCTACACTTATCTCACAGGTTAGACATACGTTATCTGACACGCTAGACACTCGAACTAACTGGTCTAAATGTTAGGAGTCGTAAGTGCAACTCTGTAGTAAGGTTACGGCTCGTCTTAAGACACAATAAGAAAAATAAGGCTTAGGACTGCTTGCAAGTCTTCTTATTCGAGCATTCTTACGACGAATTGTAAGCCTATGTAAAAGATGTACTAAACACCCTGGATTTATTTAAGATCATCTATGTAGTTGCGTCGTGTTTAACCCCCCGCTCCTCGCACCCATTTTTTACGCTCTTGGTACATGCACAGTATTTTAGAAACGGTGGAAAGTTTTGGGAGGAAAAGGGGAGGGGGAAGGAGGGAGAGAGAGAGAGAGAGAGAGAGAGAGAGAGAGAGAGAGAGAAATTTCCCTCTCTACTTAGCAATCAAAGGTTATAAACAAGTTCCACAGGCCCACATTCTGTGCGGATCTGTCTTCCTACACTCAGGGAGGTCTGGAGATATTTGGCAGATCGCAGGTTTGGACCGACGTTTAACCTTAACTTACCTCAAGGCGCAGGCGTCCCGGTGTAATGCACCCAATGCCACGAAGAACCATAGGTATTTCAGAAGGCACTAGATTGAGCGTCGGGGCATCTCGTTACATATACAAGCGTACATCTTTTTAATAAGACATCGTATTCGGAGCAATACATCTGGTATAGATTTATGAAAAGAAACTGGTTTGAGCAGCATTCCCCTGGAGAGCCGTTGATCTCAAAGGAGTAATTGGATTAAAATACCAAGCATCTTGTTAGGGCGACATAGTAGGAACTGAATCAAGCTACTCGACATCTACTGAGAAAAAAAATATTTAAAAAAAACATTGATCTATAAGTGTGAAAGAGACCAAGTAACAAGACATCTGTCTAGATCCAGAATATATATATATATATCTAATATCTATGGATTATGTAAAAAAGGGGGGGGGGTAAAAATAATTATAGAAAAAAAGTTAGATCTACATCTGATTGAGTGGACGTTATCAAGCTGGCGTCTTCATTGATATTTGAATCAAAGGCGTTATAATAACAACGCAACTCGTACCGAACTGTTTAGTTTGTCACCAGGGCTGCTGTATTATTGGAGTCTGTAGCTCCTATGTCAATTAAGACATGGGGGGGGGGGGTATTGACGAAAAAAACAGGCTTCAAATAAAAAATGAATAAACAAATTAAGCGGATATGACTTCAAAGTTCCCTATTGATTGCGTGGACAAAAGATGAAGTAAGGATCCCGATTAATAAGGTTGCCTTCAACGTGATACTTACCTTGAGTGTCTGTATCACCTTGCTCCAAGTCGGGTCTCTGGGCAGGTGGATGGGCTAGAGAGGGTGTGTTGGGGCTCAGTCTTCTTTTTGGGAACCACCAGTTTCGAATCTTTATTAGGCCTTTCATCGCACTAGGTTGGGTCGGTGTCAGTAAGCCTCTGATGTGGCTTACTTAAATACGTACTCTCTCTCTCTCTCTCTCTCTCTCTCTCTCTCTCTCTCTCTCTCTCTCTCTCTGTCTGTCTTCTTTGTCTATCGTGGAAACACATACTAAAAGTGTCAGACTTAGTTTTCTATTTGCTGACGTTCGTCATTTAAGATCTAACCAGTATGTTCACGGGTTAAAATGTATCTTTTTATCTTCTACTTGCATTGTCACTGTCATATAATCATGTACTTCTCGTGTACACACACACTCTCTCTCTCGACTACTTTCTTTAATCAAGGCGGGTTTCTAAATGTTTCTTTTTAATTTCCGCTTGCATGCTCGCTGTCATATAATCATGTACTTCTCGTGTAATGAAGAAAATTCCATTTTATTAAATTTGTGAGACCTTTACAGGCCTATACCACTTTATGCTGTAGATCTCAATAGAAGTCGAAATCTAATCCACAAGTTTGATTAAACAAAAACAAAAAAGAGTTTCTGCTTTCCTCTAAATTATTTAAAGTCGATAAATAATTTACTATTGAAATCGTTGTAATAAACACTAAAAAAAAATTTTTACAAGAATGTGCTTTGTCGTACGATTTTGTTCTAATTCTTTTAACATTTGCTTGGTTTAAAATGAATGTCCTGATTGGATCATTTGCATTGTGTTCTAGTAATAAACCTTAAACGTAAATGAAGAGATTTCCAACTAAATGAATCATGGAAGGCTTGAGGGAAATAAATTGCCGATCTATAGGATATTCTCTCTCCCTCCCTGTCTCTCTGTGCCATTCTATTTCTCTCTCTCTCTCGTTTTCTTTCCCTCCTCCTATCTCTCTCTCTCTCTCTCTCTCTCTCTCTCTCTCTCTCTATCTATCTATCTATCTATCTATCTATCTATCTATCTATCTATCTATCTATCTATCTATCTATCTATCTATCTATCTATCTATCTATCTATCTATCTATCTATCTATCTATCTATCTATCTATCTATCTATCTATCTATCTATCTATCTATCTATCTATCTATCTATCTCTGATTAATACAATTCCCCGTGTCTCTCTATCTCTCTCTATAACGTTATCTCTAACTCTTTCCCTCTTTCCCCCTTCGTGTCTGTTCGTACGTAAGTCTCTCTCCCTATTCCTCCCTCCCTGTCTCTCCCCCCCTCTCTCTCTCCTTCTCTCCCTCTCTCACTCTCTCTCTCTCTCTCTCTCTCTCTCTCTCTCTCTCTCTCTCTCTCTCTCCCTCTCCCTCTCTCTAAACGTTTACCTGACATGTAAACAAGTTTTTTGTTGTTGCTGCTATGTAAACCACATAAATCGAAGAGAGGCTTTTAACGTAAAGATGGGTAAACTCTGCGCCTCCTCCTTGCTTTCAAAGATTGCATGTTGAGCGTTGTATAGGTTATCCCCTGGTTTATATTCCACTTTTCGCTTTCTTTTTCTGCCATCACCTCTCTTTCTTCATTATGTGTATATCTTTAAGTTTTCATCTTTTTATAATCTATCTCTGTATCGCTCTTTTTATCTATCATTTCACCTATCTATCTATCTATCCATCCATCAATCAATCAATCAATCAATCTATCTATCTATCTATCTATCTATCTATCTATCTATCTATCTATCTATCTATCTATCTATCTATCTATCCCTGATTAATACAATTCCCCGTATCTATCTATCTATCTATCTATCTATCTATCTATCTATCTATCTATCTATCTATCTATTTATCTATCTATCTATCTATCTGTCTATCTATTTATCTATCCATCTATCCTCCGAAATACCCCACTATCTCGTTTCACGGGTGGTTAAACAAGTGGCCTCCATCTAATGTACCCAGTTCATTACAAAGTAGGTAATTACCTATAGTCATCTCAGAAAAACTTTGAGGAATGACACAGGCAATTCCGGAATGTACTATACAAGGCGCTGTATCTAGATCAAATTTTGGATGACGAGAATGTGTATATGACGTGTAGGAATTGACAGGGAAGATTGTTAGAACTGACAGGTGATGGAACTGGCAAGGAACATAGATGGAACTGTGGAATGTTCAGTGGTTTAGTTTCGTTAAGTAAAGCCGTATTTTTTGTCTTGTTTAGCCGTTGTTTTTGCGTCGGGTTTTTTGTTTGTTATAGTTTTTTTTTATTACTGATAGTTTGAGTTAAACATATTACTTCAGAGCAATATTTTTTCCAGTTAGTTGTGAAGTCTTAACTTTTTTTTTGTATCCCTAGCCTTATTATGAAGTTTAACATTACAGAGCAGGGATGTTTGAACATTAAGGGAGGTTGCAATGTGTTCGGAACAATTCGATAACTAAATCAAAAAAGAAATTTAAAATTATAAAAATCGATTGAAATTGAACAAGAAATAGAAATATGAAAGAAGTTCAATATGAAAGGGTAGGTTTTAATGAAAACACGAAACAAAAACAAATTCATAGAAACAGTTGTTTTCAAATTTACTAGTGCGATTCTTTTCCGCGCATGCTTTTGGTGTACTCACTAATTTACACATTTTCGTCTGAGTTGAAGATTTGAGAGCACTGAGTGATGTGATGTTAACTTACACGTGTCTTGCTGTCAGTGCAATAGCTACAACCACCTTAAGTTTATTTCTAATTGATAAGTCGTTAAAAAAAAGTATTTTCTTTTCGTGTTTACTTCGAACTTATGATGATCCCCAAATGTGTTTGTGTGTGTGTGTGTGGGGGGGGGTATGGTTAAGCCGGTGATGTATGCGGCTGAGACAGGAGTCACGGTATCCCCACCCTGTCTCGTGTGTAGCAGCACATAAAATTGTCAGACGCAGGTCTTGAAGACCGTCCAAAATATAGCCTATATTGTGCTAAGGTTGAACGTTAAACTCAACTACAACTACACGATCCCAAAATATCTAGGTTTATGTTGCTTCTCCTAACCAAAAAAGTGTCTGTTGCTGACAATTATTTCAATTAGATTGAATTTATTTTCTATGATAAGAACGAACCATAGGCTGAGCATGATTGTTTGAATCTATTCTCTTTAATAATATTGTTTTTCTATGGAAGTTAAGATCCTCGTCCCGTATCTGATAAGCTTATATAATTGCTCGGCATTAGTCTTGGGACCCATTGACGAGACATTGTAGTTAAGAAATCAATCAGAAATCAATCTGTAACCCATTGGGTCACATTAGATGCCTTTACATGCTTGACTTATGACACAACGATCGCTAAACGTGAGTTGCCCAAAACCGTTTTTTTTTTATATTTGCGTCTCTCTCTCTCTCTCTCTCTCTCTCTCTCTCTCTCTCTCTCTCTCTCTCTCTCTCTCTCTCTCTCTTTCTTCAATCTACTCACTCCCTGCCACCTGGGTAGAAGGAGACCCACTCTCGCCTCAGCTGATCTAGGCACAAGCTTTGTTGCTGTCAATGGGTTCAATTAGGTTGAATTTATTTTCTATGATTAGAACGAATCATAGGCTGGGCATGGTGGTTTGAATGTATTGACTTTAATAATATTGTTTTACTATGGAAGATAAGATCATCGTCCAGTATCTGATTAGCAGATCGTATAATTGCTCGGCATTAGTCTTGGGACCCATTGACGAGACATTGGGGGTTAAGAAATCAATCTGTAATGGATATGAACATTTTTTCTGTAACCAATTGGGTCACATTAGATGCCCTACATGCTTGACTTATGACGCAACGATCGCTAAACGTGAGTTGCCCCAAACCGGTTTTTCTATATGTGCGTCTTTCCCTTCTCTCTCTCTCTCTCTCTCTCTCTCTCTCTCTCTCTCTCTCTCTCTCTCTCTCTCCCTCTCTACCACCTGGGTAGAACGAGACCCACTCTCGCCTCAGCTGATCCAGGCACAAGCTCAGAATAGACCCAGTGGCGGCAAGTGGGCTGTGAATGAGCGGCGCCAATTTAGCTAGCTGTGGGTGCTGGGGGGAGAGAGAGAGAGAGAGAGAGAGAGAGAGAGAGAGAGAGAGAGAGAGAGTAAGAGAAAGCAGATAATCAGGAAGAGAAAGAATTAGAGAGAACTTTTAAGAGAGAGAAAGAGAGAGAGATACAGAGACGGAGACACAGAGACACAGAGAGATAGACAGACTGACATACATACAGACAAATAGACAGAGAGACAGAGAAGAGAAAGAGACAGGGGGAGAAAGTGAGAGTGGGTGGAAGAGAGAAAATGGGAGGAAGTGGGAGAAAAAGGGATCGAGATAATGAGGGCGAGTAGAAAAATAACGAGTGATAAAACGATGACTGGTGGGGTGAGCGAATGCCAGAAGATAGAGAGAAGGAGAGAGAGAGAGAGAGAGAGAGAGAGAGAATCAAAGGTAGATTCTGAGAGACCAAAAGAGAGCGCGGAAGAAGACAGAAATAGACAGGGAGAAAGATAGAGAAAGACAGACAGAGTAAGGTAATAATGACGGAGACAGACAGGCAGACAGACAGAGGAGTAAGAGATTCTGTGCAGTGTACTCACTAGCAGTATTAACATCTCTGCTCGCATCACGTGCGACTGGAGTAGAGCACAAGAGTTTGTGAGAGAGCATCCCACCTGAACAATGTATGCACAGATTCCCTACATCTAGATTCGCTCAGAGGCTGGGATTACCTTCACAAAGTGGCACGTGCATCTTTTCCTGGGGATTAACGAACTACGTGTTAGTGGTTGCCCTCACCTTTGGATGGATGGATTAAATGTACAGTAGAATTAAAGTGCCTGTGTTTTGATCTATATAGGTTTTGTTCATAGGAATTTATATACAGACATTAATTAATTCGTGGTTGGAGGAGGAGAATTTATTATCAATCATTGATGATGTCAGTTTGAGTGGGAATATCAATTTTAACTATTTAAGTTCCTTGAACTGCTACACTGTGTTCAATTTTGAAACCTCTGTGCTTAAAATGTGACGAAGTTATTTGGTATGCTTGTCTTCTAGTGTTCAGAAGATTAATTATTTGAAGCAGTGCTACATCATAGCAGTTTAATGTGCTTAAAATTATAGGAAAATGGTATGTCAGCACAAAACGTGAAATGTCCATGGGAATTTAATCAAATGTATAGCAACAACAGAAAAGTTCTATGCAAAATGTAGCGTCTTTTCTTTTTTACACAAACAGCAAACTACCAATAACTTGAATAGCAGTGCTAAAGCAAAAGAGTTTGATTCGTTAACAATAGAAACCAATGATGATTTCATCGAAAACCACCTGTCTGTGTCATATGCACACGGTGTAAACCACAGGATGTAGAGTTAGATCCTGTGGTTAAAAACCGCCGACGCTTTTGCTTGAGAACTATAGAGCTGCCAACCTAGCTAGTCATTAACAGTACATTTTGACAAAATAAGTGTGGGATAAAATCAAGACTTTGCAATTTTGTTTGTTTGTTTGACATTGTTGTTTTTTTTCTTTCAATTTTTTAAAAACCTTTTACAAATGGTATGCGAATATCATGTTTGGCGTAAGGTCGTAGACTATAAAAAAAATCCCCTACTCGTTTAGGTAGACAGGTAATAAAATGTGCTTAGTTGTGGTTTTAAGTTTCAGCTAAAACTGCTTTTAGTATCATCTAAATTGTTTAAAAAAAAAAAACTTGAGTCACTGCCAAAATCGATGATAAGTTTTAATTAACTCAAGGCTGCGGAGTGATTAATGTCGATCGTGAAGGATTTCAGCAATGTTGTATCAATTTTATTATGTCCGTGTCAATAATAATACATGTAAATATTATAAATATTTTATATAAGTTAAATTTTCTGAAGAGACTGTTTCTGTTCTTGTTATAAATGTCTACTTCTACTTGCTTTATTTGTATTATTCAAGCAGTAACTCGGTCCCTCCCTTGTTACTATCTAAAAAGACTGGTCTATAATTATGAATCCTCTTTAAAATAACAATACAGATGGTCGAGTCTCTGTACATTCTCTGTAGTAATGACTATCAAAACGTCACTGGGCGTACAGCAAATTGTGCACCTTTTTAAAAGGACGATTATGATGTTATTTATATAGGGTAGACCGTTTTATTACATTAAATATAATGCTTTGTTAATGTCATCAGAATCATTATCATCATCATCATCATCATCATCATCATCATCATCATCACCATCATCATCACCATCATCATCATCATCATCATCATCATCATCATCATCATCATCATCATCATCATCATCATCATCATCATCATCATCATCATCATCATCATCACCATCACCACCATCATCATTATATCACTATCATCATCAGCCTTCTCTAACAAATGTAGTGTCTTGTTCCTCACGAGATTTAAATTGGGTCTATATCTCGAAATACACAGACAAAACTAAGATCCCAGAGGAACCAATTTAAGCTCCAACAATGGTCTCCACCGCAGCCGTTTCTCAGATTAACAAGCTGATCACATTTGGGTCTTGTTCACACGAAGTAAAAAAATGATTCCTTTGACAAGCACATTAATTCTATAACAAGCTGTGTGTGAACATGTTCTTCTATTTTTACTCTTTTTGGGGGGTTTCATCTGTTTTGGGTTTTATGGTTTTTGTTTTGTTTTGTTCTTTTTTAGACATTCTTTCTTCCTTAGATGGTTTCTATCTATCTATCTATCTATCTATCTATCTATCTATCTATCTATCTATCTATCTATCTATCTATCTATCTATCTATCCATCTACCTATCTACCTATCTATCCATCTGATTCTCACCCGCTCACTCTTTCTCTCCGTATTTTTAATATGACATTATTAGTCTATTCCTGCCTATGTTTCTATCAATCATTTTGATCAAAACGTCACTGGGCGTACAGCAAATTGTGCACCTTTTTAAAAGGACGATTATGATGTTATTTATATAGGGTAGACCGTTTTATTACATTAAATATAATGCTTTGTTAATGTCATCTACGTTGTCACCACGCCCAAAGTGTACTTGTTTATAACTTTCATCCTTACCATCTCGATCATCGTCATCAATATCATCATCAGCAGCAGCATCAGAATCATCAGCAGCATCATCATCAGCATCAGCATCATTATCAGCATCATTATCATCATATTCGTAACCTCACCGTCATCATTATGAACATCATCATCGTCATTTTAATTATCATGATTACCGTCTTCATCATCATCACAATAATCATCATTACCATCAATATCATCTTTATCGTCATCATCAACCTTCCTTGCCAACGGTTATGCCTTCTTCCTCACAAGATTTAAAACTAGGCCCACATCTCGAAATACACAGGCAGTCACTAAGATCTCAGAGGTACCAATTTAAGCAGCAATAATTGTCTCGACCTTTCTCTTTACATAGAGCTGGTCCCATTCGGTTTTTCTTCACCCATAGTGTACTTATTTATCTCTGTCATCCTTACAGCCACCACCATTATCGTCATCAGCATCATCATCATCATCATCATCGTCATCATCATCATCATCATCATCATCATCATCATCATCATCATCATCATCATCATCATCATCACCATCACCACCATCATCATTATATCACTATCATCATCAGCCTTCTCTAACAAATGTAGTGTCTTGAACCTCACAAGATTTAAATTGGGTCTATATCTCGAAATACACAGACAGACTCTAAGATCCCAGAGGAACCAATTTAAGCAGCAACAATGGTCTCCACCGCAGCCCGTTCCTCAGTTTAACAAGCTGATCACATTTGGTTCTTGTTCACACGAAGTAAAAAAAACGATGCCTTCGACAAGCACATGAATTCTATAACAAGCTGTATGCGAACATGTACTTCTATTTTTACTCTTTTTGGGGGGTTTCATCTGTTTTGGGTTTTATGGTTTTTGTTTTGTTTTTCTTCTTTTTTTAGACATTCTTTCTTCCTTAGATGGTTTCTATCTATCTATCTATCTATCTATCTATCTATCTATCTATCTATCTATCTATCTATCTATCTATCTATCTATCTATCTATCTATCTATCTATCTATCTATCTATCTATCTATCTATCTATCTATCTATTTATCTATCTATCTATCTATCTATCTGATTCCCACACGCTCATTCTTTCTCTCCATCTTTTCATTACGACATTATTAGTCTATTCCTGCCTATGTTTCTTTCAATCATTTTGCCTGCCTCCCAGTCCGTTTGTCTGTATTTCTGTATCTGTCTGTCTGCCTGTTTCTGTCTGCCCCATGTTCTCACTCCACTTGACGCGAAGGTCTTGTCTTGCCAAGAGCAGACATATTTTGTTCCTTCTTTGTTTCTTATAAGGCAGCAGAAAACTGCGGTAGGTTTAGATCTGGCACTAGCTCACTATGATAAGGCACAGCCCGCTTAAACCAAACACCTAGGGAAATAGCTTTATTAAGCAGTTTAACTGAACTTTCAGTTTAACATTTCTATAGAAAGGAGGAACCTAGGCTTAAGGCAGGCCTAAAGTCGGTAGCGCAGTTCTGTACATTAGATGCATACTTCTGAGATCGGAGTCAATGTTTCTTTTGAAGTGTAGTTTTTCAAATCTAGATCTCTAAATTGAATTGAATAAACACTATTTAGTATGGCCTTTGACTATATTTGTTATTTAGTAATCTTGCATTTATTTGTTTGAATGGCTGTTATAATTTTGTGTGCACGCATCTGTTTTCTTGTTAAAAAATGAATAACATTTTGCCATGGCTTCTAACGGCAGACTCAGTTTTCAGGAGTTTAGATTAATGAAATCTGGTCTATGGGTGCTCACATTGAAGAATCGTCACTATTTAACCTTGTGAATTGGATCTTGTTTTTATTATGTACAATTAAAAATTACTTTGTAATATCTTTCATTATTACTACTGAAAGTTGATACAAATCGGATGCCAATCTAGAAAGTATTGGGTTTACCAATTGAAAAAAAGCACACGGAATAAAAGTTTCAGAGTGAAATCATCATCATTGATTACATAATTCAATCACATAGCACATGTGTAATGAGTATACTCGGACAAAAACTTAAGTATCGTTCATCATCATCGATTACATAATGCAATCACATAGCACACGGGGAGCTGTGAATAGGTTGTTTTAGAAGGCCCAGTCCCAAATGACCATTGCTGCATTATTTAAAACTGTTTATAATGAAAGTCAACAACGCTAAAGTATATTTTGCGCTAAGTGCAAAAACTAGCACAGGTAGTCGTATTTTTGCGTCTAAAACTTTTTGGCAAATACACTCTTGTGAAGTTGAATAAAAAAAATAATTCTGTAATGACTATACGCAGACACAAACTTAAGAATGTTTGTGAGCAGAGCGACAGTGTTTTAAAGTGCTTGTTCTCAAATTTGATTGAAGTTTGTTAATCTTTAATATGTGGGGGAGGGGGGGGATCTTTTTGTCCTTATTGATTCTTTTATTGTTTAAATTCGTTAGCCTGTCTGTCTTTGTCTATTTGTCTGTCTCAGGTCTATGTCCTTTTATGTCTTGTAAGTCTCTATGTCTCTGTCTTTGTAACTTAATCTCTGTATCTCTCTCCCCCTTTCTTTCTGTCTCTCTTTCTGCATGTGTGCCTGTCTGTATGCCATTCTATCTGCTGTCACTTCTCTCTCTCTCTCTCTCTCTCTCTCTCTCTCTCTCTCTCTCTCTCTCTCTTTCTCTGTCTCTCTCCATATCTCTCTCTCTCTCTATCCCACCCTCTCAAACGTATAGTTTTACATTCTATCCACGATATCTCACTTCGCAGAGAAAAAAACAACTATATTTCTTGTAAAACCATATTCGCATGCAATGTACCGAGAAGCAGAAACGATGCCAAAAAATTTAATCATATTAAATTTTACGCTTCAATTACGTTTGACTATCACCTGCTTTTAATTAAAACATAATCCTTCAACACAGCTCAGTTCACAGTAATACCATGTCGTCTAATCTACGGGGACGCGGTGGTTGACGGCTTGAGCTCGCGATTTCAAATATGAAGATCACATGTTCGCACCGCGCTCTTGTAGCTGCTCTACAAAAAATGTCTACTGACTACTGTTTGCATCGATGGCAGTTTATACCTAGCAAGTCTTGGGCAGCTCGCTCTGATGTCCCAAGGCTGTATTATTATCTGAACCATCAAATCGATGATTGATCTACGCTGCTGTTTATCCAATGGTTTACCTCATTGTGATTGAAAATATTAATTTGTTTCTTCCACTTTTTTTAAACCTGTGCAAATATTCACTATTCAATCAATCCAATCGCCGTCTAAATTGATTTATCGTCAACTATTAAACACAATCGCTTGTCTAACTGTCTGATCATGTATCTGTCTATCTACTTATCTCTCTCTTTCCATCTATCTATCGATCTATCTATTTATCTATCTATCTATCTATCTATCTATCTATCTATCTATCTATCTATCTATCTATCTATCTATCTATCTATCTATCTATCTATCTATCTATCTATCTATCTTTTAAAACATAATCCTTAAACACAGTTCAGCTCACAATAATACCATGTTCTCTAATCTACAGGGGCGCAGTGGCTGAAGGCTTAAGCTCACGATTTGTAATAGGAAGATCACAGGTTCGAGCCCTGCTCTTGTAGCCGCTCTATAATATAGTCCACTTTTAGTGGGTCTCGCACTGATGGTTGATTTACGCTGTTATTTACCCAATGATTTAACTCACTGTGATTAAAAATATTAATTTATTGATTCTACTTTTCAATCAATCCAATCGCTGTCTACATTGATTTGTCGAAAACTACTAAATACAACCGCTTCTCTGACTGTCTGATCATCTACCTGTCTATCTATCTGTCTATCTATCTATCTATCTATCTATCTAGATATATATATATATCTTTTCGTGTATCCGCATATACATCTAGCAATATAGTTACACTTAACACCGTTTTCGATCCATCTTTTTTTTTTTTAAATAAATCTACACATTCCTGCATTCCTGTTCAAACGCATTCAGTTAACAGCATTTCGCAAGCCTAGTCTTCGGTATCCTGCCTCAAACACACAGAATCTTTTTACCCAATCGCACATAGCTATTTTTAGCCTCAGCCACGAACTAAAAAATGAGCGGAAAAATCCAGTCTATTTTGAGATGCATACATTAGGTGGGGTTTATAACACTGAAACCTACTCTCTGATCTTTTAAACGGTGTGCTTAAAGCCTAGGGGTGAAATGCACAAACTTGTAGCTTAAGTCTCGTCATAAGGATTATTTTTCTTATATTTTTACGACGAGCCGTAAGCTACGTCTTGTTTGTGCATTCTACTCTTGGGGTAGTAGGTACGAGAACACAGTAGCTTACAAGTCGTCCTAAGAATATAGGAATTAGAAACATTACGATGAGTGGTAAGCTACTGTGGCGTTGTACTTACGGGTCTAGGACTGAGGAGTAGTAGGCACAACGTTCTGAACATTAGGGTAGCTCACAACTCATAAGCCTTCTTATTCACAAATCTTAGGACAAGTGGTAAGCTTACCATAACATTGTACTTATGACCATTTGGCTCATAGGTATAAATAACGATGGACTAAATTAACACCAATGACATAGGGTAATTGAAAATACCCTTAGTTTGGGGTCTAAGCTTATAACACAGTTGTACCTATAAGCCTAATTTTAAGGAGACAAGGTCAAGTGTTGCGGTCTGAATACAAAACATGATTAAGACAAAATCAATGGGCTAGGCGAAACCCCACCTCAGTTGAATAGTGCCATATCTCACTTCTAAAATACTAAAGATTTGAAAAAACTTTTAAACAAGATACGGCATTACACACCTGCGGTGTCGAAATACTTAATCCTAAGATCTTTCGTTTCCTGCCGGTGTTTACTTTTTGTTGGTTCGTGTGATTGTTTGTTTTCTTTCGTTTTCATAACGGCGTAGGGTTTCAGATAGAGTTTCTTTATTCTTGAGACAAAATGGCACCTGTATGTAAGCAGAATCGGTGGCAATGGCATAAGGCCATGGGAAAAAGCTGGCGAGGAAAGAGAGAGAAAGGTTATATTGGGGTGTAAAGAGGTAGAAGTAAAGACTGTCAGATACAGAGAGGTGCAGAGAGAGAGATAGAGAAAGAGAGAGAGTAAAAGAGAGAAACATATACCTAGTGAAAGAGAAAGAGAAAGAGAGAGAGAGAGAGAAGAGAGAGAGAGAGAGAGAGAGAGAGAGAGAGAGAGTTATGCAGATGCATCTCTTTTTATTTAAATTAATTCGCCCTCAAGTGCCGGTTTTATCATAAATGTCAGGATGTAATATGGAAGTGTTTTTTTTTCATGCTGCATAAATTACAATTTATGGCGTATTTTTGTAAGTTGTTAAAATTCCTCGTGAACAGTGAAAGCAATTGCTTGTACCTAGAACTGCCTGTTAAGGTGTGTATAATATAAAGTTTGCAGTGTTCACTTAAGCCTAGCCTTTCGTTTCGGATATCGTCAGCATTTGCCCTTATTCGTGGACCGGTTCACAGACAAATGTCATGCAATGCTTTCAAGCTGTCACTCATAGAAAAACAGCGCGCATATCAGGACTTAAGTCCGTGTCGACAACTTGAACACAGGAGTCCAAAAATCACTGTTATTATTATACCTGTACTGATAGACTTGTACCAATGCAACCAAAGCAAGACCCTCATTTTGGGGATTGATCCCCAAGTCTCTACTGAAATCTTAGTCAATCTATCAACAACAACAACGACAACAATAATGAGAACAACAACAGCAACAACGACGACGACGACGACAACAACAACAACAACAACAACAGCAACAACAACAACAAAAACAACAGCAGCAACAACAACCACAGCAACAACAAATCATTTCGTTATCAGGCGTCGTATTATCAGAGACTCTGGACACTATTCCAGGCTCTATGGCATTAAACCTGTGGGTCGAGCGAGCCATAGATGTGTAAAGGGGTATGCGCCTATCTTTTAACGATGGAGGACTGGGAGACTAGGGTCTAACTGCTCACTTTTTGCGTTTATAGGGATTCAGATACTCTTAAGGGAGGGAGAGAGCGAGAGAGAGAGAGAGAGAGATGAATAGAGGAGAGAGAAATAGAAATGAGAGAAATAGAGGAGAGAGAGACAGAGAGAGGGGGGAGGGAGAGAGAGTGAGAGGCAGACAATTAAACAGATGTACAGATAATCAGACAGACCGGCAAAGTTACAGATAGACAGACCAAGAGTCAGAAAGAAATGCAGCTAGAAATTCAGAGACAAAATTAATAATCCTTACACTTACCTATTATTGCTGATATCGGATACATTAGTAAGTAAAATACAGCGATAACATGCAGATGAGTTTTCTTTACTGTATCGAATGTTTTGGTACTAAAACACAATGGTATTAAAGATAAGTGTATATTGTTGTTGTTGCTATTGTTGTTATTGTTGCTGTTGTTGTTGCTGCTGTTGCTGTTTTCCAAAGAATTTTTTGTTTGTTTTATTTTTGGAAGATAACAAATTAATAGGTTTATAGCAGCATTTTGTTCTTTGTTGGTTTTTATGTTCACCCCGATTCAGCTGTGACAACTTATATTTACAAAAGTAAATATTGTTATAGGTAATATAATCCACCTGTACAAATTTAAGTTGCGTTCGCATTTTCGTATTTTGGTTTTTCCTCACCAAATCCATCTTGATAATGTTATGATATAGCTGTCAAAAGACACACACCAAGATTATACAGAAGTAAGAAAATGAAATTTGGTGCCTGCATAGACCGAAGAAGTAAAGATTATCTAGATATGACACAGAATAAGATTATCTAGTTAGGGCACCTCTATCAAACTCATTCTTTACTCTTATCACCGTAAGGACATCTAGCAGGTAAAGTATATAAATTTGTCCAAGACTCATAATGAGGCATGTAGCCTCTACCTTTAACTTAATATGAATCTCTAGTACAGACTATACCTCTCTAGTGGTGCTCCAAGCTGAGGCTATGTGTGGAAAGGGGTGGGGTCCGTTGTTTTTTTTTTTACCATAGTGTTATGTGTTGAATAAAGTGTGATCTTTTTTAGAAGTATTTCCTTCTAAACTGTAGAAGTCTGTTTGCAGCACTGGAAATATCAAGTTATAGTTGTAATAATCAATCTGTAAACCGATAGTCATACTGGGTAAAGAGACTGACTGTAAGCATCTAAACGAAAGACAGCGTGAACAATTACAATGAAAAGTCTTGTTGCTGAGGTAGGACGTTAAGAAACCAACCTTTATCTTTACTACTAGATCACAAAATCTTTGCGCCTGAACAGTACTCAGCGGTGAGCTGCCCTAAGGGGTAAAAGGCCAGGCTTCTATTCCAGCGTCCCATGTTTAATTCTAAGATCAGGGATAATATTTGTCAGATTTCGTCCCCCACTGGTTAAGTCGGTGTTAGTATGATGTAGACTGAGGTCCCAGAAACACCGATCCTTCTCTGTGCTGCAGTGCGTAAACTTTTTCAGACTTTAATCTAAGGACCCATCTACGATATAGTTGCTGGCCTTGGATTGTAAGAAACCAACTAAAGAAACTATTAATCGCCATAGTGGACCTAGGAGGTGTTAAACAAATAGGAGTAGTGGGCTGGGGGTAAGATGTGCTCTGTCTCTCTAAACAAAACAAAAAAGAAAACCAATTTCATGAGAGGCCCCTAGAAATACCCGTGTTAATAAGGCGTCATAAGTTTTACGAAAGCAATGTGAGAACCGTTTTCCCTGGACTATTGTTCCTTTTCATGTTCCGTGTCTGATGGGGTGAGATAGCACAACGTACGACACAGTGGATCTATGAGATATGCTTAACAGATGACAACGGTGCCTTATTTTGTTGCTTTTTCCGTCGATACTCTCTCTCTCTCTCTCTCTCTCTCTCTCTCTCTCTCTCTCTCTCTCTCTCTCTCTCTCTCTCTCTCTCTCTCTCTCTCTCTTTCTCTCTCTCTCTCTCTCTCTCTCTCTTTTTCTCTATCTCTTTATCTCTCTCTTCCTCTCCCTCCTTCTCTCTCCGTCTCTCTCCTCTCTCTTTCTCTCTTTTCTTACTACATGTATCTATCTCCATCCATTTATCTATTTATCATTATGCCCATCTCTGTCTGTCTTAATTTTACCGTAACCGTTTCTTTCATGTATCGAATGGGGTCAAACGGCGCGGGACCATGTCGGAATATCGCTGTTTATTGCTCTTGCTGGCGAGTACTCTGTTGGTGTAGTCCACAGATCTTTGGTGTACTCACACCACCAACATACACGCTCTGACCAGCCGTCTGACCAGTAGTCTGACCAGCCGTGGCATTTCAGGATACACCAGTGTCCCAAGTCTCTCTGTGTTGATGGCTATCTCGGTGTCTCTCTACCTTTATCTATCCCTGTTTTGCTCTGTCTATCCCAGTTTCTATCTCTTGATCTCCCCTCTCGCTATCTCTCTTTCACTCTCTATTTATCTATCTCTCTCTATATCTCTCCCTATCTCTCTCTCTCTGCCCAGCTTTGTTCAACCCTCTCTCTATATATATATCATTTTTCCTCTCACTTGTTACCTCTTTCTATCATTTACTATCTTCCTCTATCTCCCGTTCACTCAACCTCTACCTCTTACTCTCTTTTACTCGCATCCTCTCTCTCTTTTCGCACTCTCTCACGCACTCTATCTCTCTCTCTCTCTCTCTCTCTCTCTCTCTCTCTCTCTCTCTCTCTTTCTCTCTCTCTCTCTCTCTCTCTCTCTCTCTCGTTGTCTCTCCCACCCTCTACTTCTTACTCTCTTCTACAAACTTAATCACTTAATCTATCTCCCTCCACTCTCCCTCTATCTCTCTCTTTCTCTCTCTCTCTCTCTCTCTCTCTCTCTCTCTCTCTCTCTTTCTCTCTCACCCATCTCGTTTGTTTTCATTGAAAACCTGTGGCCGGCTGTTGGCATAGACACAGCGAAATAGGGTAACGAGGGTGTAATGGGGGTTGGAGAAGGTCAGAATATCTCCCGTAAAATGCGAGGATAATAAACAACTTAAGTTCAACTTCGTGCAAGAATATTAGAGGTTATTATAAGAGGAAAATATAATAATAGATAATGATAAATGTACCCAGGGACGTTAATAGATACAAAGTTGAATGCGGTAAAAATTATATAAACGGTTTATAGGTTAGGGTTAGGGTTAGGGTTAGGGACTACCACTTGCGCCAGTTCGCCCCTAAAAAAACCCAAAAGACCACTTTGTTGCGTAAACATAGTAAGCATGGTGTATATAGAGGACACTGGCGGAAAGAAGGACGACGTGATTATGTGTGAGTAGGCGAAATGAGGTTGGGGGGGGGGGGGGGGGGGGAGAATGGCTAACTAGACAGAAACAAAGGCTCATGATTGGTCATAATTTGTCTATGAAATAAAATATCCGTTACAATAATACACAGTCCACAGCGTCAACTCCTAGTTTTGTAATATTTATTACTTTTTTTTCTGTAAAATAATTGTGGGAACACAATCGGTGGCATAGCGTAGATAATAGTCAAGGCTTTTTTTTTATTATAAAAAGCAAAACACCGAAGGTTTTAATGTATTTCTTAGAGATAGTTTATAGTTTGGCCACCATTTTATATTAATTTTGACCATTATAAATCCACGCTTGGCTTGTGTAAAGCATAAATTACGATCAACTTAAGCCAAACGCATCCACCGCTGAAATCATTTCAACAAGATTAGTGTCATGCTTTTTAAAAACGAGGAGAGGGGCAGGGACCGGTTCAAGTGGTGGAGTGTTGATCTTCGGATCGGAGGTCCGTGGTTCAAAACCTACTTTCAAGGACTCCGTTCCCTACAGTTAACCATTGTTATTTCGTCAATTCTCTAATCTAGTTGGTTTCCCCTTCTGTACTTTCCTCCAACCATTGGCATCTATGAATTGTATTTGTGAGGGTTATTTTGGTCTTACCTTCCTCATAATAATTTCATTAGACCTCTTTGCTATCCACGAGATTCTAAGCACTCTTATGAGGAACCAGGTACCAGCTGCCTCCTTAAGTTTCTATTAATAGTAATAAATAAATTTTGCAATAAATTGCTTTTGATAGAAATCTGTGGCTGCCTTCATTTTTTTTCCTTCTGTTTTTATTTAGGGACTGTTCAAGTCTCACATCAATTCATAAGTATGGATTCGATGTTATATTGCAGGACTCGGCATTTTGTTTGCATGAAATGGCAATTGTTTGTTAACTTTCCTTTCATTTTCTGGAAACTCAGTTTAGCCTGTGCTTTTTGTTGTGATATTACAATGATATTCCTTCTATCGCTTGAGTTTAAAGTTAGTTAGTAATAATTACTGGTCACAATGTTTGAATTTAACTTCTTTAATATGCGGAGGTTATATCTTCCGACTAATGCCAATGCATTACTTTCGTCTTTCCGCTATTTACAATGTAATTTCAGTCTTTTCTTACTGCCCTCTTTTTCCGCTGATAGTCTGTATTGTACCATATCATGTGCATTAAATAATTCAGTGAATTTTGCTTTTTAAGTAGTACATGTAGACATGTATATATTTTTCTCTCAGCTCGTTTGTCTATCATTCTGTCTTACTTTCCATGTATTGCTTTGACTCTATGTCTGCATCTGTGAGTCTGTGTGTGTGTGTGTGTGTCCCTCTCTCTCTCTCTCTCTCTCTCTCTCTCTCTCTCTCTCTCTCTGTCTATATGTCTCTCTCGTCCGCTCTTTATCTCTTTCTTTCTCTCCTTCTCTCTCTCGGTCTCTCTCGTTATCTCTCTGTCTCTTTTTCTCTTCATACTCGAATTTTTGAAAGTATATGTATTGTTTTTCCCTAGTCTTATCTTTTCCTATTTCTCTATGTAACGTCTTTGAATTCTTCCAATGAATATTTTAGTTTTGGGAGTACCTGTTCAACTCGTAGATCTGCTCTTTGCCTTTCTAAACAAAGGATAAAAACAGGCGCAGGATGTCTGGATTGTGCCAGCATTTGGCACCCTCGGGTCTCCGCCTCCGGTCTGGCAGGGCTAGGTCTGGCTTTCACCTGCCAGGTCGGAGATTTAAACATTCTGGTCTACGCCTTTGTTCTGCTGCATCTCCTGCCCGCTTCTTAAGCTTAATTTTCTCGCGAGGTGACATTAAAACCTACATTTTGGAGAGGTTTTGAGAAAAAACAAAGTCGAAAGTTTGGACTGTAACAGATTTATGACTAGGCCATGAGTCTGACTGTTTCTTTCATTTCATGACCAGGCTCTCAATCTCTAGAATTTTTCTTTTGATGTTTCTTCTTTACAGGTAGAACCTTATCTTACTGTTAACTCTAATCTTACCAAAACTACAGATAGCACCTTATTAACGTCACCTGACGTTCTATCTCACTCGAATGGCTGGAATATTTCTTCGTTTTCTATACCCATAATTATCTAATTCAGTCTTTGGATCCACACGACGAAAATGAGTTACGTAATCACGACCCTGAGGTATGGCGTTTTCTGATCGCTCATTGGCTCCATAAGGGTAGAATAGAGCTATGATTGGACGCCGCGCAGATTCCCTTACCAAGCGTCTTTGTTTTTGCTATGGTCCCATTATTGCAAGGACTTAATTGTCGGCCTATAGTTGTACTTCCGAGACCATGTTTCTTATTCTCGCCCAGCGGGGATCTATAGATGTAGATCTACCAGAGTGCTTCATATTCAAGTGTACGGTATCTTCTCTATCTCTGCTTTATCCGTATATGCATGCAGCTGTTATTCTTACTTCTTTTATTTACGTCTGTGTCGGCATATTATATCATTTAATACCACCTGTGACTGTCTCTTCGCAGCTCCGAAGATTCTGATCCTGGTTATTATTTTTCTGGTGCTTATTCAATATTTTCTCTTTTGTCTGACTTTAACCCCGTGGTGTACACTCTCATTTTTGGTTCGTTTCTTTTTGTTTTTATTTTTGGTGGTTTGTTTGTTTGTTTGTCTTTGTCATAATTATATTGCACTTTTTGCCTGACAGTCTACCTGTCTGTTTGTTTGTCCTTTGAGCGGAGAAAGCGATGCTCTCTCCCAGTTCTTAGTACTGGTGTTACTTAAATGTGACCGAATGAGACAGGAGTCCAGATATCCACGACCTGCCTCGTGTGTGGGAGCGCATTAAATTGTCAGACGTCAGTCTTGAAGCCCGTCCATAAAATAGCCTAGATAGTACTGACTCAACTTAACCCTGGAATTCCGAATGGTCCTATACGGCGACGAAACACCAAGGCGGGGTACCAGAGACTTGATCGACCGAACCAATAGGGAAAGACGCGGCCGCCATAGCTGAGGACTAGATTTACGAACCAGAAACGAAAGCCAATGCCTTAACAACAGCGCCTCCATTTTCTCTGACTGTCTGTCTAGATTTATGTATCTTATGATTTTCTAAAGAGTACTTGTACAGAAAAATGCAAATCGTACTTATTTCATTTTTTAATTATTACATGTATCATTAATTCTAACCTTCTTTTTGTAATTCACACAAGCTTAGCAGTTTTTGCCACCTTTTATTGAGAAGGCCTTTTGTGACCGTATTAAAGATGGCTGCAATTCATCTCATATTTTTTATGGAATAGCGCATCGTGTTAACGATCAGTCTGATAATGATTGCAAGATCTGTTGCATCAGTGTGCCAACAATAATTCATTACGATACCATCTCACCAGTAAGTACTAGACCCATATTTCACACATTTAGGTCTAGACTTGGACTAGGCAAACCTGTTTGATTTCGTGGAGGGAGGTGGTTCAGACGTTAACACGCAGGGCTTCTAGTAAAGAGTAGCTTGTTCGGTTTCTGCTCAGACCGCCTTCTTTCCTAGGTTCAGGACGAAGAAATCAATGATATTAATTAATTATAATCGGCTGACATAGAAGTTCTGGTACCCCCGCTTAGTTTCTGAATGGCAACACGTAGACATGTTAGACGTTAGTTTTGGGACTCATTTGCGATTGAGCCTTGTTTCCGACGAAGGACATAAGAAACCAATAAACTAAATCAAACAATCCACTGGACGTACTCTGCGTAATACACACGGAATCTTAAATGAAAAAAGGTTTAAACGGTTTTTATATCTTCAAGAATAAACATTATCCTTGCCGAATAAAAGTAATCCATGTAACAGGCTGATAAAAAGCGTATGCCTAGGGTTATACAGGCGTTGAGTTTTATTTTACGGCACATCAGCACAGTACAGGATAGGTGGGTAAAATTTACCCAAGCTGAAATCAATGATAAACCTCAGGATTTCATATAAGCTTTTAAATGGCTTGTAAGTCTGATTGTGGGAGACAACACGCGTATCTATTCTCCTAGCTCAGTTTGAGGCAGAGCACAATGATTTCTTGCTACCAATTGTGAAAGAATCGATAGCCGTTACCATTATCTTAAAGTCTTTTGGTTCCTCTGTTTGTTCCGTTTGTTGGCACAGATTTATCCCGTTCTGCGGTATCCACTATCGATCAATGAAATCAATATCTAGAGATGAAATTTCACATAAAATTTCTGTTTTGCGTGGATTTCTATTCCTAACATCCCCTTCAAATAGCGTTTCTAATGGATTTCTGTTTTTGGCCCAAATCGAAATATTCACCCGGTTCTGAAGGTAGTGTCTCTCTGAAAAAAAACTCACGTTAAGATTTGTCAAAATAGTAAGGATTTAGTGGTCTCTCCAGGGAAGAATTAGTCCAGCAAACACATACACATGAAATGGTTGCTCTGCTAGTTACTTCGCTCTGCTAGTTACTGTACTAATGTCAACACAGTATCAGTGCCTCCACTTGATGTTAGATTGTTACAAGGTGCTTACATAAAGTTTATTTGCCTACGCCATTTAGCTAGAATAATTCACGGATGCCGTTCACACAATACGGACAGTTTGATCTTTTTCTGCCACTCACTGCCAAAGGGATGGGATATGACGAGGTAGAGCATGCGCCTTGTAATAGGAAAGTGTCAGGTTCAGATCCCAATTAGATCGGCCCATTGGTGTGGACATCGTAATCGTGACATGCTGAGTCAGAAGTTCT
>RQTK01000576.1:182904-247904 GCA_003991915.1 Elysia chlorotica | reverse complement strand
GTCCTATCTTATTTCTACATATTGCTAAAACTTTCAGAAATGAGATAGATGACGTTATAATGATCTGTGTATGTTAGGGGTTAGTTTAGGCCGCACCTTAGTTTTGTGGGGCCTATTCTGATAACGATAATCATAGAAAGGGGAATCTCCAATGCTGTCTAAATACGAGTAGACTTGTGGACCAGTGAGCCACCGCTCTTTTTCAAAGAAGTTCAAATATGATCCACATCTTCAACATAAAATGCACCTTATTGACACCATTACACGAATCGTTATTTTTTGTTTACCTTTCACAACGCTCTTAATGTCCCATAGACAAGTCGACTCATCTGTGGTGAACCGTCCACTTGTTTGCTCTTGTGGTCATGGCAATCAGTGTATGGGGAAACCCACTTCCAAATGGGATTTTCCCCCTGGTGTTCTTTTTGGTGTTCATTATTCCCGCGTGGTTAATTTTACGTTCTCCAGTCCTTTTCAGTTGCTATTGCTCTGTTCCTACAAAGGTATTGTTATGGCTATTGCAAAGGTGTGTGGAGGGGATGCCCAATGCTAATCCAGGGAATACAATTGCAGTTTGCTCTTATGCCAAAAGAAGACATTATAAGACCAATAAATCAAAGTTGTTGATTTTTTTTACAAACTTATAATATCGCATAATCAAAATTATGGTAATGTTCTATATTTCTTTTCGGGTACTACACATTCCCACATTTGTCCTTACCAAGAAAAATAGAATGATTCAAGGGAGTGAAGTAAAGAATAAAATAAAAGCGCAAGATTTTAGAAAGATTCCTGGGGGATCGGAATTAATGGACAGGAGGGTAATAAAACAAAGCAGGCTAATCGAGGATCGATACCGCTGTTGGCCGGTTAAAAGACGCGCACTGTTTAAAAGAAAAGAAATTCCATCGTCTTTGATCGGATCAATAAAAAAATTGTATCACTATTGTAAACGCAATATCGCTCATCTCATCATCGTCATCATAATAATTCTGTTTTAATAATAAACCCGTTGTCAATAAATCACAGCTTTTTTCCTATCACACTATCTCAGTATTTGAGACCAAATCGGTTGTAAACCTCCGTTTAATAATTAATTATTTAAAACTTAAATAAAAAAATTAATGTTGAACAATTTAGCTTAGCTTTAAAGTTCATTTAAATATTATGTTTGTACCCATCTATCTTTCTCTCTCTCTGTTCCTTTGTTTCTCTCTCTCCATCTCTCTCTATCCATCCATCTAACTATCTATCTATCTATCTATCTATCTATCTATCTATCTATCTATCTATCTATCTGTCTATCTATCTATCTATCTATCTATCTATCTACCTATCTATCTATATATCTATCTATCTATCTCTTTCTTTCTATAACTCTAGCTATGAGTAGGAATACTAGGATTGCTGAGACTTCCTTACCTATCCAACCCGCTAACATAAAACATAACGGTTTACTATTCATACCACAACAGGCATAAAAGATAACCTCCAACAAATACCAGTAAAGCAACCGCATATGTACGACATCAAACTCTTACTCCAAGTCGCTACTAAATTAAGTCCATACACATGTGTCTTTAGTCCAAGACGGCAACAAAAGCTACCTATCCTAATGACCACTAATAAGCCAGCGATCTGACAATCTGTCCCGGATGTAGATGGAGCGATACCAGGTCAGGAGAGAGCTCGGGTGTTAAGTACACTCTGGGGTAGCTACACCTGGACATTGTCATTCTGGGTTTCCTGCCTGGGTCTACCTGCCCCTTTTTCATCTTTGCGGGCATAATTATTTCTACTAGCGAACACAAAGTGGTTCCTTTAAAGATTAGTTCTTCAAATGGGAGAAGGCAAAAATCAAAGTAAATAAGTGAAGTTATAATTTAGTTGTTTGGTGTGTTGTTGTTTATTTTAATGGTATTACAGCCAGCTGCTGTTGTAAAAGTCAGATTAAGCTTACCTGGACAAATGATCCAAGTTGTGCTTCAGACTAGTGCTCAGGACCAGCCATGAGGAGTAGTGAGTAGGAATAGTCATTAAGGCTAGTGAATAGAACTAGGAGTGTTGATAGGAATATTGATTGGGACTAGTGACTAAGACCAGCCATTAAGAGTAGTGAGTGAGAATAGTTATTAACACTAGTGATAACAATCATGACTATTGATTAGGTTAATGATTAACACTGGTGATAAGGACTAGTAGTTAGGGCCGTAAGTACAACGCCGCGATAGCTTACGACTTATTGTAAACCTTTTTATTCTCCTACTCTTACGACGAGTTTTAAGCGATCGGTCTTAGGACTAGTGGTAAGCGCTAGTGGTTAGGGCTAGTGTAAGGGTTATAATCCATTATAAGAGCTAGTAATTAGAGATAGTAATTAGAATCATTACTAGTGGTTATATATAGTGATTTGTTCCAATAATTAAGACTAGTTATTAAAACTATAGTTAGAACCAGCGATCAGGATTAGATAAGTGAGCGGAATATTGTTAAGTCTATTCATTACTGTCTTACTGATAGTAATAAGAATAGCGACAAGTGATCGGGACTAGATATTAGAAAAGTGATTGGTAATTCTAATTAGTACATGTGCCAGTTATTATTATAACAGTTAATAGCTAGGACCACTTACTGTGACTGTGGAATAGATATAATTATTTTACTATCGTTGAATTACCATAGCGACGTTTCAATTTACCAAATTTACGACCAGTTGCCAAATTGATACCTAATACCAAGTCTGCAATGAATACAAAATCTCTCCTTGCTACATTATTATAAAAGAGTCGCCGAAAGAGTTAGGGATTCTAAACAAGCAGTTTTAATTCAACTAGAGGAAATTAACTCTCAGTATCTTTTCCTCTCTCTCTCTCTCTCTCTCTCTCTCTCTCTCTCTCTCTCTCTCTCTCTCTCTTTCTCTCTCAAGTTCCTATGCTTTCTCTCTTCCACTCTCCACCTTTCTCCGATTATTCTTTTTCTATCTCTTACCATCTCTCTCTTCATCTTTTTTTTCTCTCTCTTTCTATCTCTCTTTCCCTCTCTCTCTCTCTCTCTCTCTGTTTATCTATCTCTCTATCTATATAATAATCATTATCTATCTATCTATCTATATCTATCATTAATTTCTAAATTTTGCTTACTAAGGGAGATAAAGAATCTCTATTGCCTCAGAGTTTTTGAATGAAACAGGTAGATTTACCCGTTTCCCAACAATTATCCTCAACGCAGCCTAAAAAAACAAAAACCTGCCCCATCCCTCTGTGCACACTTTGAGATGCATTTCCGTTCAAAGCAGGAAGTCATATTTTTACTCTGGTTTAAATTGGAAAATCTCGACATTAATCATTAACTGGGCAGATGTGCTGTGGTGAATTAATATTGTTAATGGTGAAATAGTGAGATGGTTGTGTAAATGGCGAGATGATTGTGAAAGTAAAGGGTATAAAATAAATAATGTGAAGATTTGTGTGTGATTGGCGAAGAAGGGAAGGTGGGCCTGGGGTATAATGTGTACAATGTGTGTGCATGTGCGTGTTTGTGTGTGTGTGTGTGTGTGTGTGTGTATGCATAGGGTAAAGTTTTTCCTTATTATGCTGGTCACAAAATCATACATGCTTCCAGTTACCCTTTGTTATATCATTTCCTGAAAGTTTTGCTGGATTGTTAATCTGTTTGTCTATGAAATCATCTTCATAATTATGTAAATTGCAATGCTAATTTTCTAGATTTTTAAAGCTATAAAATAATGTTTTTATAAGGCATCTGAATGAAAGTAATAAATATTGCTTCCTCCGTTGTTTAAAGCTTTTATTCAAGAACGTGCACTAAATTAATGAGAAAATGAACGAGCCGGCTGTTCCGTCGACTTGATAGATTAATAACCTATGAAGTCTAATTGCAGTTAACTAGAGAATTCGGTTTAGGGACGCCATTGTATTCAACATTTCACAATGCTAAACTTAAAATCATTTTCTAATATACCGCACAGTTCTTTAATAATCTTGTTCCCTGTACGTAGACTGAAATATTGTTATCGGAGACGCGAACTAATTATCTGTTCAGAAGCAACTAACAAAATACAAATTATAAGTTGATAATATCTCATATTGAAAAAAAATGGTAACTTCTTTTTTTATTTTTCCAGACAGTTTTGTGATTTTGTTTTATATATGGACATATTTTTGTGCTTCGTTAATAAATCTCAGTGTGTGCGAAAGAGTTTTTCATCCAAATTTACAAAATGGTAACATATTTTTTTCCAGACAGTGTTGTGATTTTAGATATATGGACACATTGTTGTGCTTCATTAAATCCCAGTGTGTGCGAAAGACTTATTCAAGCAAATTTCAAACGTGTTTACCAGAAGGAGAACATTGATTTTCCCCGTCTTATCTTGTGCAGTGCTATCTTAAATAATAAATAATTTGGTGATCCGCGCAATCATTTACATATTGAATCTGATATCAGCGCCCATACTAATTTATTTCTCAATCCAAAAACCGTGTTTTCAGCACAGACAAAACGCGCTTTGAACAAAACTGTGGCAGTTATTTTTGTCTTCAATTTGAATCCTTGATTTAGATGATTATTTAATCAGACGCCTTGAATTATTGCACGTGATAGAATCTGTGAGTTGGTTTATCTTTATAGAGCGAGTTAGATTCCGAGGAAAGAAATCGAATATTTAATCAAGAGTATTATGACTTCATGCGGATATCCAGACAGCAGTATATGACTATATGCGGATATCCAAGCAACAGTATATGACTATATGCGGATATCCAAACAACAGTATATGACTATATGTGGATATCGAAACAACAGTATATGACTATATGCGGATATCCAAGCAACAGTATATGACTATATGTGGATATCCAAACAACAGTATATGACTATATGCGGATATTCAAGCAACAGTATATGACTATATGCGGATATTCAAGCAACAGTATATGACTATATGCGGATATTCAAGCAACAGTATATGACTATATGCGGATATTGAAGCAACAGTATATAACTATATGCGCATATTCAAGCAATACCCAAGATAAATAGTTAGCACATGTACAGACCTTAGGAAATCGATGCTACACTTGGGCGCCGAGAATGAACTACCACTACCCGACTACATGTAATGGGTTCGATTACTACAGACGCTACTACCAGGACTACAACTGGGGAACGATTCCAGGGGCCAGGGTAAGAATCGATTCTTTATGTCTTGATTAGTATAGATTGTGCTAGTTTTCATGAGTATATTTTGTTGTTGTTGATGTTGTTGTTGTTTGTTTGTTGTTTTTTTTTACACAAAAGTGTTCATACATCATAAAGATCACTAGGATTACTTCGTTTGTTTGTTTGTTGTTCTTGTTGTTTTTTTTTTTGTTTTTTTTTCTTCTTTTATTGTTGTGTGTGTGTTGTGTTGTTGTTGTTGTTGCTGTTGTTGTTGTTTTGTTGTTGTTGTTGTTGTTGTTGTTGTTGTTGTTGTTGTTGTTGTTGTTTGTTTGTTTTTTTATGTGGCTTTTTTGTTGTTGTTGTTGTTGTGTTTTTTTGTTGTTTTTGTTTTTGTTTTTTTTGTTTTTTTTTTTGTTGTTTTTTCTTCTTTTGTGTTTGTGTGTGTGTATGTGTGTGAGGGGGGGGGGGCTTCTAGCTATTTGAGAACGAAAGGTTGGAAGCTGCAGTTCCTTAAGAAAATCAATTTCCCAAATTTCGGACTGTCATGCTGATCTCGGATTTTTTAACTAACTCGGCTTTTTCTAGATTTAACCAAACGCTCACTGCATGGTTAGTTCAATAGAACCTTATTTATTTGTATCTCATGTACAGCTTAAACGATTCATCAGTGTCCTTTCTCATTCTTTTTTAAATTATTTTATTTAATGTAATTAAGTAGTAGGGTGATCAATGATTATAACAAGTTTTTTTTTCACTGTTTGTTAACAAAGTTAGAGAGTTTACTGCTATCGATTGAATGAGAGAATGAGATTTAACTCAATAGCCTTACAATGGTCATGGCTGTGCATTTTCACCGGATTTGAATACATAACATTATACTTCTTGAAAGAAACATTCCAAGTCTCTGTCGGTTAAATCTTTGTAGATTTTCGAACAGATAATGTAGGTAATTAAATCCCAAATCCCTCTCATAGTTCCGAAAAAGAGATATAGAGAGGAGGGGAGAGAGAGAGAGGGGGGGGGGGGAAATGTGGAGGGGGAGGAGGAAGGGGCCGAAAGAAAGCAAAAAGGAGTCGGTGTAGCGTCAAAAGAAAACAGGGGAAATAATCAGAAAATAACACTTTTCAAAGGAGTTTGATAGAACTTGGTTCCCTTGCACTTAAGGAGGATTTTTCTTCTTCTTCTTCTTCTTCTTCTTCTTCTTCTTCTTCTTCTTCTTCTTCTTCTTCTTCTTCTTCTTCTTCTTCTTCTTCTTCTTCTTCTTCTTCTTTTTCTTCTTCTTTTTCTTCTTCTTCTTCTTCTCTTGCCTGGTACGTTGTATCAAATAAGTCTCAAAAAGTGTTCAATTAAAAGGAAACTAACACTAAACAGCCGTACTTCCGAGAGTTAATAGTGTTTAGAGTTTGATTTTACTGTCTTGTATGAGTAACTTTTGAGCTAAATTCATCATGGGCAATAATTAATAGGTAAACATGATTATCTAGTCAATACCATTATTTTGAAATAAAACAACCCAAAAGATAATATTGGTGTTAATTTCTCTGACGCTGTGTTTTTTTAATTCGTTATCTAATCATTGAATGTTGTTGTTTTTTGTTTTGTTTTTCTCATTCAATTTTTTGTTGTTGTTTTTTGTTTTATTTTTGGTGAGGTTTTGTTAATGTTGTTGTTTTTTTCGGGAGTGTTGTTGGTTGTTTTTTTTTCTCTGTTTTTTTTTTTTTTTGGGTTTTTGTATTTTTTTCCTTTCTTTTGTTTTGTTTACGCTTTTAATGTGCACGTTGGGTTTGAACGTACCATTGATTGGGAATCGTACGACAGGAACAGAACATTGATAACTATTATAGTGCAATATGGGGGACCGGATGGCCCATCAGTAAAAGGCCCCGACTTCTAATCGGGAGGCAACGGGCTCAGTCCTCGATCTGATTGCTTTGTTGCCTACTGGTTGTGGTGGTGCCATTAATAATAGTGTGGCCTATTGAGATAGAAATCTTGGTACCCTCGCCTTTTCTCTTTGTCACTCTACGTAAACAAATTGTCAGACTTTAAAAAAAGTCTTGGTCTTCCTTGAAAACTCTGATAGGTTTAATTAGAGGCAGCTTCTTTTTCCCAGAAGAGAGATGATATTGTAAACCCTTAATAGTGAAAACCTCTTCATTTGTATGCGTGTGTTCTTGCAGTATTTGACTGCAGTCAAGAAGCCAAAAGAACACCATATCATTACATTTCAGAGCAAAAAAAAAACTGAGCTTTTGCAGTATTTGACTGCAGTCAAGAAGCCAAAAGAACACCATACCATAACATTTCAGAGCAAAAAAAAAACTGAGCTGAGCAAAGCAGCAGCCGAGAAAACGAAATGATAGGAAAGGGATATTACAGAAAATGTTATGCCTTAATGTTTTTATTTTTTTACGACTTTCACTCCATTTAATTTATGTATGTGTTTTGTATTTGTTTTTGTTTTGCTTTTTCGGATATAATTATCGTCTAGGTATGTGGTATGTCACATCTGGTGAAATGCTAATACCCAGTCGGCTTTTTTTTCCAGTACAAAATACAACATGACCTCGAATGAGCCAGTCTTAGTTGGACAAGCGATATTAAAATGTCTTAACAGACATTCACTCCCTGAGTCTGTCTCTGCCTCTCTGACTCTCTCCCTCTTTCTCTCTCTTTTTCTTTTTCTATTTCAACTTTCCCCTTTCTCTTTCTCTCTCTCTCTCTCTCTCTCTCTCTCGCTCTCTCTCTCTCTCTCACCCTCTCACTCGCTATCTCCCTCCCTCTCGTTAACAAAATAGTAATTTCAAAGAAATGCTGTCATCCCCCCTTCCCAGACAAATTAATTCCTTGTTTATCAGTATGCGTGTGGATAATTGACGGGCAATGACATCATTAATAATCGGACAAGTTTATATTTCTAAAATAATGATTAACATTACTAGATAAAAATTTTAAATGTTGTTGGAATACTACTGATCGACGTTTATCTAAAATCATAACAGGACAATATAAAGTGAGGTTGGAAACGTTACACCTTCTTTAATCTTGTTGAAGCACCTTGTAAAACAATGTAAGTTGTTTTGTTGGTTGTGGTTTTAAACACTTTTTCGAGCCGCATTTGTCTTGTAATGTTATTTTACTATCCAAAGATAGAAAGTTTTTTAAAAAATAGTAAAACAATTGCAATTGAAGAGTAAGAGATAGTTATGTTAGCGCGTTTATAATTATAGTTCAATGTGTTTTATAAACTAACAGCAACTGCGTGGGAAAGCAAGAGTAACTTTTGTTTTATGTTATTTGTTTTTTTTTTTCGTATAGGAGTAGGGATGGGGAGAGAAAGGGACGAATGTAAATGCAGCCACCCCATAAATGTCTCATAAAACGGATGCTAATAGGTAGGATAGGTTTACGAATTTGAGGTCTGATATAGGGAGTCAAAGAGACGCAGCTAGAGATGCGCTATATGGAATGCGAGAGAGACTGTTGGATAGACAGGAAGCAAAGATGCAAAATAAGAGACACACGAAATGCAAGGATCAGTTTATGAGAGATAGGGAAGTCATAAAGATAAAGAGAGAGAGAGAGAGAGAGAGAGAGAGAGAGAGAGAGAGAGAGAGGTGGGAGAGATATTGGGTAAATAGAGGTAGACAGACATACTAAAAGACAAACAGACAGAAAAACGGAAGCAGATGTTAGAAAACGGTAAATCTTTAAATATCAATAAATGGGTGAATAGATAGATAGATAGATAGATAGATAGATAGATAGATAGATAGATAGATAGATAGATAGATAGATAGATAGATAGATAGATAGATAGATAGATAGATAGATAGATAGATAGATAGATAGAGAAGATAGATAGATAGAGAAAAGAGAGAGAGAGAGAGAGAGAGAGAGAGAGAGAGAGAGAGAGAGAGAGAGAGACTAAGGATGTCAAAGTCAAAGAGTACAATTTTCCTGTCTACCTATACTCGCGGTGTTCACTGTTCAATTTAACTGTTTATCCTGTAGATGCCGGTGCTGGATGGGTGCCTGGCTGTTTATTGACATCCATGTGGTGGAGTGATGGAGGAAGGGAGGGAGCTACACGCTCTGCCCTTAAGAAATTTGTCTTTTACATATTAATTTTATCTTTCCACATTATAGTTTGCCTATTTGTAAGGCTTTTAAACTTTGCCAATTCTAAAGTTAATCAATTTGGCATGCTGTTGTTAGAAACTACAGAAATACTGTATCGACTATGCATTATATTCCGTCTTGTATTGTAGACCTATCTAGATAGCGTTTCATTTACAACATACACCTAAGGTCATACACTTTGCCTTTTACATCAAAGACAGACTTAAAGTGTTTTGACCATGCCCTAATATTTTTTCCTACACGGTCAAACGAAAATAATGTTCTATTCTTGTCTTAGATCTCTAAAGATAGTAATAACATCGTGTAAACAGAGCACAATGCCTTCATATTTAGTCAGATATTGGTCTTATGTTCTATTTTACCAGAAAACAAACTTTTTATGTGCTGAATCCAATTAATTTTTATTCATCTTCATCGCCCCTACTTTGATACTCAATATTCTTTACCCGTTAGCAGAGGGCGAGTAATTATTCGTCTATGTATTATTTACTTCATAATGTGGTTGCCTTTGAATGAATAAGAGTTGAACCATCCCTTGCCTATCTAAACCTGAACAGCTGTTGGCATTCCGGGTTCTCAGTTCTCAGTATTTTTACCTGATCTCGATCTGGTGTAGTCTAGATCTAGGGCCTCAGTTAATGCTTAACACTGTTCAGCTTAAAGCCCCATCGCTGCTTCGCAACCACGGTGCATGTTTGTTGCTCCCTCCAAGAATGTACACACAGGACCTACCGCTCACTGACAAATTGGATTTCATGCACGTTGGTGGTGCTGTTTAAGTTTAGATCCCAGGATAACCTCAACTAGACTTTAGTCTAGATTCATGTTCTGAAAATCCTTTGGCAAATGTGGCAGCTGGGAAGAAATTTCACTAGATCTAGTTATTATTATGTCTTTTAATTGGCAATGTAATAACGTTGTTGTTCTCGAGTTAGCTCTTGTGATTTGCGGATTCTGTTCAAGAAGGTTGGAAGAAAGTTTTATGTATACATCATTGGTTATGATTAGATAAATTTAGGTTTCACTCAGTTCTTTGAAGACAGTGCAAATTCGAACATGAATCTCTCGTTCTCCATCTGTGCAGTGTTTGACAAGGGAATTGTGACTAATTAGTGAAGTGCTTGATTCATCCGTATTGTCTGGTGACTGTTTGATAAATTTAATGCTCAACGGTAGATGTTAGTTTTTTTAATTGTGAAAAATGTTGCATTTTCCAAAGTTAAACGCCTCCGCCTTTCATTTTGATTACTCATCCACGCATATTTTCCTAAATTTAATATAGCTAGATGAAATAATTAATCGGGAGGCTTTGTTGTTGGTTGTATGTTTGTTGTTTTTGGTGTTGTTGTTGTTGTTGGTGTTGTTGTTGTATGTGTGTTGTTGTTGTTTGCTGTTGTTGTTGTCGTTGTTATTGTTGTTGTTGTTGTTGTTGTTGTTGTTGTTGTTGTTGTTGCTGTTGCTGTTGCTGTTGCTTTTGTACTTATGGCAAATAGACAGACAGACTAACATATAGACAAACAGGCAGACAGACAGATAGACAGAGACAGGGAGAGATAAAGACAGACAGGCAGAGACATAAAGAGAGACCAACAGACAGACAGATAAACAGAGACAGGGAGAGATAGAGACAGACAGGCAGAGACATAAAGACAGATATAGAGAAATTGACAGACATACAGACAGACAGTCGGAGAAAGAGGAAAAGATGGATGAGGCACAAAGATAGACAAAGAAACATATGTCAGGATGCTAAACACAAACACACACACACACACACACACACACACACTCAACAGGCATGAGTAAGAGCTTTGTCAAACATCCAAAGCCCGCAGACAGCAAAATCTCATAAGTTGTAACATTTTAATTGCCTTCATACAGTTCTGATAAAAGCAGATTAACATTCTTTGAACTAATGAAAACCACTGTTTCCGCAAAGCTTTAATGGGCGTATGAGATAGGGTAACAACAAACATGACAGATAAACATGGAGCAGTTGAGCCTTTTGGATTTCCGCCAAAGACTTTAAATAGAAATACCAGATAGTTTTGCTGCTGTTTTCTTTTTTAAGGATTATTAAATTTATCGCGAACGACTCGTGCCACACTCACTTTGAGGTCGTCTTTAATTTGTAGCAATTCCTAAAACTGTTTAGATTAGACCTAGAGGCATAGATATGTAATAATTCTCAAAGCTCAATGTCTCCCAACATAGGGTTCTGCCTTCACAATCAGCAACTAAATTTTAATATTTAGTTGGCCTATTATGGTTTGAAGGATTTTTTGCACCAATACAAGTTACATAATATGCTTAGTGCACATTTTGAACTCCGTGCTATTCTGAAAAACAACAATGACGGGTATAAAGACTGCAAGTTAAAAGCCGACATTTGCTTGCTGTGTAGACTAAAATAATGTTAGATGGCGATGCGGTTATTGTACAAATCGATACCTGTACCACCAATATTGTTAGAACTTTCCATGTATTTATAATCTTTGGTTTCAGAATGGAAACCACCGGTTGGGTCGGTGTCAATAATGTGATCGGCTGAGATAGGAGTCATGGTATCCCCACACCGTCTCTTTGTGTCGGAGCGTAAAACTTTCAGACGTTAGTCGTGGCACCCGTCGATAATATTATAGCCTATATAGTTCTCACATTGGGCGCTAAGCAACATTTTAATACATTCAGAATGGAGGCCTTTAAAGGTAAGCGGCAGTGAGTTCAACGGTGCTATGAACATAGGGGTATTTTTTAGGACTAAAACCAGCCTTAGTTCAGGGTCTATGTTTTAACGCCATTATACCATTATACGTACAAACCTAGCGCTAAATCGCCCTCTCAGGGTTTACATTAATTTCTGTTTTGTCTCACACGGGCCAAGTTTTTTTACTTCTTTAGTCAGTAGGTATATTGCGTTTTGTTGGCGGTGGTAGCCTACTGTAGCAGCGGCAGCGGTTTTTCGTGTTGGTATTGCTGTCGCTGTTGTTTGTAGTGTTGAGTTAATGGTGATGTTTTCTGGCTGCTGTTGATATGGGATATCATTTTTATTATTCATTTATTTGTATTAGTCCATTACTTACCTTGAATGGGTTCTTTTTGTTTGTTTGTTCGTTGATTTTACTTTATCGCAGAAAGATAGTGCATGTAGTTGTAATTCAAAAGATGTACGGGGCTTATAATAAAACCATCATTTTAGTCTACGTGTATGAAATTGAAACTGCTTTTGATGATTCAGACGGCTAAAAGTGATTACATTACAAATTTAATTTGTGGATCTACTTGCGTCAATCTTGCACAGTAGATTATGGTGGATGAAACGCACTTAGTTTTTTAATTTCTTATCAGCGGTTTATTATATTACGATTATCTTCATCTGTTGTTTTAAGTTCTTCGGGCTTTTTATCGGACTTAAAGTAGCCTTTCAACAATTATATTTGGTCTGTTGCAATTCCATCTATGATACTCCTAGAACTTTCGAAAATTTGAACTAATAGTATAAGCCAATGTGCAAAATAAATGTTAGGACTGTGTGGATCTGATCTTGGGGACCATAGTTATTTGCAGTGTCTGCGTTTATTACAAAGAAAGTCTTGAATCAGCAGAGGACAAAACGATCACCATGGGGAGGGAATCTACCCCGCTCTCTATTCTCAGTTCTAGTCTAGACTAGTCAACAGATTAATGAGGAATCGATATTTTCCTAAGAAGTTGAAAATTCCACAAAATCTAGATCAAGTAAAAAAACCCTTCCAAAAGAGTGTGATTACGTAATCTGCAATCAAAGTGTACGTCGCAAGGTCTTGGATACCCAGAGATGTCGGATTCACAGGACAGTAATAGTGATCCGGATACCAGGAGTGTTGTGGCTGGCAATAGTAATGGCGGTGGTGGTGGCTTCTGGTACGGCTCAGTGACGTTACAGATCAAGTATGACGTCGTCGTGAATCTGGAGACCTTGGAGACCCTACTCACACCCGTGCTGGGTGGGGAGACACACGATGAGGGGCAGGTAGGGCATGGGGGGGGGGTGTTGAATTGGTTTAAAATCCAACATCAGCACTATACTCCAATATTGAGAACGTACCCCAACATTGACGTCTGACAATTGTATGTGATGCCACACACGGGACAGGGTCTCAGCCGGTTACATTATACTGACACCTACCCAACCAGTTTCAGGGGACAAAATTGGACAAATAAATCTGCGAATCGTAGGATTCGAACCGCGGACCTCCCAATCAAGAGATCAACACTCTACGACTTGAGCCAGGCAGGTCGCTCCCCCCCCCCTTAAGGAGAGCGGGGAAGGGAAAGGAAAAGAGTTAATGGAGGTGAACGGGGAGGGGAAGGGAGCAGGTAGTCTGTCCTGGAATAAAAGCACCGACTGTGGGAAATTAAGAATCACGAGTCTCCATTAAAATCTCTGGAAGGCGAAGCTCTCTTCTATAATCTATTTTAACGATACTTAGAGGGGCATTTCCAGATCTTGGCTAGTCAAATCATACTAAAAATAATTCAACTGGTACCGTTGGAAACGAGGCAGTCCAATCTAGGAATTGAATCAGAAAATCTTTTATCATAAGCCACTTCGCTAATCAGGGATACCCCCCCCCCCCCTTCCGACATTTTTTTTCTTTATTTTGTTTTGTTTTTGTTTTGTTTTTGTTTTTTGTTTTACCCCACCAAACACACCTCCCTAATCAATGAGCTACGGTTGTACCCCTTACAGAAGGGCGCCAAGTGGCTTAGGCTACAGCCGTCCAGGGTTCCAATCTTACCTGTTGCCTTCGTCTCCATAAATCAGAAAAATCTTGGCGATAATGAGGGATTAAACATACAATAAAAGAATAGCTAAGAGGAAAGAAATCCTATTAAGGACTTGGTAGCTGGGGTAACCCAATTTGCCATCGAAGTGAAATAGATGTCCGTTTCTTCTTCTTCTTCTTCTTCTCGTTCTCCAACACTCTCTTCAAATTCTGATCCCAGCCTGCGCAATGAAGGCTACCGTTTTCTCTAGCTCAGGAAGAGGCCCGTATAGCTTCGTGTGCATGTCTATTCTCTCCCTCCAGATGGACTGTCTAACATTGCTGTACAACCTGCAATCCTGTAGCACATGTTTGAAATGTTTGTTGTTTTATCCTCATTAGAAATCAAACCTTAGGCTGCTGGTGTCTCGCGTATAAGTTGGTTCGACGTCTGTTTTGTATTTTTTTGTATATTTTAGCGAGCTTAACTCTTGTACCAATATCGCAGTAAAACCTTTTTAGTGTGACATACATCTTTTAAAAATAAAATTCGGTATTTGGAAGACTGTAAGATGGGGCAAGGGGACATTTTAGTTAGGTGTAGCAGAGATAGACAGAGAGGCAGTATAACAGTAAGACTGACCAGATGGCTAAATGGGGCAAAAGTGTGCCTGGAGTTTTGAGCGCAAGAATTGAAAGAGAAATATGGATACGTATGGTGCACGACACGATACGATGATGATGATGGTGATGGGGAAATGTGTGGGACAGTTTGTGTATGTGTGTGTGGGTTTATGCGTACCTATAAGAGCTGTATCCAAGGGCTGGATGGTGTTTTGATAATCGCAGCAGCTGTTATCAAGTTATGAAGTAGCTGACATAATCATTTCTGAAACAATTAATGTCTTTTATCCAAAATTTTTACTGTTGTGCTTTTTCGTTGTTGTTTTTCTTTACTTCCGTCTAACAAATATAAAGCTATAATTTTGATTCCACATCAAAGTTCAAAGTCAGTTTGTCTGTAAATAATCACACTATATCTTGCTTTTTTGAGGGGGGTGGGGAGCTGAATCTCAGCTGGTACGAAGGTCTGCGTACAGGTTTGTTTGTTGTTGTTGTTTTGAAAAGTTAGAGGACAATAAACTAACCTGGTTAGCGATACAAATTTCAATTGAATGTTCATGTGTGTCCTTCCTCATGCAACCCAATGCATCCACTGACACACATCTGGTTGTGTGTCCCTCTCCATACCACCAACACAATCCGCTCCCATCCTTCTGGTTATGTATCTCTCCTCCTGTCGCCCAACTCACATCCACCTGGCTGTGTGTTTTTGCATTTTATCCAATGAATCCATTCATATCCACATGACCGCCCACATATCTACTCACATCCATCTGGTTATATATCCTCCTTCGCGCAACCAACATAATCCATTCACATTTTCCACTCAAATTTGTGTGTTTCCCCCAGGTAACCGGACGTTCCCTCCAGACCGATGAGCGCATCCGTCGCCTGGAGGATGACAAGCAGAGTCTGGCACTACAGTCAACGCTCTACCACTCGAGCCAGCCCCTCCCCCCACGTGAACGATTTGGGGGAGGGGGTGCAGGTGCAGACGAGGGAGCAGGAAGGAGAATATTTCAGGATGGGTAGGGCATGTGTTGTCTTCTGGCAAAAAGCACCGACTGTGGGAAATTAGGAATCAAGAGTCTCCATCAAAATCTCTGGAAGGCGAAGCTCTATTCTATAAACTATTTTAACGATTCCTAGAGGGACGTTTCCAGATCTTGGCTGCTCAAATCATACTAAAAATAACTGGTAGGAATCGAACCAGAAATCTCATATCAGAAGCCACTTCGCTAGTCACCGATTTCGCCCACCCCTAACCTACCTCCCGAATGAATGAGCCACGGTTGCATACCTTACAAAAGGATGCCATGTGACTCAGGCGAAAGTGATCCAAGGTTCCAATAATTATTACATGTTGTCCTCGCCTCCACCAATCACAAAAATCTTGGCGATGATGAGGGGTTAAAAAGTACAATACAGAATAGCTGAAAGAAAAAAAAACTGCTATCAAGGACTATCAATTAGACACCGAAGTGAAATAGCTGTGCGTCGATGCGATTTGAAATGTTTGTTTTATCCTCATTTCTATCATATTCTAAAATCTAACTTTAGGCAGCTGGTGTTTCAAATATAAGTTGGTTTAAAGGCTGTTGTGTTGTTTTTGTTGTTGTTGTTGTGTTTTTGTTTTTGTTTTATTTTTTTTATTTTAGCGATCTTGATTTTCTTACCAATGTCGTAGTAAAACCATAATTAGCATACTACTTTTTTAAATAGGAAAATTCGGTATTTTGATGACTGTGAGAAGAAGGAGCAGGGGGACATTTTGGTTTCGATGACAATCATTGGACAGGAGCTATAGCAGTGATTGGCAGATCGGCAGTTAAACCGTAAGACTGACACGGTGGTTAAATGGGACAAAATTGTGCCTGAAGTTTTGAGGGCACGAATCGAAAGAGAAGTATGGAGAAGTATGATGATGATGGTGATGGGGAAATGTGTAGGGCCGTGTGTGTACGTGTGTATGTTTTCCTATTCGTACCTATAAGAGCTGTATGCAAGGGCTGGAGGGTGTTTTGGTTGCAAAAGATAGTTGGACGTTTTCTCACAAAGCCGATGATCCCGGTAGCTTTTATCAAGATATTAACGTAGCTGATGTAATTATTTCTGAAACAAGTAATGTCTTTTATCCCAAATTAATATTGTTGTGCTTTTTTGTTGTTGGTTTTTCTGCTTCATCTAACGAATATAAGGCTGTAGTTTTGTTTCTACGTCATAGTTCAAGTCAATTTGTCTGTATATCTTATCACTATTGTTTGCTTTTTTTAGGGGATTGGGGAATTGAATCTCAGCTGGTACGTCTGCGTATAGTTGTTTTTTTGTGCGTTTTTTTTTCGAGAAACTTAAAGGACAACAAACGAATGAAAAAAATATCCTGATTACCGATTAAAATTTTGAATTGCATATTCATGTGTTTCCTTCCTCATGCAACCCACTGACATACGCCTGGTTATGTGTCACCATACCACCAACACAATCAACTCACATCCTTCTGGTTATGTATCCCTCCTCGTGTCGCCCAATGAATCCACTCAGGTCCACCTGGCTGTGTGTTTTTCATTTTATCAAATGAATCCATTCATATCTACATGACCGTATGTCCCTCCTTCCACCCACATATCTACTAACATCCATCTGGTTATAATTTATATCTCCTTCGCGCAACCAACATAATCCATTCACATTATCCACTCAATTTGTGTGTTTCCCAGGTAACCGGACGTTCCCTCCAGACCGATGAGCGCATCCGTCGCCTGGAGGATGACAAGCAGAGTCTGGCACTACAGGTGAGACCACAAGCTTGATTGTTTGTTTCTTTACTGCTTAGCGTCAAACGTCAGCTTTATATAGACTTTATTGTGGAGGGGCCCCAAAACTAACGTCTGACAGTTTTATGTGCTGCGACTCAGAGACTATGGGGAGAGACCTGGATTCCTGTCTCAGTCAGTTACATTATACTGACAACTAATCAACCAGTAGGTGGCCAAATTAGATAATAAATTTTTGACCGATCGTGGGTTCCGATTGGCAGACTGACGCTTTACCATTCGATAATTAGCGCCAGTATCACGACCCCCCACCACCACCCCCACCCCACCCATCTATCTATCTATCTATCTATCTATCTATCTATCTACACATGTATCTATCTATCTATCTATCTATCTATCTATCTATCTATCTATCTATCTATCTATCTATCTATCTATCTATCTATCTATCTATCTATCTATCTATCTATCTATCTATCTATCTATCTATCTATCCATCTATCTAACTATCTATCTAATGTGTCTATATATCAATCAAACAAACAATCAAACAATCTATCTGTCTCTGTGTTTGGACCACCCCAGGTATCCGTGCTGAGCGAACAAGTTGAGGCCCAGGCAGAGAAGATCCGAGAGATGGAATCCTGTAGTGACGACCACAGACAGAGGCTCTCTGACGCCAACAAGGTGTTACAGAAGGTGAGAGGTTTGTACTGTCCAATAACTGAACTCTGTGACACCATGAAAAGTCTTACAGCCGGTGAGCGGTTTTTACAAGACAACTACTGCCTTTCTAACGCCAACAAAATCATACAGAAGGTGGGGGATTTTAACAATACACCCACTGACTCTCACACGTCAACAAAGTATAACATAATTATTGTTGCATGTGTGTTAGTTGCTAAACAAACTCCTAAGCAACGTTTTTGTTTACTTATTTTAGGTTGTTTATCAGTAGCAATATTTAATTCAATCGTTTAATTTAAGCCAAGTCCTTTCCATACCACAGCATCATCATGAACATGACCTGAAAAAGAATTATAATACTGAAAGCTTCCGTCTGATATCTTTTCTGGGTATAAATTTAAAAAAAAATATATATGTATCACTGTTCCACTTGACACTTACATAATAATTATTATGAAATAAAAATTCGAGATCTGTTTTACAGTTTGTGTGTAAACGATTTAAAAAAAAATGAGTAGATAAGTCCTTCTTCCTCTATGGGAAGTCTATCCGAAAAATATATTGGCAGTGGTTTCCCTTCTTTAAAACAACCTTGCCCTTTCTTGGCGGAAGTAGTTCAGGCCAGAGGAAGACTGGCAGAAAACCAACAAAAGAAAAAAAGATAAGATCTTCTAACTTTTCAAGAACTTTTTGCGGAAATTAAGGTAAGAAAGTTTAAAGCTTAGGAATATTTCATACTATGGTATTGTTCATGATGGTTATCGCCATGAGACACACATAAAGATTTAAATGTACACGTATTTGATAAGATCCAGATTCTTCAAACGCTTCATGGATGTATCGGAATCCTAAGCGTCGGAATTACAGCTTGTCTTAGAAGAGAAATCTAGATTCTAGATATCGATCTAGATAGATTAAATCTAGACCTAGATCTAGTTCTAGATCTATAATCAAATCAAATCAAGATCTAGAATCTAGATTTAGATAATGGATCATTGATCTATATTCGAGACCAATAAAGTAGTTCAGATTCCTTCATCTAGATCAGACTCTAGTCTATATACTTAGTTAGATCTATTATATATAATTTAGATCTAGAATCTAGATCTAGTCTAGATTTCTCTACTCTCTAGATATCTAGAGAATCTTTTTATCCTCATACATTCAAATAATTCTGACAGTTTTTAAGGTCTCTATAGATCTATAATTCTAGCTCTAGAATATGTGGTCATTGTTTTGGATTGTTTACATTCAGATGGCAATCATCATGGTAAGCCCCGACTCATTGAATCATGTTATAGGCTATAAGTATTAGTATTGTTCAAAGTCCCCACTTTCATCTCTACCACACATTCTATGATTCTTTTTTTTATTTTTAGGTTTGAACAATTCGAATGCTAGGTCTAAATCTAGTGCTATCATTCTATAGCCTATCTTGTCTTTTATGTAAATCTACAGATCTAGTTGCTGCATTGCATGTAATTATAAATCATTAAATGGATGATTGGCTGCCTTAGTCACTATTTTTTTTAAAAAATTTTTATTCTTGCATTGCATTTTAGATGATTGACGCCTTCTAAAGTCACTAATTTTTTTTGTTTATATTTTAAGGTTAGAAAAATTCGAATGCTAGGTCTAGTTTAGGATGCCTTGAAACAATGTCAAATACTAGGGCCTCATAAATGAAGATTTCTCTTCAATTTTAAGTTCACACTATTCAATTTTCCGCCACTATCAATCCTCATTGCGCTAGTCATAAGGGATTACAATAGATAGTAACACTAGAGCTACATTTTTAATGGAAATGAAAGCACAGTGGAGCCACAATGCTTTCATAAATACTCTTAATTCATATACAAGGTATAGAAACCACCTCTTAAGTGCACATGCCAAAGCTGAAGTACATATATCTTAGTCATTTAATCTCCAATAGTTTGTCCCGACACATAAATATAATGTAAAATCCTATAGGCCTATAGTTTTTCTTAACTCAACAGTCACATCACCAACATATTGTTAGTGATGAGTATACACATTATATATAATTATTTGAAGCTCAAGTTTTCAATCATGCAAAAATGTTCTGTCTTTATTGGTATGAAAGATATGAAAATGGGGAAAGCCTTTAAAAAATAGTACATTTTCATGAGCATTGCTGGCAAAATCATGCAACTCTGTTGATCAATTGCCCAGTGTTGACCTGATAGCATTCCTCTATTTTATTACTGTTAAAATTTCATACGAGCATTGCTGGCAAAATCATGCAACTCTCACTCTGTCGGGTTAATTGCACATTGTTGACTTCAAGATAGCTTTCCCCTATTTTATTACTATTAAAATTTTGACATTTACTTTCAACTGATATATCTTTGGTAAGTTAATTTTAAAGAAATTTATCTGAAATAAAAATTATCAGATGAAGTATAGTACTCTAGACAGGAATTCGCCCTACCTACATGCTCTTTTAAGTAGCTATGTTGGTATAGAAGTCCTTAGCCTGTGATTCAATTGAAACAGTCTTCCACACTCTCAGGTTGAACAGCATTCTTGACTTAAGATCTAGATCTAGAAAAAAAAAAATTTTTTTTTTCAAGATTGGCATTCGGACAAAATTTTATTGGAAAAAAAAACTGTTGATGGTATAAACATGAAATTCACATGTATTTAAAAGATAATTGACAGATCTGGCTATGTACATATGTTATATTTATAGGTTCAATCATTTTCAAAATTTCCCGAAAATAGGCAGTTGCACAAAGCATTTCCCGCAGATAGGGGCTGGTGCTAAGTGACTTAAAAGTGTATGATTATGTTTAATTAACAACAATTTTACATCCACGTGAAAAAATGTATTGTCATCTTACAAACCTTAATGAGTCTCAAACTTTTCTTTCCAACAAGTCAATCTTTACTTTTTTGCACTAATTGTTTTAAACTAAGTTTTTGTAATGGAATTTAATCTTTCATTTTCTTCTAATCTTTTTTATTTCTTCTTTCTCCCTGTCTGTCTGTCTGTCTTCTCTAATTCTAAATCATAAGTGGGCTCGAATTTGCAGCATTGTTGAGATTATCATTAATGTAAAGGCAACTAGATATACGGTGCCAAAGACAGAACATGTATTTCATCTTCATCTTTTCATTTTGTTTGCATGGTGTACACATTTTAATGTTTTAAAGATTGTTACCTTTCTTGGTGGAATTTTGAAAATTATGCATAATTAACATTTTGTGTGTGCTTTTTGTGGGATTTTTTTTTTTTTCTTCTCTGTATTTCTATTGCACAAACAATGAACATTTAATTCTAAAATAATTGCCTGCTCTGGCTTCCAAGGGCCATCAACTCTTGTTTCCGTACCGTGAGGTGATGATCTTTTTTAAGTTATGTCCCTTTGGGGATCCAAAACTGTTGAATCCAGACACGTGCATGCGAATTTTTAAGTTTAATTTTATACAAGCTGCTTCCACGGACAATGCGTTTGTGTCCTTTCATATTCTTTCGCTATTGCTCTGTGGTATAAATTGTTATCTTCTTTCTGACACTGCTGACAGTCTCCTAAGCCCTGTAAATGTTTTTCTTAGACTTTTGTTCCTCTCTCACTTAGTTTCTATAATTATCTTTGTGACTGTGTCTGCAGTGCATACCCCCCCCCCCTCTCTCTCCTTCTCTCTTTCCTCATTTCTACTTTCTCCATTTCCTTTCTCTTTGTTTGGCGTTCTATTTTGTTACTTACCCCCCCCCTCTCTCTCTCTCTCTCTCTCTCTCTCTCTCTCTCTCTCTCTCTCTCTCTCTCTCTCTCTCTCTCTCTCTCTCTCTCTCTCTCTCGTGCCGTCTCTGTTATATTTTGACTAACTTACACGGCAGACAAACTGTTATCATTTTCTATAAATATATTCCTGTTGTGAGATACCGCCCAACCCAGAGGCTTCCTTGGGCCCCACCTGTACCTTCACTTCACCATCATGCACGGGGAGGGGGGGGAGCTGCGGTAGCCCTGAGTTGAACACCAGCACAAAAAATGTCAGACGTCAGTGTTGGATCCCATCTACCATATAGTTTATGTAGTGCTGAAGTTAGGCGTTAAAGCAACTCAACTACATGTACTACTATGATGCACGCTGTTTTTAATATTGTGATGAATGTTTTCTTTTTTTTTCATATCAGGTAATAACCTTATAATTATGTCATTTGTTTCCTTCCTTCCTTGGGGAACCTGTTTGAGTTTTCCTGCACGCCGTACTGTTACATGCAGGCAGGTAGCTCCAGAAGCTAGAACATCTATGATTCAGTACATGTAGACGATTGTAGTGCTATACCTAGATTTGCTGTGTTTGTTTGGTTCGGCCCACTCACCTTCAGGGTCTGTTTTCTCAGCTGCCTGTGTGTGTGTGTTGTGTGAAGCTTGTGTTGGAGAAAGAGGAGAGAGGGTAAGTGTGTGTGTGTGTGTATCTGAGGTTGAGAGAGAGAGAGAGAGAGGGGGGGGCGTGATTTGATTGGCGGATTTTATTTCTCTCCCCCCCCCCCCCCTTCCCCTTCTTTTCCTGGAACGTATCGGGTGTATTCAATTACAAACTGTCATAATTATATAAAATAAAATAATAATACTTTTTAAAAAGGTTGTTCACGTATTCTATTCATCGGTGTTTGTGAATACGAATATGATATTATTTTTTTATGTTTCTGTTTTTTCTCGACTCGAATAAATTTACTTCACACGCCTGACTATTTAATGCCATCAAGTTATGAGAGATATTAAGATTGTTTCTCGCCGCTTGTGGTGCAACGTTGTTTATTTTTGGCATATGGATGAGAGAGAGACAGACAGTTAGACTGGGAGAATAACAAGTGGAAATGTTATACTGACTCAATTACAGATTCTTATTTTGTGGAGCTGTTGCCATCGCCGTTAATGTTGGTGTTTAATGAATTTTAAATATCGAGTTACCAATGATTCCCACCGTCAATATGCGTGGAAACCATCTTGTATTCGATTCAAGTCGTATCATTAAACTTTCTTTCAATATGCGTGTTTCCTATAGATTGATGGTTGAGTTTACACCCCGACGTTACCTTGTCTATCTGTATATCAGTTGATTGATTGACAGCTTCGTCTTGAAATGTGATAGTTACAATTTTACTTTTTATTGGTTGGTATTTTTTAAATGCCCTACATACTCACAATTTACATTCCACTCGTGGCTGTTTCCTATAGACTTATATTATGTTGCCAAGGAAACGCAGCGGAAGTAACAACATTATAGCGTCTAATTAAACACTGAGCCTTCTTGTTTGCCCCCGACGGTATCGCCAGAGTAACATTGTAATGTGTTCAGTCAGTGGATTACCAGGTCTGTCTGTAGCGCCCTGGGTGGGCAAACAGGCTCGGGGATGAACCTTTCACCCGATGATGTCAGGAATTGATAGGACTAGTGTAAATAGCTAAGGCATATTCTTCTTCTTCTTCTTCTTCTTCTTCTTCTTCTTCTTCTTCTTCTTCTTCTTCTTCTTCTTCTTCTTCTTCTTCTTCTTCTTCTTCTTCTTCTTCTTCTTCTTCTTCTTCTTCTTCTTCTTCTTCTTCTTCTTCTTCTTGTCTGCCTTTCTATTTCTCCCAATGTCTACCTCTCCCTCTCTATCTCTTGTTTAGACTGTGTTTCGGCACACTATTATTATAATAGGTTATAATCAGTTTTTGTTAAATGTCGGTGTTCATCTACGCCTGAAGTGAATATGAAATCAGAAACAAACGGATAGAAGACGTTCCGGTTTATCTGTCCACAATGGGCATATTAGTGTAAATGTCTAGTTATTTGCCGATATTGAAAATAATTTAGCACGCGGCTTTAGTAGAGATCACCATTGGATTAAAATAATTATAAGCCTGACCTTCTCACTTGGTTTCTCTGCCTGATGAAGGATTGTTTGGTTGAGCTTTAAGTAAATGTACATGTATATCAATTGTTATAATGTTCGACTTCTTTAAGCATGGATGTGCTTTTTGCTACTACATATCTTGGATGAAAATAAATTTGTGCCCTAAGTACAAAGACGCTTACTCATACTCATAGGGTATCAAAGAGATAAACTAGTTTAGGTAGAGGCATGGCTAAAGTAAAAGAATCAAAGACTATCTGAGAAGCTCATTCAGTAAAGGCGTGTAATATACCAATATCGAATGCTATCATCCTCTCGAATATAATTATTAGATTAAGGAGGTGGGAGGTTATTGTAGACACAGCACTTACAAGCAGGCTGTCCTGTTGCTGTCATCAAAACTATAACCGTTGCTTCACTCACACCTGCAACAGATGGTGAACTACATACTTGGTGATGTATTTAACGATCATCATGCGATACCTGAGGCAGACTCACAGAGAGTATTAGATAAAAGGGTTGCTTAGGTAAACTAGGCAATGGCTCAAGTCAATGAGATGCTCATCTAGCTCGCTTCTACCTGTCGTCAGCGTCGCCACTAAGGCACCTATGGCCGTGAATTATAGCGTAGATGCCCCGAAAAAACGTCTGTAGAGGGATGCTGCTGTCAATGCTATGCTTTCCTTGATGTTCTCTACGTAAGGTGAATGCGGTCTCTCTGTTCTTCTGGAGCTTCCCTTTTACTATTGTAGTGTCCATATTTATGTTTGATTGGGTGTGCTAGGTATTTCATCGCCCTTTTCGTGATAAATTGAAAAAGCTGGTTATTCGTTTTAAATTATTTTGATATGCTCTCGTTTGGTCTTAGTTGTGTGCAGTTAAACACTTCTTGTAGAGCCACATTTCATTAGTTTTTAAAGGAGTTCAGGCTTCAGTTCCGTACTTAAAATGTCTACAGTATTTTGATTTTCAGTGTTGCAGGGATTGCGTCATCATTCCCTATACTATTGAGCTGGATCATTCTTTGTTAGGCTCATTCAGTCAAGGCGTAGATAATGCCTTGGTGTAATGCCAACATCGCACGAGTCGACAAGTCACTGAAGTCAGTGCGGCGCAATGTTATCACCCTGTTGTATGTCAGATCAAAGGGAGGCGAAGATAATTAATGTAGACCCGGTGTACCGGCACCGTCGTTCCGTTACTGTAGATGGAATGAGTTAAAGTATACAGTCATGTATTATACAGTATAATGTATAAGCGTAGCTTCACTAATCCCCGCATCAGCAGCAGCTGCCAGCTCGGGCGACTTAACGCTCAGATCCAAGCTGACATGGCTCAGTGGTAGAACTGGCGCTTTCAAATCTCACAAGGCGGGATGTTTACCTCGATCAGGTTGTTTTTTGTTGGTTTTTTTTTTAATCGAAATCAGTTCTGACACAATAGTTCATCTTTCTAGACATCCTTACTTAACTTCATTTCCCTCTCCCATGGTCAAGACTACCCTTAGAACTATCACTACCAGTACTCTTTGTACACCACCCATTACTTTTAAAGTCACTCAAAACCAGTGTACACCACCCATTACTTTTAAAGTCACTCAAAACCTTCCCGTCCAATCGGTGATGTTATTCTCCCGTATCGTTCTGTCTTCCTCTCTTTTTATTATGTTTCCTTGCGTACGGTTCAATTTTATAAAGAGGTAATTTTTACACTTGACCTATTCCGACTCCCTCCCCTCTCACACACAGGTACTCAATATTTACGGAATCCAAAGTGCCTGATTTGGTTCTGACAATACGCCTACGATATGGGGCTCAATTTCTGATCAATGCTATAATAGCCTCTATGATTGCCCGTATGGCTTTGTCATAATCATTATCCAGCAGATATGTAAACCGGAACCTTCGGGGGCCGCCTCGCCCTCTCCTCTCCTCTCTCTCTCTCTCTCTCTCTCTCTCTCTCTCTCTCTCTCTCTCTCTTTTTTTTTCCTCCCTCTCACTCACTCTCTACTCTCTATCTATCTATCTCTATCTCTCTCCTTTTCTTGTCCTCTCTCTTAATTAATTTGACACCCATCAGATTCTACTTCCAAAATGAAAGAGCCAGAATATTGGGCAATAGGTAATGTCCCTAAATCAATGGACAGAAAGGCCCCGCCTTTCCCCTTCTCGAAGCTTCCTCTCGTGACCAATGTCAGGTTTGGCAATCGCCGTGGTTTGTTTGTGAGAGGGACAGTTCTGTAACAAGGACTTGCGAGTTGGACACCATGTCATACCGTCGGAACAGCTGGAAGCGACAGTTCTTTAGGGTCCCCAGGTCTCCAGTGTCAAGAGTGTATGAGCCGAGTGGGTAGACCCAGTCTTCTATAACTAATTTTCTTATTCTAGCCATTCCAAAGGACTCTGGATGATGTGTGTGTGTGTGGGGGGGGGGGGGGTAAGGGGAGAGGGGCGGTCTATTTGTGAGGGGGGGGGGGGGGGGGGTCTAATGGTAGAGCGCGCGGTTCAGAATCTAAAGGCTGAAACAACACAAATGAACATCTTTGGTTGGTCGGAGATTTCGTAACCTCTCTGCAAATTAAATCTTCGCTCAGGCCGTTTCGTTTTTACCCCTTTTGGTCCTTACTGTGCCAGTAGTCTTGGGTATCCCAACCACCCTGATACACCAGTATGTTTGGAACGGTGTATCTCAACCGGCAGTGCTGTGGTTGGAAACAAGGGCTCCGATGTTCAAATCGCAGCTTTTCCCGTAGAATTTGTCAGAAAACATTGGGACGCCAAAACTGGTTAAAGATAAATATGTAGAACGACTATATCACAATTCCGGAATTTATCTCATAAGTGTTTCTATCTGATTCTAAAGCCTGGAGGTCGGGATGCGGATAATAACGTTTTTTGTTTTTTTGTTTTCAAACGGGAGGCTACGCATATCTCCATTCTCTATTTCTGCACCATGAGCCAACCCTTACAGTTCATCGGTGTCAGTTACCGTCAAGTCTTCCAAACAGATCTGGTTATGTCGATCCCCCCGTGTTTGCTGTTTTTACCTGTCCTGAACTTCTGGTGCCATTAGATGTGACATTGATGGGCCCACCCGTGGCCCACCCACTAGATGCTAGGTCCTCGGTAACCCCTGTGAAACACCGGGTGTATTCTATTGTAGGTGACGGGCCTGATCAACACAAATACACACTCACAGTCATCCTCGCACATACTGTGTGTCCCTTGGTTTGCTTAAATCACCGTACGGCGGACACACACACACACACACGCACACACAGATAACCAGACATGAAGAGATTTTATAAATTTTAATGATAGAATTTAACTGGAAAAAGTTGATAGACCCGTGGTCGGCAAGGTCAAAATAACATAATAATAGTTTGAGAGAAGATGAAACAATGGATGAAAAGGATGTTGGGCGTGTGATAGATCAAGTCCCAGCTCGAAGCCAGTGGTTGGAAGGTAGATGACTGACAGGAGCTGTCGCCCAGTCTGTTAAGTTGGCCCTCCTGTAGAGAACTGGAGGTTAACTCCCACTTGGGGCAATAACTCCTGCCGACACATGTACAAAACGTACTAACATACATGTACCACTACCAGTACCAGTATCGGAAATGAGATTTAGCTAAAACGTTTTCCACTTTGTTGGTGTTCAATAAGAAGAAACAGGAGAGTGTCAGCTTAAAGTGGATGTAAAAAAATCCAATGACTAGAATAAGCCGCACGGTTTATAATTACATGTACTCATTATTCTTGCTTGATGATCTGACTCGAAGCTTAATTGGCGCTTATTATGTCTTCTGACTGCGCTCCGTAACTCTTAGGGAAATCTTACTGGGAGTGTAATACTTAATCCTGCAGGGTCTGGGGTGCCCCAATGGTACAGAGACAGTTTGGCATGGGTTAGTCTCTGATTCGACTTTTCTGTCTGATGTATGCGTCGGTGTGAGTACATGTATAATGTAAGCCGACCAAGTCAAGGTTATCCCGCTCTGGTATCCCGTCGCTGTACATACACAATCTTCCTTTACAAACTAAGTAATTTGCAGAGAGGTTTGAAATTCTCCGATCAAAGATGTCCCTTTATATTGTTTGTCTGTTACAGTGCCATGTGCACGATACGTGTGGTGGATAACCATAAAAATTATCTTTATCGAACATGCAAAACCACCGACCACCGGAAGCCTGGTCCACTGGGTTTGTTTTTCCGGGGAGATAACTCCAGGAACCGGTTTCATGTCGCCACGGACACTCTTTAAAGGGCGGCTCTATGTCGGTAATTCGCTCTTCCAAAATCGATGCGCGGTTTGTCGGAATAATTGTCGCGTTTCCACTGTCGAGTACAACACGAGAATCACTATAAATACATATTTTTGTCCTACCTTTTAACAAAGCTGAACCGGAGATACCCTATTGTTTCAATTATTGGTGCTTTAGGTTGGGGGCAATTGCATTCTCCTCTTCTGCTGATCCTTTAATTGGCTGATCAGATTTCTCTGTCTTCAATCCAATGTGAACAATACTCGTGCCATGTTACTTTTTAGGTAACTAGTCGGTTTGCAGTGATAAAAGGGATCCTTAGATATATTCATTATTATTTCGTATGTTAAATGTGTAGCATATTTTGTTATTTTTACATATTTCTTCGCTCCAGTCATGCGCCAAGATATATAATTTACGAAATGTAATGACTTAGTGTCGTCCACTGTAAACTAAAAGTAGAGGAATGAAGCCATTACTAAAAACCGGTATATCGAGTCTTTCGTCATGAGTGTCTAAGGTCTGATACATTAAACAATTCGTTTTAATGTCTGTGTTTTTTTACACCCTTAATTTAATCAAATTCCTTTTGTGACACACGCGACCATTTCCTCAATTAGAGTGCCTTTTTTAACGTATATGATAAGGTTAGGTCTATAATTATATGTCGAGGTTAAGTCTATTTCTATTTCTGTTGCAGAGATCAGGAAGAAAATGATCAGGTTCCTTGTAATGCTTTGTAATCTCCACATATATCTTTTGTAAGTTTTTGGTTGCTTTGCTAATTAACGTGGTTTATTTTGGGATACCCCTGGTCTGTTTTAGTTTGTAAAGTTTCCACTTATAGTTTTTAAGCGTGTGTCTACGGAATGGTATTCCACATTGGTACGTTTTCCACCTGATACGTTGCTTAGTTCAATTTCAGGGTGTAGACTGTAAAATTAGATATTGATCATATTCATAACAACTGTACAGTGTACAGTTGAAAAGTGGGGGAAAAAAGATTTTCATAAATAACTTGTTACATGACTTCCAAATGGTACCGATCAGGATCCAGCTTTGGTAGTTTATGCCCAGCGATTATCACGTTGTTTGGAATGGTCACCGGGTAGAAACGTCATAGAAGAATTTATTTTCTCTTTTTCTCTCTTGACCAATCTGTCTCTGACTCTCTCTCTCTATCTCTCTCTCTCTCTTTCTCTCTCTCTCTCTCTCTCTCTCTCTCTTTCTTTCTCTCTCTCTCTCTCTCTCGGTTTCTGTCTCTGCCCCTCTCTCTTTCCATCACTCGCTCACTCTCTCTCCCTCTATGTTCTAATGGTGTCTACGCTGGATGTTAAACAACAAACCTTGAACAACCTCTCTCCCATAGAAAGGTCATCAAACTTTACGCTACGGACATGGTGGGATGTGCCCCCTTTTGCCTGGATCCCTGATCTTTTGTTCTAGTAGCAATTATGAACCGTTGTTTCCGCCAGCTACATGCACTGCCTGGGGTTGTGCGGACAGCCGGACACCGAGAGCGTTTAACTGCCATCCCGGCATCCCGGAGGTGATGTTAAGTCTGTCCAGGCATGTTAGAGCCTTTCAAAACTTCGTCGTTAGGGTATTCGCTTTGGGTGCCCTACTCGTTGTGGGAAATGCTTTTGTGGAGTTTTAGAGCGCTTGATCCATTGATTGAGAAAATATTGAGCTGGCATTCTTTTGCTCATCACCATCTTCATCAGCTCACTCTCACCTTTATCCTCTTTCCATTTATCTCCATCTTTTACACTCATATGCTTGCATACACACGCATATATTCCTTGTGAGTTGCAGGACCATGTTTCCCTGAAACTGACTGACTTCTCTCCACTGTCGAAATTACATAGGCATGAGGTTGTCCAGGTGAATGAATCCTTTGATAAATCTGCACAAACCATTATCTGATCGGGTGAATGAAAACATACCATTTGAAAATTGTTTGGATAGGCTTCAGCTGAGACAGTGGTCCTAGTACATTTCCTCGCTGTCGTGTTCCAGCTTACAAACAAAAACAAAACAAAACAAAAAAGAGGGGGGGGGGGCAGACTTTAGTCCGTAAGTCTGCGATGGACCAACATACCGAAATAATTTCTACGTTGTGTCTCCTAAAACCACAGTTAATATGCGGTGATTGTATGTTCCTCTGTTTCTGCTCGCCACGTCCCCGGGGGTTAAGCTTATCTCCTACCTCAAGAGATATTGGTGTCTCCTAAGGCTCGAGTGGGCTTCTGGTCCAGGTTGATATCTCTCACCAAGATGTCTACCTCGATAAACTTGATGTCTCCTAAGCCTGGCAAAGATTTGAGAGTCTTCATCTCCCATCAGTGCCAGGTGAGCAGGGCCACTTCTCTCGCTGGAAGAGATACCCGGGACTGGGCGTGCGATGTTTCCTTTGCTAGATCTAGATCTAGATATATCCACTGAATGTTTATCTCGCAATAATGGTTTTCCGTTGCTGTTTGCTGCATGGCCAGAATAGAAAGCGACGCCCCGCGGGGCTCAGAGACAAATCTGGCAGTGCAAGCAGAGATTAGGCCTAAACACATGTCTTTTTTTCCGAGGTCAGCTTATGGGAATCGGACCCCCTCCTTCCCCCTTTTTTTCCTCTCACACTCACGTCATACATTTTAAAAATGCATTAACTAGGTGTAAAACACGGTAAAAACTTTTGGTTACGAAACTCCTATGTTGTGTTCGTTGCATTTTATTTCTTTCGATAAAGGAGCAGGTTAATGGCTCGAGGAATTCCGATTCGGGATCTTAGTCTGCCGCCTGATCGGACCATAATTATAACTATCGACCGTTGGGAACTCGTATCTGCCTGTGGTCTGGTATTAAGTGTGGAGGCTGTGACTATCAAAGACCTTTGTGTGACTAGGACCAGAGAGACCTTGGACCTGTGCTTACTGCACAGCTTTGCGCGTTCTCTGGGGGCTGTTGGCCCAACGTCGTGAATGCTCGGTCTTTGCTGTTTTGTCACTTGAGCTTTCATATAAGAGAAGACCGAAAGGTAGGTTCATCTTTCTGTCGCTAAAGTAAAAAAAAGAAGCGTAATGTAATTTCTCGCGTGCGGTAACCTTGTCAAGTTAATCCTGTGTTTTCAAAAAATAACCAAAAAATTATCGTTTGTCCAGACCTGCTGGTCAAAATCGCAGCGCCGCCATTTGGGCAAGCGATATTTTTTTCTTTTTTGGTCATTTTTTAAAAACACAGGATTAACTTGAGAAGGTTACCGCACGCAATAAATTACATTACGCTTCTTTTTTTTTTCTTTATATATATTAGGGATCAAATGTAAACACTTTACTGTTTCTATTCAGGGCATTTTACATTTGACTCCTAATATTAAGTCAACCGTTCTCGTCGTGTGGGCCGCAAAGCCTGGATTTTAAATCTCCAAGGCGCATCACTTGCTGTGACTCAGTGGGGGATACAGATACAGCCTGGCTTCCAGTTAGACCGATACCATGATGGGAGAGACGGCTTCTGGCAGCTGCATGTCCCCTTCTGATTCAGAAAATATACATGACTTTAAAGTCGTAATTTATGATTGTGCCACAGCCTGGATCTATAATGTGTTGTTGCTGGAAGATGTAGACTCAATAATTGTGATTCAGCCTTTGTGTGAGGGTTTGTGTGTGAGTATGCGGGTACCGCTTGTCCCAAAATGGGACCGGGCAGTAGTTCAGATTATCATTATCAATCATTACAGTGTGCTGGGTTTTGATCTTGACTCTCTAGAAACCAGGGACTGGTGGTTATCGTTTTCTCAAAGTGAAAAGATAATTAAGGTAACTGATTTCGGCATTTTAGTCAGCATTGTTGTTGTTTTTTTGTTTTGTTTTGTTTTTTGTGAAGATGGGTATAATGGAAACTAGCTATAGCTAAATGTTAAGTACCTCTCTGTCTTGAAACATGAAGGACAATCTGCTGCGCTTTCATTGTATCGCAGCACATAGACGTATGAGACCTTACTCTTCGGGCCCGTCCATACGTGATTCAGGCTAGTTTCTCATTTTGGACGTAGAGAGAACAGCAATCAAAACAAAACAAAAAACTGCAATTGAGCTGTTTTGACATAGCAATACCTATCTCTCTGCGGTTCTCTTTAGTTATGCCTATGTTTGGCCCCTTCTTTCAACACAGCTAAAACGGCGCTGCCGAAGATCCTCCAAAGCTTGTCATCGCCAGCCTCTGTTCATGGTACTTCCATCTTATTGAGAGATATCAGAGCTGCCAACCTCACTGACCATCAAAGTGGATATGTATTTAAAATAGCTTTAAATAGAAGAAAATACCTACAAATACACTGTTTTTTGGATACAGTTGGCAGTTCTGGGACGTGTCTATTTCCCATCGCCTATCAAAGCGGACATATTAAATTAGCCTATTAGGGAATGAAATCACGTATACGTTAATACGCTTTATTATTTTTTGCATAGACTGTCAATTTTGGGATACATGTCTATTTCTCATCGCTTTAATTATCAAAAGGGACATATTATTTTAGGTAAAATTTTAAGAAAATGTGTACAAATACGGTTGTTGTTTTTTATGGCGTACGGTTTTCAGCATTTTACTTGTCTGTTTCCCACTGGCCACTCAATTGGACATATGAATTACATGTACATAAAATTTAAGAAAAAGTTTTGTAGACACGTTGTTGGTTTTTCGCGTACAGTTGTCAGCAGATTACTCGTCTATTTCCATCTCCCTCCTGTGGGGTTTATTGAGTACGCTGCGCTGAAACCTAGCATTCTCGTAGTCATTATTTTCCTTCCTTCCTACAGCAGCCGGTAAGTCAAAGAGTCAGAGGATGGACGTTTTGTTATTCCTGGCCGCAAGCGCCCCATCATCACCACCCTAGCCTTGAAGCCCAAGCAGCACTCTGATTCTCTCACCTGAGGGAGCCGGTACTTTCACTACTTTGTCTAGAGTCTTAGAATCTAAACCTGTTTATTCTGCGTTGTATGAATTGGACTTCTCTTGGACTATTTCAGTACGAAAGATTCCGCGATGACGTCTGCACTAAATTCTCCGTTTGTGTCTGACAGCCTGTACTCTTGTACGTCTATGCCCCTAGATAACATGAAAGAGATACCTTCCCTTTTTATTTGTTGTTTTTTTCCGCTGTAAGAGCCCCTCGTAAAGCTTCATGCCCGACAATAATTATTTCCAATGCTTATCTACAGGAATAATTGATATTGGTGTGTTCTTTTTAACTGTATTGTTTGCAAGTTTAACTGTGTACTCTTGGACATTATTGCAACTTTTTTGTGTTTTGTAATTTCTTCTCTTTTTCTTTTTCCTCTCCCTCTTCTTCTTATTCATCTTCTTCCCTTCCCACTATCTCTTCTTTCCTCCCTCGTCTTCAGTTTTTTCCCCTTCTCCGCCTCATAACATTCTCTTCATTTCTAGGTCCCTTCTTACGGCATTATGCAATTCTATCACGGTGTCAGGTTTCTAAATTCGACGCCAATCATATCTCAGAGTCAGAATCTCGTTATTTTTAAAATTGTTTTTCTTCCCAGTATTTCTCTTTGTTTGTATGTTCTTCTTTTTCCTTGTCTTTGTTTTCTTCTATCACTGTTTTGTTTAGTACTTGTTTTTGTGCTGACCTTTGTATCTCTGATGCTCTGTTTTCCAGGGTTGATAGTTACAGGTTAACCCAGTAATAACTCCACCCCCACTCCTGTAACGGCAAAACCTGTGTTTTCACAAAGCTTATAAAGGTGGGTTTATCCGTCACTCTTTGTTTTGTCTGACCCGTTTTCTGCACCAAGGCTGAAAATCAGAGATTGGATTTCCAAAGTTTTTTTCTCCATATTTTTTTTTTGCCTTGCTTCTACGAATGATGTTATAGGTGAGTCCCCTTCAAGAATTGCAGGATAAAGTTGATCTTAGCTGCGGTGGCAGTGTATGAAAGTAATATTTAAACATCGATTTAAGAAACGTTCCTGTATAATGTTTAAGAAAAGTGCTGGTATTATGATCTTTCATAGTTCTTGTGATACCGAAAACCTGGTTTAAAATAAAGCGGGTCTTCAGCCTAAAAAGAAAACCTTAACGATTGGGAAATAAATAAACAATTGCATTTGCCTTGCTTTGTATATCGAAAAGGAATCAAACAGCACACACAAAATCATTTTTTTTTAATCCCTGATAGGGTGGGGTTAAAAAATATACCATTGATGGAAAATGCAGCTACCCTTTGTAACCTTCTAAAGAACTGTCCGTGTGGTCCTATATTTGAGAATCCAGTTTGGGGCTGAGATTTAACCAGTAAACCCCTGCTTACAGTTGAGAAAAACAGCTTTTGATGTTCAGGTCTGGATTACAGGCAATATTTTTTGACTGGTTGAAGTTGTTTTGTTTTTTTTAAGTAATCCTGGTGCCCCCCGCTGGGTTTTTTCTTTCTTTTGTGTGTGTGTAGGTTTCTATAGCCTAGTTGCCGACTCAAAAACCTCAGATCGAGGAAATCTCTCTCTCTCTCTCTCTCTCTCTCTCTCTCTCTCTCTCTCTCTCTCTCTCTCTCTCTCTCTCTCTCTCTCTCTCTCTCTCTTTTAACATGTACTATGTTTTCACGGAAGATCCCATACGCGGTGGTACCCCTGAGTGGGATAGCCATGGATAACTTTGCTAGTCTCATTCAAACAGTGTACTGACACCGACCCCATTTGTGTAGAAAAGAGTCAAAAATGATCTGAGTGGAGATCGAATTCACAATCTTCCGATTAAAGGCCGCATGCTCTACCGTTGGAAAGGTATTGCCCGAAGGGTCTGAACAAGATACAGCATTGTAGCCTCTCTCTCTCCATCATGACTTACGGTGCTTCAGATGCTGACCTCTTGGCAGTTATCCTTGAGATACTTCAGTCAGCACTGGTGTTTTGTCTAACGCGATACCCTTTGTAAGTGAGAATGAGGTAACTCAGTAGAGCGCACGATTTCTGAACTAAGGTAGTCTTGGGTTCGAATCCCGATAAACAGGCTGCTTCTTGTTCCTACTGGTTTGGACAGTGGCAGTATGATATACACGCAATGTGTATTAATGTGTAATTTTGTTACCCACCGGAATCACGGTTCTGTTCCTGTGTCACGGCAGACAACATTGCCAGACGTTAGTCTTGACATTATCCTCAAGATAGCGTATTTACTGGCGATGGGTGTTAAGTAAAAAAAACAGCAACAAAGAGACACAACTGTACGCATTAACTACTCACCTTTCTGGCGCTTTTAGCTACTTCTGTGCCACAGCGGATAAAATTGTCAGAAGTTAGCCTTGGGACTTATCATCCTTGCGATTGGCGTTAAGGCAAAACCAACAAAGAAACGCCATTGTAGGTATTATCTACTCACCCTTCTGGTGCTTTTAGCTGCTGGCCGCTTGACAGGGCTGGGAAACCCTTGACTGGCTTGAAGGCGCTTGTCCCAATCACTTGCAGTGTTGTGTCTACCGGGAAAGCCCAAACATGGCGTCCAGAATCTCCCAGCAGAGGCCTTGCGGTAACGCGTCCTATGGGGAAACGAAGGTGATAGGTAAGGGAATAATTAAATTATGCATTAGTCTTCAATCGAAGCCTTATCCGAAGGCCTGATTGTGTCATCTGTTATCGACGCGTGCATGGCAAATCATTGAGTGAAGCCGGGATCTGGACGTGGGTCTTATCGGGGATGGATAAGGTGAACCGTGCGGGAAGCTCAATCGGTTAATGCTCTGGCCTATAGAGCAGAGAGTACGAGCTTTGTGAATCTGATCTGTTTCCGCCGTCTAGCTATTTTTGGGAAAGGCAATGTCAAACTCACCAAAGGTTGCGGGGCTGGATCTAGTTGTCGCGTGCCACCTTGAGACAGACACTACCTCAATCCCGTGTTTTCTGTCCAACTTGGAATGGAGAAACATCCAACTCTCGAGATAAGCCAGTTCCTTCTTAAAGAGAGTTGTAAACGGTCCTCCGGCAGTGAATTGAATGCATTGTAATTGAACAGTAAAAGCCGATAGTGTTTTTTCCGGTATTGTCATTTCTTCATCATATCACTTCTGTTTAAGACACACACACATACTCTCTCTCTCTCTCTCTCTCTCTCTCTCTCTCTCTCTCTCTCTCTCTCTCTCTCTCTCTCTCCTCATTTTGGTCATTTCGTTGACTTAGCATTCTACTTCTGGAAGTCTAGAATCATGGCATTGTGCTTTCTTTTTGTTTTATTGTATGCCGCGTAGCCGTCGTTCTTTACTCTTAATGTCATGTTATTCTGATTCAAATTATTATACCCGCTTGATGTGTACAAATATTGTCTAATACTGGTTGGTTATTCCAAGAGAATTAAATAATGTCGGTTTGTACCGCAGTAGGCTTGCTGTGCATTACGTAACAACACCGGGAGACAGAATGGCTATGTTGAATCCGGGGTGATCTCGCTCAGAATGGGGTCCCTTGTTTTTCATCATGCGAGCTATGCCACATACAGGCATCCCTAGTTTTTAAGTGGGAGGTAAAACAAATAGGATATTGTTGTTTTTTGTTGCTGTTTTGTTTTGCCTCGAATCAAAATTGCTCGCCTCATACGGAAAACACAAACAAATTAACTTCTTTGAGTACGTTTGGAAAAGGGAAAGACAAGTGGACTCTAAGGAACATTATAAAAAAAAAACATAATTAGCAACCTTATAAAGGCATACAACACTCTGCATACAATTGAAGAAAAAAAATGGTTATAAATTGAAAGTCCAGACATGCCACGCTGTGTTTACAACTCGGGGTGGCTTGGATTTTTTTATAGGGGAGTCTCTCTCTCTCTCTCTCTCTCTCTCTCTCTCTCTCTCTCTCTCTCTCTTAGTTCGATGTCTCCTAGGTTCCCCAAGGAAAACGATGGTTGTGTATGTACTTGACTATGTTGTCTTAGGTGCTGTTGTGGTTTTCCAATACATGCTTTGTGATTTACACGAAGATAACGGATGGCATATTCAAGTCCCCCTAGGAGTGGGCTTTCCCGGTTGAAAGTTGTCTCCTTGAATTTAGGAATGAGCTACTTTTAGACCTCTGTGCAGATTCCCTCACCTATCGTCTTCGTTGTAGCTATGGATCCCGTACCGCAAGGCCCCTAATACTGCGATGAGGTGAGAGGAGTCCGTAGGACTAGCTGGATAGAGAGTTGAGAAATACAGGTGAACACAAGGGGGGCTCTCTCAACTAGCAGCCCTTCAGGTTGAAACATTCTGGAACTAAAGTAAAGTCCAGATTGATGCAGTGCAATTCGCTTTCAGACATGGATCCACACTCTAGACTCTTGCTGGTTATCAAAGCATTGCAGCCCTGCTATCTCTATCAAAGCCTCGCGCCTTATCTTGTTAAAGGCGAGGCTGTCATCTCCTCCTCCTTTCTATCTAAAAAAAACAAGCCAGCACTCTTTCTCACTCCTTTTCTCTATCATTCTCACGCTTTTCTCTCTCTCCCTCTCTCTCTCTCTCTCTCTCTCTCTCTCTCTCTCTCTCTCTCTCTCTCTCTCTCTCTCTCTCTCTCTCTCTCTCTCTCTCTCTCTCTCTCTCTCTCTCTCCAATCTCTCTATCTGTCTATCTATGTTCTCTATAGAGGGAGGGAGATAATTCTCGAATTCTCTCCCTCTCTTCGGGTTTAACTTCTAGGTTCCCCTGGGGGATCCTATACGGCGATCTCTCTCTCTCCCTCTCTCTCTCTCTCTCTCTCTCTCTCTCTCTCTCTCTCTCTCTCTCCCTGTCTGTAGAACGCCCCGTCTGTATGATTCGCCAGTTTTTATGACGACCATCAACGATCCCATGGCGCCATATAGCGCTCTATCTCCTCGAAGCGCCCTGCATCGAGAACCAGGTTCTTTCACTGGTTCCATGTTATCTGTTTAATCTGCCTCGCCCCATCCAACTGGGCTGTTAATAAGAAAAAAAAAGGTACATTGGAACCTCTGTCGTATCACACCTTATAGGATACCCCTTGCGAACCAGGAAGCGTTACACTAGAATAGGAAGGACATAGGCCTAGTCTCTTACACACAAAGAACATCTCTTCTTTTCTGTTGGAGCGCCGGTAGCTGTGTTATGAACTAGTATGCCGGATCTTCGCCGTTCGAATCTCCACTGATTCCTTCCGCTTGCGTAGATGATACTGTGGGGAAATATAGGGGACAATTAAAGCTCATCATAAGAACCCCCCCCCCTTTTTTGTGTGTGTGTGTGTGTGTGTGCAAGATTGTGTATTTGTGTGGTACCATATGCCTAGCCTTGGCCACATTGATTCTATTTCCTCGACTGCAATGTTGTCCTATGTTATTTTGATTTTGTTTTGTTTACTCTCTTTCGTCCAGTGTCGTTATTCATCTGCTAGAATGACCATAGTTCCCATTATTGCCGAAAAACAAAAATACAACTGCTTGTTTTGTCTAGATTGACGTGTATGTTTACGAAACAGCATTGTTTTCCGGGTCGGTAGAATGCATTGGTATGATTGGCCACAGGTTCACGCATGCGTGCAGAGACAGAACCAGTACCAGGTGATGTAGACTGAGAAGGAAAGGATGTAACTTAACTTGTAAAGGCGCTCCTGGTCCTATGCGGCGCCCACGCCTGTCTAGTGTATACTGGCTATCAACTCATATTTTTAGGGGTGGTGGGAAAAAATGTTTATTATCATTGTTTTCCGGGTCGGTAGAATGCATTGGTATGATTGGCCACAGGTTCACGCATGCGTGCAGAGACAGAACCAGTACCAGGTGATGTAGACTGAGAAGGAAAGGATGTAACTTAACTTGTAAAGGCGCTCCTGGTCCTATGCGGCGCCCACGCCTGTCTAGTGTCTACTGGCTATCAACTCATATTTTAAGGGGTGGTGGAAAAAAAAAGGTTTATCTTTTTATCTACCTTGATAACCGTTTTATTTACCTGTGTGTTTGCCTGTCTTTGCCTCTCTTTTTTTCTGTCTCTCTCGCTTTATCCCTCTCTCTCACTTTCTCCCCCTCTCTCAATCTTTCTCTGTCTGTTTATCTATTTAAATGGTAAAAAGGCAATGTGTTAACGTAAAAATTCAGCTTTTTTGTTGGGATTCATTCAGATTTCATATTTCCAGCAGTTTATTTCCCTTCTCTGTCTCTTTTTATCTCTCTCTCTCTCTCTCTCTCTCTCTCTCTCTCTCTCTCTCTCTCTCTCTCTCTCGCCACTCCACCCATTTCACAGAGCCACTCCTCCCATACCAATACACAGAACAAAGTACATTAATTTTACTACAACCGTTTAAAGTGAAGTGCTTTCCCAGCATCCTGTCTGACCTCCCCAGGGAGGTGTGTGTGTGTGTTTATTACACCAGACAACCTTTTTCTCACCACACACTTGAAACTCGATACTGATTGCTTTATGTATCAACTGTTCGCGCTTTTCTTCAGTATCTCACATTTACGCCCTCTGTCTATCCATATATTATAATATAAATCAGTGTTGTAGGTTAGTTTAATTATATTCTATGATTAACTTTTATATTATTATTTTTTACAGACTGAGCTTCTTTCTTTCTGTACTTTCTTTTTTTAGTATTAAGTTTTTACTTTTTTGCATCCAGACCTGCCTACTTGTACCGATTTGATCGGTACGTACCGATTTTCGTCGTCAATCCCGATTTCCCGATTTCCACGGAAATGTACCGATTTTTCAAACTGTGAAGATATTCAGCATAGCAGCGCGATCGCCGATTTTTTTTTTCAATATCTGCCTCTGTTCGCTGCTCATCAAGAAACCCAAGACTAGCCCGTTTCTGCGCCGGCAGAAAGCTCATGGTCCGCACCTATTACATTTCATCCGAGTCCGTCTTGTCGCCGTATTTTGTCATAGGCCTAGCTAGGGACATGTGCTCTTTATCCGATCGAAGCCTATTCTCTTAGATCTATGTGTATGAGATGATCGAAAGGGTACTGAAAGTACACCTCCCCAAGCTGCCAATCCGTACGCTTCGCTATTTTTCGTTAAATTTTCTACCCAAATACGCCGATACGTAAAAAAAAATGAAAATATACAACCGTCCGTGCAACACCGCCGTTTTTCGCAATAGAGATAATGTATACGGTTTTCCTCTCAATCACGCAACCGAAACCAGAGATGAATAAAGAGTTTCCAGTGTTTTGTGCGTGGGCGAAATAAAATTTATGAACGATTCATTTATTTTATCGATAGGTGATATTTTTTCTCTTTTTGAAGTGCTTTCCCAGCATCCTGTCTGACCTCCCCAGGGAGGTGTGTGTGTTTATTACACCAGACAACCTTTTTCTCACCACACACTTGAAACTCGATACTGATTGCTTTATGTATCAACTGTTCGCGCTTTTCTTCAGTATCTCACATTTACGCCCTCTGTCTATCCATATATTATAATATAAAATAGTGTTGTAGGTTAGTTTAATTATATTCTATGATTAACTTTTATATTATTATTTTTTACAGACTGAGCTTCTTTCTCCCTCAATCTCATACTTCGATCCAAATAGTTTTGTAATAAAACAAAATTACTTACTGCCTGTAGCCTTGTTTCCCAAAGAGTCTGCACCGTTTGTATCTGGTGAAATAGACAAGTAAGAAAGGCCTCATCGTATCGAATCGAAGATCGTTCTCAATTTTTAGATTTCCTTAATAATAGATCATTAGGCCTACAAGTGGCAAGTCTTTGTGTACTGTAATAGATAAGGAAAAATAAGGTTTCTATCCGAGTCTCTCTCTCTCTCTCTCTCTCTCTCTCTCTCTCTCTCTCTCTCTCTCTCTCTCTCTCTCTCTCTCTCTCTCTCTCTTTCTCTCTCTCTCTCTCTCTTTCTCTTCTCTCTCTCTCTCTCTCTCTCTCTCTCTCTCTCTCTCTCTCTCTCTCTCTCTCTCTCTGTGTTCTGAACTTCTTCAGTTTTGTCCAATATCACCAGGCTGTCGCGCTTAACCGTCTCGGTCGGTGTCACTATAATGGGACAGACTGAGACAGAAGTCCTGGTATCCCCGCTCTGTCTCTAGTTTTAGTATTAGTAATGAACTACTTTACAAAATCATCAAACTTGGATTTCCGCATAAAGTAAAAAATATGAGAGAGAGAGAGAGAGAGAGAGAGAGAGAGAGAGAGAGAGAGAGAGAGATCTAACGCTATGTTCACCCATTATTATTGAACTTTGAAGCACAAAAACCAACGTTTGTGTAGAGATCATTAGATAGGGCCTTAACAACGGATGAGCTGACGGATACTTCCTGATTCAATCAGAGACATTGTCACACGCTAAGTATACCACGTCATTGTTGTTGTTTTTGTTTGTTTTGTTTTTTTTGTTTTTGTTTTTTTTTGGTTGCTTTTTTGTGGGGGGTTTCCGACTATCTTGACAACAGCGGGAAGGATGGGGGGCTCTGTTCATGCGCCCCATTCTTGACAACATTAACAGCATCTAACAGACAGACAGAGATACCAACTCCTGATCCTGAGACTCCTGAGAGTTGAATTGAACACCATGGACAGAACAATGGATGGTATAGCACCAGGGATTTGAAACCCCATGTTTTCAGCAGCTCCGTACTCCTTAGCCTTGCCCGATCCACGTCAAAGTGCACAATAATTTTAACCTATACATGTAGCCTACCGTATTTTTTGTATATTTTTTGTCTTTGTTTTTATTTTTTTTCCTTTGGAGAGGGGGGGGGGGGGGTGTTGAAAATCTGTGGCGTGTGAGTGTTGTGGGTTGTTTAGAGAGTACGATCCAGGTATGACTTCTTTCTTTTTTCAAGGCGTGTCAAGTTATGTTAGCGATGAGTTGCTTTGACTCTCGGGTGAAGGGGTAAAAGGGGAGCTGAGAATACTGAGTGAGAAAGACAGATGTTTTGCAGTTGTGTATGTATGAGAGAGAGAGAGAGAGAGAGAGAGAGAGAGAGAGAGAGAGAAATATATAAGGAAAGAGAGAGTGGGGAGGAGGGGGGGGGCATAATAGTTTATCTACTACCCCTTTTTTCTCCGCACATCTGAACACGAGTCTCACTGCCTGTATGTGATGGAGCGTGGCTTTCGCGTGCGAGCGTGTGAGTGTTTACTACGTGGATCTACACCGCCAGTGATAGAGAGGGAGAGAGAGAGGTGGAGAAACTAAAAACAGCGGTGAACTTGTTGTGAACCAACCAGTTTAGCAGTAAGGCGGTGTTGGTGAGAGCGCTACCACGTTTAGATTCATCAATCTGATTCTTCGTTCTACCAGTGATTTTATCGGTCCGTCTTTTATGGATTCTTCAGAGGATAAAAGAAACATTGTTGTGTGAATTGTATACCTTGGCGTTAGTTTTGGTGTGAGAACAATGCGATTATAAAAAAATAATAAAGAAGTGAATATAAAAAATTGTTATTCATCTTTGTTGGTCTTGCGGGATCCTGTTTTTACATTATTTATGATGTGGTGATTCTAAAGGATTGGACAATGATAAATGTGTTTTCCTCTAAACGGAGTATTCCCTGTGGTCAGAAAAAGTGTACAGTGCTCGTGACATATATTTTTGTAATGTAGTATTTTTTTTAGTCAAGTGAAATTAAATCCTCTTTTGGTCTCTGAGAACAATGTTTTATTTGCAGATTACAACGCCTCTTGGTGTATTGAATTCTTTTCGTTTGTCCTCATTGGAGATATGATGTCGCATAATTATTTACCTATCGTAACTTTTTTTTTAATCGTATTGTCTCGTAGGTTCTGTGATGTCATCGTGATACCGGTACGGTTCACACGATTCTACGAGGCTTTGAGAAAGGGGGTGGTGTGAGAGTTGTATGTCTTATAATTGCACAGTATATATACTAGTCTTTGTAAGAGCAAAGTGCTTTGAGCAGGCACTCCTCGAAACTGCAAGCCCCATTTACATTTTGGAGCAACCTCTTTTTTCTACGTTCTTCGTTTTTTTTTTTTTTTTTTTTTATTGAAAGGGGCCTGCGAGACGTTCTTTTTTTTTGTTGTTTTTTGTTGTTTTTGTTTTTGTGTTTTTTTTTAGTTTCTCTATTATCTGATCATGAAAACAAGTTATCAAGCAAAAAAAAAAAAAAAAAAGAAATCAAATTACCGTTGTTGACGAAAGAGAAGAGTCGGTATCTACAATAAAGAGCATCCGTTCACTAAACCAAATTTCCTTCTGACGAACAGAGTATACAGATTATTATGTATCTATAGAGCAAAACACATTGATGTCTACTGTCACGTTTTGTGAACTATAGGATCCCGCATCAAAATCCAGCTCTTCAGTTATTCATTAATGTCTGTACGGGTTGATGGTGACGTTCATGAAGGGAATGGAATTTGGATTTTGGAATGCTATAATTATACCCTCATACCCATATCAAAAGAGGTGCAAAATGTTATCTCGTTCTAAAAAAAAATCAGTAATAATAATAGTTGTCATGATGTCTATATTATTATTTGTGTAGTTTTTTTAAAATAATAATAAATAATAATAATAATAATAATAATAATAATAATAATGATGATGATCGAATGGATTCACGTGTATACCCGCATAGCTAGAAACAGAAGTCGGTGGATTTAGCTGGAATACCAAAATTCTCATACCCAAAGTCAAAAGGTTTGATGCGAACATTTTTTTACTCCTCTTCCTTTTAGAGATTGCCTTGTCAGTTAAACATACAACAATTAATGTGTTTTGTTCCAGGCGTTTTTGCTGTCTGTTGTAGTTGTAGTTGACTCCGGGATTCCTGCACGCACCTCTCACGCCCTGTGTATATATGAAAACAGCGATAATACATAATAGCTCTCGTTGTTTTCTAGTTCTAGAGTCTATTATGGCACTAATTTAGTAACAATTACCGTGGGCGAGGTCTTTGCCGTGTCTAGAAACACGGGTGTGGAAATAATGTAAACAGTGAGGCACTGGCTATCTCGCTTTTTCTTGCACCAATGCCTGCATAGTACTTACTTTATAAATATACACCGATTCATTCCTTTCTAAACCCGTTATGTGATTGCAGGAGGGAGCAATGGTGTTGTTTTGACTATTATTTGTAGGCATTCTCTGATTAGTCTGTATAAACTTGTTAAATATATAAACCTGAGCAAGCACGCCTCATGAAGCTGCCAGTTCTTCTTGACATATCCACCTACTGTGATCACTGCGGTTGTTTGAACGCGCGACATTTGCCTCTTGTAGTGGTCACTTTGACACTACGATTGTTTGTACGCGCGACTCCTACCTGTTGTAGTGATCACTGCAGTTGTTTGTACACGCGATCTTTGCTTGTTTTAGTGGTCAGTGGTCTCGCTGGCTTGGCCTGGCTTGACCGTGGCCTGGTCTAAGACCCCCATGTGGTCAGTCCATTGACCGCTAAGTGGAGTAGTGACCGACAGAAAACAATAGATCTCACACGTGCACAATATTAATACCCAGATTATCTTTCGTCTTCGGCTGCATCTCAAGCTGGGGTTCGTTCTTTTTCCGCCTGCTTCTTCTTCTTCTCTTTTCTGTTGATGTGGTTTTTGTTGTTGGTCTTATTTTTTATGATTATTATGGTTGTTGTTTCTTTTGTTTTTATTGTTGTTATTGTTCCTGTTTGTTATTCTTCTTGTTTTTCTTCTTCTTTTCTTCTTCTTCTTCTTCTTCTTCTTCTTCTTCTTCTTCTTCTTCTTCTTCTTCTTCTTCTTCTTCTTCTTCTTCTTCTTCTTCTTCTTTATAATAATAATAATAATAATAATAATAATAATAATAATAATGATCGAATGGGTTCACTTGTACGCCCGCATAGCTAGAAACAGAAGTCGGTGGATTTAGCTGGAATGCCAAAATTGTCATACCCGAAGTCTAAAGGTTTGATGCGAACATTTTTTACTCCTCTTCCTTCTAGAGAATGCCTTGTCAGTTAAACATATAAAAATGAATGTGTTTTGTCCCAGGCGTTCTTGCTGTCTGTTGTACTTGTAGTTGACTCCGGGATTCCTGCACGCACCTCTCACGCCTTGTGTATATATGAAAACAGCGATAATACATAAAAGCTCTCGTTGTTTTCTGGTTCTAGAGTCTATTATGGCACTAGTTTGCTAACAATTATCGTGGGCGAGGTCTTTGCCTTATCTATAAACACGGATGTGGAAAGAATGTAAACAGTGTGGCACTGACTATCTCGCTTTTTCTCGCACCATCGTCTGCATAGTACTTACTTTATAAATATACACCGATTCATTCCTTTCTAAACCCATTATGTGATTGCAGGAAGGAGCAATGGTGTTGTTTTGACTATTATTTGTAGGCATTCTCTGATTAGTCTGTATAAACTTGTTAAATATATAAACCTGAGCAAGCACTTTAACACGCCTCGTGTAACTGCCAGTTCTTCTTGACATATCGACCTACTGTGGTCACTGCGGTTGTTTGAACGCGCGACATCTGCCTCTTGTAGTGGTCACTGTGATTGAACGCACAACATCTGCCAGTTGTAGTGGTCACTTTGACACTACGATTGTTTGTGCGCGCGACTCCTACCTGTTGTAGTGATCAATGTAGTTGTTTGTACGCGCGACCGTTGCTTGTTTTAGTGGTCAGTGTTCTCGCTGACTTAGCCTGGCTTGACCGTGGCCTGGTCTAAGTCCCCCATGTGGTCAGTCCATTGACCGCTAAGTGGAGTAGTGACCGACAGAAAACAATAGATCTCACACGTGCACCATAATTATAGCCAGATTATCTTTTGTCTTCGGTTGCATCTCAAGCTGGGGTTCGTTCTTCTTCTTGTTCACTCTGTTGATGTGGTTGTTGTTGTTGGTCTTATTTCTGATGATGCGGTTGTTGTCTCTTTTGCTGTGTTGTTCCTGTTTGTTGTTCTTAGTTTCCTTATTTTTCTTCTTCTTCTTATACTACTGCTACTAATACTACTACTACTACTACTACTACTACTACTACTACTACTACTACTACTACTACTACTACTACTATTACTACTACTGTCTTCTTCTTCTTCTTTTTCTTCTTCTTCTTCTTCTTCTTCTTCTTCTTCTTCTTCTTCTTCTTCTTCTTCTTCTTCTTCTTCTCCTCCTCCTCCTTTTCGTCCTCCTCTCAGTACAGGTTGCTATACAGTAAGAGCGTTCGTCCTGATACCTGCAGGGCCCTGGAAGTGCGAACCCCGAATCGTCGAAAGTTGTCATTGCCACGGCCCTTGAATTTTATACAAAATGCATAGACTCACGATAGAACTGCGAAGCCTGGTTTTAAATGCCGTTGCTACACTCGCTCAAGCTACCTGCATTGATGTGTTTCAAATTCTCTGCGATAGTGTAGGCGGGTGTTTTATTCGAAATTTCACTACTCCGTCAGCATATCTTGTCAGTTGGATACCAAATACTTCCACACACACACGCACGCGCAGAAGAAAAAAAAAGATCCAAAAAGCTCATGTTAATGTTTGTCTGAATGAGTTCATGGCACTCAATCCGAGGCATACTCTCTTTCCCACCGCTTTGTTCTTCCTCTGTTTCCACCTCCCTTCCTGTTTCAAGCTTTGTTTACCTGACCTATATAAAATGAGATGCGGTTTTTTTATCAAGAGGTTCTTTTATTATGTTATCATGTAAACCGATTTACACAAGTGAGCCAGGATTCTGTCAGCTTTTTTAAGATGCGCGAGATGAGACAAGTCCCAGGAGGTTCGCAAGATCAGTCTTCGTCAATATCGATAGAGAACTGGGGGAGAGAGATTTAGAGAGAGAGAGAGAGAGAGAGAGAGAGAGAACTGTGTGTGATGGGGGGAGTCAAGGGTATCCTTGCGATGGCTTCCAATCTGTCCCTCATCAATATCGATAGTAAACTGGCAGAGCATAAGAGTGAATGTAATCAGGTGTAACCATCAGCCCACATCACTGAATAATTGAAAGTGTTCCATGACACACTCGACTGACTACAGAGTTGATCGCTGATTGAAATACATGTACATGTACAAGCGTGGTGCAGACTGCACCATCTCAAGGGTTCGGTGCCGCATCAAAATGCCCTCTGCACTAGGTTTGAGTTGGTGTCTGTAGAACAGGAACGGCTGAGAGTTATGACAGATATGGCATCTCCTTTCTGTCTATCTGTCTGTCTGTCTGTGTGTGTGTCTCTCTCTCTTCACTCCTTTCTCTTCTCTTCTCTCTCTCTCTCTCTCTCTCTCTCTCTCTCTCTCTCTCTCTTTTGCTCCCTCTCTGTCTTTTTAGTAAACCGCAGCAATCAGACTATAGCAGGTATTAGCACTCACATTCCTTCAGTTATTGTATTGTAGCACTTACTTTTCTATTTTAGCATCGCCATTGATTTGATGCCCTGTCCTGGGCATGCCGTTGGAATGGGCTTAGTAGTGGAGGAGGAGCTTGGTAGTTGAACGTTTAAATAATAAACACTCGGTGTGTTTTGTTCTTCTGATTCGGACCCTGTTTGTCCCTGACTTTGGTAAATATTGTATGAAGAGCCTCTGTCCCACCGTATGAAAGCACGGCTGTCGAGGTCCGTGCTTGAATTACCGCCCCTGTGGGCTTTGCGATATATACGACGCTAGCGGATAACATAACCAAGCCCCCTATATATGAATGTTCCCCATAGATATGAGGTTCTCTGATTGCTCAGTGGATTTGAAGTCTAGGATAGAGCTATGATTGGACGCCGGAGTTGATTCCCTTTCGTATCGTTTTATTTTGTGTTCTGAACCCCCGTTATCTCAAGTGGACCCTGTTTGTCCCTGACTTTGGTAAATATTGTATGAAGAGCCTCTGTCCCACCGTATGAAAGCACGGCTGTCGAGGTCCGTGCTTGAATTACCGCCCCTGTGGGCTTTGCGATATATACGACGCTAGCGGATAACATAACCAAGCCCCTTAGATATGAAGGTTCTCTGGTCGCTCAGTGGATCCGCAAGTCTAGGATACAGCTATGATTGGACAGCGAAGTGGATTCCCTTACACATCGTTTTGTGTTCTGAACCCCCGTTATCTCAAGGCGTCCACTCTCAGACAGGCCACAGAGTGCTGTATTCAGGCCGCGAGTGTGACCTGTTGTTTATGCGAGACACTACAAAAGACCATTGTATAGAAGTACTGCATTCTGTAAACTTTTGAGGGATGCCGTTTATTTATTTATTTTGTTTGTTTATTAATTTTTGTTTTGTTTTGTTTTCTTTGTTTGTCTCTGCATTACCGCTCTCTCTCTCTCTCTCTCTCTTTCTCTCTCTCTCTCTCTCTCTCTCTCTCTCTCTCTCTCTCTCTCTCTCTCTCTCTCTCTCTCTCTCTCTCTCTGTCTCTCTCTCTCTCTCTCTGTTTTTGTCTAGCAATCTTTCCCTCTCCTTAACCCGCCCCCTCTTTCTTTCTTCTTGTGTCTTTTTTTTTGTTGTTGTTGTTTAGTGTGCTTGTGTTGTGTGTGTTTTTTTTTCTCCATCTATGTCCCCTTCGTATAAACTAAAGCTAAGAAAGCTAGATCCTTTCCTGATATATTTACTATAAAATAAAACCAAATTTACATGTAGCTGAGGAGTAAACAAAAACTTGATCGTCAATGTTGAGGGGAAAGTTAAGCGTCACGGATGACGTTCGTGCCATAGCGTGACGAGATTTCATCATCGACTTCTCAAAGTGGAGAAAAGCGCAGTAAATTACAACCTTTGAGTTTTTTGGCTTGCCGTAGACTTCAACAATAACAGGGCATTATTTTACGCAAACTTTTGATTCAATGAAGATTATTGGCTGGCCAATCGATCCACAAATCATGTGCACACGCAGACCACGCAAGCGTAATTTCCAATTGTTGAACGTTTTATAAGTTTGTTTCAAGGAGTCAAAGCGGTCTCACTACTCCAGGCCTGTGAACGGGAAGTCTTGAGAGACCTAAAGAAAAGTTAACAATTCTCGTGGAAAAGAGCAATGTAGTCGTCTTGGTGACTTCCTTATCCGTGTGACACATCCGAGGCGGCCGTGTCCGAGTTTCTGTAGAGCGCGCGTGTTTGAATCCCAATTAGGCTTCCTTTCTGTCTGATGCTTTCGGTGTCAGTATAATATATAATTATGGTCGGCTGAGACAAATATCCAGATATCACTGCTGAGTGCTTTGTCTCTTTGTGACAGCATGTAGATTGGCATTAGTTAGTCTTAAGACCCTACCATTTGATTGTTGCTGACAATGACATTGTGAAACCCACACAAAAAAGAAACATGAAAACTAACATAAAAAAGCAAGAAACCTCCCATTTCTTTCTAGTTGGTACTCACCATCACGTAGGTAGAGTATGTAGCGCAGGGGCTTTTGAAGTGTCCGATCAAAAGGGAACCGTTTATTGGTTGTTTATTGCTCGGTTTCCGCTTTCTTTGCTTTGAGCTGTTTCCCTCCCTCCCTAGATCATGCCACGATCTTTACAAGATAGTCATTCACCTAACGCAACGGTTCTCAACGTGTGCTGGTTATCCTTGATGGTCTGATCACATAATACACTCAGAGCTGTGGGATATTATGGGTGTCCGTATTCAAGTGACGGGATATCAGACCGGGGTGCCTGGGATTTGGTCAGTGGCAATATACTGACACAGACCTGACTGACAAGAAAGAAATGGGCGCCGAGTCGGGCTCGAACCGAGGGCCCTCTGCGTTGCAATCATGTGCATTACCCCCAAGGCGTTCCCTTGGATATTCGTTCATCCCAGCGATCTACTTGGGTTTGATATCAATCTCTGCCTGATATCAGTCGCTCCACCGCTGTAACTGCTTTCTATAAGCCTTACCGTCGTCCCTGTAGTGATTGAACAGCGACGGAAGTAACAACGGACACGCCAAGATTCTGTAATGGCAATGATTGTGCTGGCGTCCTGCCCGTATCGTAGCAATTATAGTATGTATACTGTTCTGTGTAGCCATCGGGTTGCCGGCCCGTGATAACTATTGGCTTTTGGTTTTCTGTTGCACTAAAGTAGGATTGGGGTGTCTTGTCTTATAATGAGGTATCTTTATGGGATATCGTGTTTGTGGAGACCTTTGGTTGATTTTCATATCTCTAGATTAGGATTTTTGTTTCTGTCCGTATTTCCATCACGCAGATTCTCTCTCTCTCTCTCTCTCTCTCTCTCTCTCTCTCTCTCTCTCTCTCTCTCTCTCTCTCTCTCTCTCTCTCTCTCTCTCTCTCTCTCTCTCGCTCTCGCTCTCTCTCTCTCTCTCTCTGATCCAGTTGTCGTAACATAATATACTTTAAAAAAAAATACCTCGTCTTTTTCTTTGTAACAAAACCAGCCTAATAAGTCTTTAATGTTTTGTAAACTCGCCAATGGTTGAGGACATCTAAATAAACAAACACGTGGCACTAGCACTGTCTACCAAAATGAATCATTCTCCCTCCACTCGCTTCCAAAGACAACACTGTTTCCCACGCCGCAAACCAGGGGCCGCGTGGGACGACCGGTACTTGGTGCCAATGGGACCTAATTGTAGAGAGCGCAAATCGTTTCACCTTCCGGCAACGCGGAGATGAGATGCCATACGCGTAGATCTAATGGCGGCCATCTGGCCTCTAGCTCGCTTAAAATCTGTCCGTATCTTAATATCAAAGTCACCGTATGTCTTTGGTAATAGATTTTTCCTGACATCACCGCTGGATTTTGTGCATCTCCCGATACATGTGTCAATGTCACTCTTTGTTGCGTCTTTGTTAATAGATTTTTGTTACGTCATCGCTGAATTCGTAAATGGTGTTTTATTCATGTCACGGATACAGTGTAATTGGCTATTTTACCTAATGGATCAAATTTGTTTATTCTGATACATTTGTGGAATTTCGTAAGATGCACCACTTTTTTATCTCATTTTTTCTCCTTTTTATTTTTTATTGTTGTTGTTTTTGTTAGTTTGTTGTTGTTTTTCTGTCGTGTTATTGATAGAGAGGGACAGAGAGAAAAATGGAGAGATTTCACTTTCTAATGAAGAATAAGTTGTGACAGTCAGTGATAACATAAATTCATGTAATTTTTATGCAATGTTATTGACTGAAAAAGGGGGGGGGGGGAGTCCTGGGGGAACAAAATCGTCTTTTTCTTTGTAACAAAATCAGCCTAATAAGTCTTTAATGTTTTGTAAACTCGCCAATGGTTGAGGACATCTAAATAAAAAAACATGCGTCACTAGCACTGTCTACCAAAATGAATCAGTCTCCCTCCACTCGCTTCCAAAGACATCACTGTTTCCCACGCCGCAAACCAGGGGCCACGTGGGACGACCGGTACTTGGTGCCAATGGGACCTAATTGTAGAGAGCGCAAATTGTTTCACCTTCCGGTTAAGCGGTATTATATTGATGCCGTACGGGTAGATCTAATGGCGGCCATCTTGCCTCTAGCTCGCTTAAAATCTGTGCGTATCTTAATATAATATCAAAGTCACCGAATGTTACGTATTGGTAATAGATTTTTCCTTACATCTCTGCTGGAATTTGTACATCTCCTGATACACGTGTCAGGGTCACTCTTTGTTGCGTCTTTGTTCATAGATTTTTGTTACGTCATTGCTGAATTCGTAATAATTATGGTGTTTTATTCATGTCACGGATACAGCCCAATGCAATACCTGCACCCATGCGCCGTGCAGCAGCTGTAACTATGGACATGTATTTATCTGGTACTCTGGCTGCGTCCTGAGTAGGTTAGGGTCACTTCCTGCTTGGCACAATACGCATGATGCATGTGTGGCCTGCCTTGACCTGCTGACATTTACACTGTTTGGTGCAGCCGTGTCTCACCTGCTCAACGATGCCTTCTCTCTCTGCGCTCTGTCAGTATATTCATGTGTATGTATCCCTATCATTCAGAGTTATTCATTTTCCCACATCTTTTCATGGTGCCTACCCGTTTCTCTCTATAACGTTCGTTCTTTTATTTTTCCATATGTCCCCAACCCAAAACTAGAGAGAGAGAGAGAGAGAGAGAGAGAGAGAGAGAGAGAGAGGTCCGACTCTTATCTCTTCTTTCCTGGCTGTATTTTCTCTATCTTGTATCGGCACCTTCCCCAACACATACGCTTTCTTCCGCCTCTCCTTCCGCACTCTCCTTTCTTCCTCCCCTTTTCTGTTCCTGCACTCTCACCCCTGAAGAGGATCGCTGTCAGATAAGTCTGTGGAACTTGAATCACCTGAATCATCTGTGTCGGGGATCACAGAGCGAGACCAGAGACCTGACTGCCTTCAGGGCTTCAGGCTAGCAGGCCATCGGGCCAGAAACACGATCTGGGTTATCATCTGTACAGCCGTGCGGGGAGCCGGTCTCAATATCTACAGATCTTACTCAGATAGCTCTACGATCTAGATCGCACATCCTACTCATCCTAAATCCACACCAGAGAGGATGGGTTAACGTGAGGTTAAACTTACACTACAGCCTCGCGCCTCTTGTTTCTTTGTATTGATATGGCTTTGCATACGCTACGCCATGAAGTTGTTGGTAGAATGTTATTTCTCTTTCAATTTTAAATGTCTTAGCTTTTCAAGGAGGATCCTTTACGGCGACGGGTCACAGGTCTAAAGTCTAACATTTTTTCTGGCTGGCACAGATACAGCGCGGGGGTACCAGGGCTTCTGTTTCAGTCGGTCACATTATGCTGCCACTGCACGATCCAGGGAAGAGAAAAAAGGAAACATATTAATTTGCACGATAGTGGGATCGAAATGGGTACCTGCCGAACAAAAGCCCAACGCTCTACCAGTTAAGCCAGCTAGGCCCTCTTGTAGGCAATGAAGGACCGAGGTTGCCATTGTTATTCTCTAGGTTCTCAGATGAAGTGATTTGTGAGCTCTCTCTCTCTCTCTCTCTCTCTCTCTCTCTCTCTCTCTTTCTCTCCCCTTCTCTCTCCCTCTCTCTCTCTCTCTCTCTCCTTCTCTCTCTCTCACACACACACACTCACTGACTGTCTCTTTCACGTTCTTTTTCTATCTCTCTATAACGCCTAGCAAAAGTTATCGTGTACGATGTACCGTGCATCGTCCCAGGCCTGCCCTGAGCCTAGATCTCCTTATCACCGAGGAAGGTGTGGTGTCGTGGTGAGGTGCGCTCGGAACGGTAACCTGATCCTTTATAGACTATCTTCACTCTACACCTGCCAAATCTATTTCTATCGGTCGATACATTATGGTCATTTGTTTATTTTGCAGATTTCATAGCAGTTATGTTGGTTTGACTTATGTATATAAAATTGGTTTTGTTTTTTATTTCTTTCGTTCTCTGTCTTATTTTCTCTATCCTATCTCTTTGTCTCTCTCTCCCTCTCTCTCTATCTCTCTACCTCTCTCTTACTTTTTATATCTGTATATACCTCTCTCCCTCTCTTTTGCGGGGAGCGCGGTGGCTCAGGGGTAGAACATCGGCTGCCGACGCAAAAGGTGTAAGGAGTTATGGTATCCCCGCCCCATCTCGTGTGTCGCAGCACATAAAATTGTCAGACGTCAGTCTAGGGGCCCGTCCACAATATAGCATATATAGTGCTGATGTTGGACGTTAAACCAACTCAACTAACTAACCCTCTCTCTTGCTCTTCCTGTCTTACCCATGCTATCATCCAAATCCGATGCCTTTTTTTCCCCGTCCGAGTCGCACTTGCACTCCCAGCTGCTGTAACGAAATCCTAGCTGATACAGTTTCTATCTCTCAGTTAAAGCAGAGACTAGGCTATAAACTATTTCACAGTCTCTGGTTAAAGGGTCTGTGGACCTCGCGCGTTCTTCGTCAGCCCGAATGCACAAGTCACTCTGCGGTTCGCTGGTTTAATTGGTATGCCTGTCTATGTTTTGTTGTCATTTTTTTTCACGGGGTTGTGGAAACTAGAATTAGACTCTAGATCTAGACTGGTAGAGCTGTGTATGTTTTCAATACCTTGTAGATTGCGTGAGTGCAGCTGGGCGAGATGTCTTTTAATGTGTTGTTACCGTGAATCTTCATGAGCAACAGGATAACATTTGATAACAGGGAGTGTATACTAGATAAGGAAAGAGAGAGAGACAGAGAGAGAGAGAGAGAGAGAGAGAGAGAGAGAGAGAGAGAGAGAGAGGGAGGTGCATCGTTTTTTAACTAATGTAGTATCTTCTTCCATACACTAGTTGTCTACCGATATCCGTGAGTCAGTGCTCAGTCAGAGAGACAACTCACTATATAACTTATAAGAGATGCACTCTAGTTTATGTTTAAAGCCCACCATCTGTTGCAGGTGTTATACATGTACCCCGTACTAATGACTTAGTGAACACCGTATGAGTGTGAACATTAAGACTGATGTAGCATTCCAACATCATCAGAACTTACTCTTTCATTCTCTATCGGTTTGCCTGCATATCTCTCTCTCTCTCTCTCTCTCTCTCTCTCTCTCTCACTCTCACTCTCTCTCTCTCTCTTGTCTTTCTCTCTCCATCCATCACTCACTCACTATCTCTCTCTTTCCCCCCTCTCTCTCTCTCTATCTGCCCATCTCTGTCTATATGTGCCTCTTTGTCATCGACATGTGATCTATGAAAATCGAAAACCAATTTATATTACTTTAAACTTGTCACGGTTGGTTCGTTGCCTTTTTATAGTGCATCTATTACGACAGCCAAGTAGTCGAACACATTCTGACAGACACACCCGCACTCAATCACAAAATGGTACCTTCTGGTCTTTAGAGCATGGGCTGATATTTGAGATAGTCAAAATGGATATCGTCCACTCCGTGAAGATAATTCATGCGATATATCGGCATGGAGTCAAGTAATTTTACATGAACTATGAATGAAGGATGTTCCTTTACCAATTAAAATTCACATGCACGTAACAGGACTATCGAAATATTTCTTGTCGAGAGCTAACTGCAAAAAAAGACCTACGCACATAGATAGGTACAAGGGTTCTGCAGACTGATTTGGTGCATGGTCTGGGATAGGAGAGAATCATGGCGGTATCTCCGCAGTCTCTAGGTAGCAGCACGTAAATTGTAAGACGCTAGTCTTGGGACCCATCCGAGAAAAACGTATTGGGTCTATGAAAATATGGCAATACCCCACGCTGTCTCAGGGTAGCAGCACGTAATGTTGTGAGACGTTATTCTGGGGACCCGTCCGGGAGAAGGCCAGATGATGACGTTGGAAGTTAAGAAACCCAGAATATGAGCAACCAGCATGGTGGTTTTTGTCCATTCCGTGAACATAATTCATGCAACAGTTTGGCACGGCGCCACCGTGAGGATGTACAGTGTGGAAGTCATCAAGGTGGATATTGCATTGTGTCATCGCCTGTGTGGAACGGAGCCCGCATGGCCCGGCATGCTACTGTTACTCAAGCAATTAGTGCACGGGCCAGTCGGGTGTGAATTCCGTGCACGGGCCAGTCTCACACTCATGGCTTCCATATGCACGCGTTGAATGCCTTACGATAACGGAGCCCATGGCGAAAACGAAGACGATAGGTGAGGAAGTTGGGACAAGTGTCCAATCGTAGCACTTTCATATACTTAAGGAGCCAATGAGTGACCAGAAACCACAATACCTAAAGGACGTGTTTATGTCATACGTCATCATCATGTGAATCGCAAAGCCTTTAGTAACCGATGAAAGATGGATACAGCTAGATAAAATAGTGCTATATCTCCGAAGATAATCAGTCTAATTTGGTCTTGGTTCTTGTCTCTGCGCTATGCTGTGTGGTTGTATTATTAAAGCTCGAATTGTAGTTGGTGCTTTGCAATGGCTTGAAGCAGGCAGGAACTGATGATCGAAAATTGATTGCGCTTTGCTGTCGACATGTAGATCTATGCATCGGCACATAATGATCTTGCCTCTCAAAGAGAGCAAGGGTTATAGTACTTATACCAATAGACTACTACGCTCATGGCACACATTTTATCGACGCTTTAGGGATCCCAGTGAAGTTGACGTTCTCATATCCAGACAGAACTTGGTAGGAAAGGGCACCATCTTTGGCTAGAGTATGTAGTAAATGAACTATCAAGGTATAAAAATGCAAGAGGTTAAGCATTATCTGGCCACATGCTGTTTCGTTTGAATCTCCTGAAAATTGGAGTGCGCCTTAAGGAAAATGAAAGACCTCGACTGCGACAATTTGCTGACGTTGAACGGAAAGCAACAAAAATAACAAACCAACCCCGTTAATGTGTCCATGGACCTTTTGGTCTTGGTGTCGCCCTTGGCGTTGCCTCTGGTGAGCGACTGAGCGGCGCGCCCTCTTGTGGCGATAATTCCAACACTTTGCCCTGGTGTGTCCATGCTCCACCAAACTTGGTAGCCTGTTGCCCTCTGTGTAAACACTGGCCGACTGCGCCGATATTACATCTTGATGGTTCTCGCCTGGTTGTGGAGGCCAAGCGCGTTGAGGCGAGCTCTGATTGCTTCTACAGAACCAGCTAGCAGCCCCGATACAGTAGCTCGGATAGTGGTCAGGTCGCATGTCTTCTTTACTGATTTGGGCGGTGCAATTGTGATGTTTCTATCTTTTTTTCCAAGCATCTAATGTGTTATATTGATGTTTGTTATTTGTCTTTGGTTTGTTTGTTGTTGTTGTTCTTGTTGTTTGTTTGTTTTCAACCTTAGTATTATTTTCGTATGCTCTGTGAACTATAGGTAGTGTCTAATTTCATCCTAATTATCTGCATCGCCACAAACATCAGGCTGCCTTGTTTGCAGGTTCTGATTTCATAGTGTTCGTCAACAATTCTACTATGTCTCTTCGTCTCCCTGGCTGTTCATCTGTCTATCTAAATGTAAACAGTCTTCCACCGTGTACATGTTTGTACCTATCAAGTATCATCCTCCCCTGTGTGTATGTCTAAAAACTTCAGGTCAGAGAGAGCGCACGTCTCTTTGGTTTCTATCGACGTTGTGCCTGTCTATCTGTCTGTCTGTCTGTCTGCGAGCGATGTTTATACAGGTGTGTCTGCCAACTCCGCCACATCCAGTAAATGTTCCTGCTGATTGACCCCGCACTGAGGCTTGGGGGGCTGTCTGTCCGAGCCTGACTGACTGACCACTGTCGGAACACCTTGACCACCCACGCCCACCGGGCAGGGGGTAAAACGCTTTTTTGTTGTTGTTAACGCGAGACCAGCTGGTACTCTCGTGCTGTACATTTTAGCTTTCCGGGTTCCCTCGCGGTATTCCACGCGCTTCGTTTGTGTCCGTGTTTTAGCTTTTTACGTTACACTTTTTACAGGGTTGTTTGTATTTTGTTGATTTTTTGTTTTGTTTTGTTTTCTTATGTTTCTCTCTCTCTGTCTCTCTCTCTCTCTCTCTCTCTCTCTCTCTCTCTCTCTCTCTCTCTCTCTGTCTCTCTCTCTCTCTCTCTCTCTCTCTCTCTCTCTCTTTCAGTATTCCATATAGCCTTCTTTCTTTCACTTTCGGCTCTCTGTAGGTCTTTTGAATCATCTGCTTTCTTCCATACCCCCGTCCCCTTATTTAACCGTTAAAATGGCACACCTGATTGTCATATTTCAACCTCTAACTTGACATAGTAGTCACCACATACTCGCTTTACAGGCGTGAGGCGGAAATCACTGCCGGATTAGGGAGACCCATTCACTTATGATTTCCGGAACAGGTTTTTGAGATTTACTTTTCTTTTGGACTGACATTGATGACAGCTGGCTCTCACGGAATCTTATCCGCTGTTATCGTACCGTCTTCCCGGATTCCATAAGATGGGGTCGCGGGGTTTTTGTTTTGTTTTTGTAATTTTTTCTCTCTTTCATCGAATCTCTCACTTAAACCGTATCTTTCGCCATGTTACCTTAAGCTTTCTTAGGATCTGGTGCCAGTTGTGGGCTGAGATTTTTTTGCGACGAAGGCAATGGCTTTAGTACATCCGTTGTGAAATTATATTGTGTCCGTGGACTCCACAACATAAACCTTTTTTTTTTTTATTTACTTTTTTTTGCTTCGTTGTTTTTGTTGTTTTATTTTATTTTTTATTGGGGGGAGGGGGGTGTATCGGGGTTTTTTTCCACATTGTTCATATTTCAGAAGTGTATCGTAAAACCTGCTTTGCCACAGAGAGGAGTTTTAATCCAATTGAAGATGGGGTGGTGGCTGTAAGAGAAATGTCGGGGGAAAGTGTGCGTTTCTTTAAGCAATTACACAAATTAATAATGAAAAATTGTGTTTCTTCTGTTAGGTTCCAGGTGTGGAACAACTACTTTTGTGTATTTGAAACAAATATGATTTAATAATAATACTATTATTATCACATGTACTATGATGCCAAATTTCAATAATTTACAAATGCACCGTGTCACAGATTCAATAGGATGTGATCAATTCGTGGATAACATGCGCATGGAGTTTCATTGGTCCTCTAATTAAAGATTATCTTCGCATTTGAGATATATAAAATATAAACTCATCGCTAGTCTCAGTTTTCCCGTGAAATCAATTGTGCTGAGACTCCAGTCTGGCACTCCGTTTGTTTTTCCACGGCTCTTTGATAGAGTGTACTTAGACGAACTCCTATATTAAAATAAAGAGAGCAATTTAGTACAGCTAGATCGAGTATGATCAAACGTTTTCCTCTCGTGGATTTACCCCATGTGCTGCACACGAGTGCACCGATAAAGTTTATCTTTAACGGTTACATGTGGTAATTGGGTCACTGGAAAGCGAAACCAAAAGTAGATTACAACTGTACATATGTATGTACTTTTAACAGGAATCTTCCCACCGAGACCAAGAGACCAGAATTGAGGATAAATAATGAACTGAAAATCTCTATTATAAAAATTTCAATAACAAGGATTCTATATCACACCTTTACATCAACATTATTTTAAATAGATCTATATCTATTTCGTACTCAGAAGTGCAGTTACTTTTTTTTTTCATTTCTTTCGGATTTTTGTGTGGACCAAGGATATCGTGGAAATTGGATTTACCACAGCAGTGCATATTATACTTATATTTTTCGGGGATTATCATCATTGTGTGCACCAAAGATATCGTGGATATCTGATTTAGCATAGCAGTGCAGTTACTTTTATTTATCGGGGAATTATAATCCTGTGGACTGCCAGGACCAGGCTATAATGTGACCAGCTGAGACAGTACTCCAAGTCTTCCCGCACCGTCTCTGTGTGGCAGCACGTAAAATTTCCAGGCGTTAGTCCAAGGCCCCGACCACAATATAGCCTCTATAGTGCTGACTTTGGACGTTAGGCAACCAACTCGACTCAACTGCAGCCCGGATCAGGACCACACCAGGTGTGTCGCCTCCCACCATGTCCCGGTACAGTGGCGGCGCGTTCACCCCGGGCCCCCCTCTGGAGCGGCCGGCCAGCACGGGCATCTACCTGTCCATCTGGGAGAACAGGATGCACGAGCTCGTGGTAAGCAGGGGCGCTAGCGACAACCTCGGACAGCAGCAGCATCTTCAAAATAGAAGAAAAATTTAGTCTCATAGCACAGCATCCTATGAAATCGTACTATTTTTGGTGTTGCTTTCTATTTAATTTTTCCTCTGCGCGTTTTATTGTTGATGTTGTTTTAATCTCTAACAGAAACTCGTGTCTCATTACGTTTAGTCTGTTATATATGCTTAAAACAAAACAAAAAGTCGAAAAAAAAAATCAATAAAGCAGCCACAAACAACAACAACAACAAAAAATGAAGAGTGACGAATATAAACTATGAGTGTCACTAAATATTAACTACATTTTATGTTACACCGTCTCGATTTTACAGAGGGTTCGGGTTGGGGTGCGTTTGTTTGTTTTTTGTTGTTGTTGTTGTTATTGTTGTTGTTGTTGTTGTTGTTGTTGTTGTTGTTTTGTATCGTTTTTTGTCCCCCTAATGAGCCTCAAAGCAATAATTAGTTACGTAAGATATACATGTCTTTAAATGAAAATTGTTTCTTTGATAATGCGATGGAGTGTAAGTTCTCGGGTATAAAGGTTGTCAATTTTGGTTTCAAACTTTTTTAAGAAGCCACGTTTTTCTCCAATCCAATGAGTAGGTGTATGAGCTGCCCAGATCTAGTTAAGGGATGATGATTTTTCCCAAAGTGCCAATGTGCATCTCAAGATATCCTCCCATAATCCTCGCTAAGCATGCCTGGTGTGCTTGTTTCTGCTCGCTAACGATCCCAGGCTGCCAGCAGCGTGTACCTCGCTAGTGATTCCCCCTCCACCACTACTCTTTCTATATCTCTATCTCTTCCATTTTGTCTCTTTTCCTCCCTCTCTCGCTCTCTTTCTCTTTCTATATTTCTCCCTCTCCCTCTCCCCCCTAGCCCTCCATGCCCTCGAGTGACCATTATCTGCTTAGAACTTCCCGTTGACCCGATCAGCCCCGGGATTAGCTGACCACACGTAAACATTGATTGCTTGACTTAATGCACAACGCACGCCTGTCTCAGCCCTGAACATATCAGGTTATTGGGGGCGCCTGTGGTCGGTCAATCAGTTCGTGCTCTAGCTGAAAGCGCCAGGTCCACGGTTCGAATCTCAGCTAGTGCCTTCATCTCCATTAAACACTAGAGGAAGCCACAGTGGACTTTTTACAGCTTATTAAAAGTTACAACTTTAAGTATTTGGAGGAAGGCGGGAATTTCGGTCACTGTAAAGCGTGCGGGTTCTAATTAGAGAATCCTGGGTTCAAATTGTGATCAGGATGCCTATGTGTTCTACTGGTTGGGTCGGTCTCAGTATGTAACTAATTGAAACAAATCTGGAGGAAAAAAAATATTTCCTGTCCCTATATAGTATAAGGTATCACTTTAAAGATGTTAGAAATTTAGTTGTTCTGGAGACTAGTTGTGTTAACCATAGAATTCCTCCTTAGCAAACCAAAATACTCAAAACTATGAGAGACTCCACTTTTCCCAACCACAGATTACACTTAATAGATCGTGTCCGCCCTACGCATCACCTGGAGTATTACAGGCAACAGTTCATCGTATCTAGTGCCAGAAAGAAGAGCACTGTAGAGAAAATCTGAAGATTATGCCCTGTTGTCTTAATACATCTTAGTCTTGAAAGTTGTTGTTTTTTAATCAAAGAAATTCAGGTGGCGGATCAGAAAACGTCTTTTCCTGGAAGGACATGGATACGTCAACCTTAAACGTCGCATTAATATCACAAAGCCTGTGTTTATGACACTCGCCCACACATTCAATCACCTCTGACTGTGACTGCCGAATGCAGGATCTAGATCTAACCTCTTAAGAAGCTTCGGTCTGCTCTGATTCCCTGCTCATCCCATGGTGCTGGGTAGCAAAGAATGGCAAGCCCAACGGCCCATGCGATTGGCTTCACCCACCCACGCCTCCTGCAGGCTTACGGAGCGCGGGCTAGCTCAGTCGGTCGGTAGAGGACGATGATATTAACCGGGAGGTCCCAAGTTTCAATCCCGACCGCTTTTTTCTTTTTCTTACTTGTTGGTTCTATGGTCAATATTGTAAATGCGGCTGATATCTGAATCACCCGACTTGTTTATGTAAAATTGTCAGCTGTTTGTCTCTTAGAACCCTTCAACAATAATTATAGCCTAGTTGCTGACGCTGGGCCATAAGATATCCCCCCCCCCTTTTGCTGTCGCATTCTTTCTCGTTCTATCTTTCTCCCTCTCCCTCCATGCCCTCGAGTGACCATTTTATCTGCTTAGAACTTCCCGTTGACCCGATCAGCCCCGGGATTAGCTGACCACACGTAAACATTGATTGCTTGACTTAATGCACAATGCACGCCTGTCTCAGCCCTCAACATCAGCAGGTTATGGGGGCGCCCGTGGTCAGTCAATCAGTTCATGTTCTAGCTGAAAGCTGCAGGTCCGCGGTTCGAATCTCAGCTAGTGCCTTCATCTCCGTTTTACACTAGAGGAAGCCACAGTGGACTTTTTACAGCTTATTAAAAGTTACAACTTTAAGTCTTTGGAGGAAGGCGGGAGCTTTGGTCACTATAAAGCGTGCGAGTTCTAATTAGAGAATCCTGGGTTCAAATTGTGATCAGGATGCCTGTGTGTTCTACTAGTTGGGTCGGTCTCAGTATGTAACTAATTGAAACAAACCTGGACAAAAAATCTTGCCTGTCCCTATAAGGTATCACTTAAAAGTTGTTAGATATCAGTTTTGAGACTAGTCGTGGTAACTATAGTCTCCCTCCTTAGCAACCCAGAAGACTCAAAACTATGAGAGACTCCGATTTGCCCAATCAGAGATGACACTCAATAGATCGCGTCCGCCCAATGCCTCACCTGGAGTATTACAGGCAGCAGTTTGGAGTACATCGGACCTAGCGCCAGAAAGAAGACTACTGTAAACAAAAATCTGAAGATTATGCACTGCTATTTAATTAAAGCTCAATTCTTGACAATTGAACCAGTATGATTGTGAACAACCAACTTTTTTATTTTTATCATAGAAATTCAGATGCAGATCTGAAAAACGTCTTTTCCTGGAAGGATACGGTTACGTCAACCATGAACGTCGCATTAATATCACAAAGCCTGTGTTTATGACACTCGCCCACACATTCAATCACCTCTCACTGTGACTGCCGAAGGCAGGGTCTAGATCTAACCTCTTAAGAAGCTTCGGTCTGCTCTGATTCCCTGCTCATCCCGTGGTGCTGGGTGGCAAAGACTGGCAAGCCCAACAGCCCAGGCGATTGGCTCCACCCGCCCACCTACCTCTTAATCACTATCAGGAAGGCCCAGACTGACTTATGCCCCTCTTCAATCCGTGATATTTGGGAGACACGCCATTGATATGCCCGTCGAAAACTGCCAACCTTACGCTGAAAATGTGTATGCTTTGTAGTAAGCATTTCCATCGCGTCTTATTGGCTAGAATTGTACAGTTTAATTGCTGTTAGTTTGGCAGCACAGAAGATCGATATCTGATGTGCAAGGCCTGTTTGCCCTATCATGAGCAGCAGCATCTGTCTCGATCCAAGACTGTCCAAATTGATCTGAATGGAGAGGCTCTATCATAGTTCTTAAAACACTGTATGCACGTACTTGGATGATCTAAGTAACTTACAACTTAGTTGTGAGGAAACAGCAATTCATATTTTGTCGATAGAATCTTATCACATTATGTGTTTGTTGTTGTTTTTGTTGTTGTTTTGTTTTTTGTTTTGTTTTTTGTTTGTTTGTTTTTCTTGTTGTTTTATTTGTTGTTGTTTTAAACGCGACAGTTTTGTGGTATGAGAGGTACCGCACCGTTTTCTTTTGGTGTAAATGAGGTTGCCATGTTCGGCTTCTATTTGTATCATTGTGGCTTGTCCTAGGACTCGGAAAAATGTTTATGAGCAAAGCGTTTTCTATTCTGTTTAGGGTTTGGAAGGAGGATGGGTAACGTGAGGGAAACATAATTGTGATTGTTTGCAATCCACTTTGTCAGTGCGACCATGGCGATGGTGTCATCAACACGATCAGGGCCAAACTTCAAGAACTGAATTATTGAAAGTGACGTCTACGCAAAAAAAAAGAAACTCTGTGCAGGGCCACAGAAACGGATGGGAGATAAGTGTGGATTATTCGATAACTTCTTTGCGAATAGTTGCCCGTTTCTCACCTAACTACAGAAAAAGCAAAATATTCCCAGTATGTGAGTAAATGTATAATTATAACAAATGCGCCGTGAAAGTGAAAGCGTCGTTGTTTGTAACGAGACCTCCTGCTGGCGCGATTTTCTCTAATCAATGTTGCCACCTGAAGCAATTTGAAACAAAGGTTTGGGTACCACATGCCATCAATCATCCCTGGCCCCTACGGCTCAGTCTTTGTGATATTCCCGGCCGAGGAGCGAGATGGTTCAGTTGGTAGGGAATATGTATAGCCTATATAGTGCTGACGTTGGACGTTAAACCAACTCATCTAAACTCAGTTGGTAGGGCGCACATCTTTTTATTGGAATGTTCCGAGCTTTAATTCCAATCAGCTGTATGCTTACCTACTTGCTATGTTCTATCTGTATCAGTATTTTCACGGTGTTAGTATAATGTGACCAGCTAAGGTAGGGATAATATTGCGGTATTCTTAAAAGCACTTAACAAGTGATCTGCGCATGCGCACTTACATCTCAGGGGAACGCACATGAATAATTATTATTAGGGCGACAGAATTATGTCTCTGTTTGCAGCACGTGAAAATTTGTCAAACTCCTCGCCGTATTGATCCTCCCTTAACAACGCCAGGCAGGGGGTAAAAACCTTTTTTTTTTTTCACCTCCAAAGAAGAACAACAAAAAGCCTAAGAAATGTAGGTACCGCACCCCACAAAGGCAACGACTTGGTACTTAGCATCCCATGTTCTGTTCAGTGTTGACATGTCACGTGGAACTCGATAACAACGGCACTCGATCAGCGGGCAGACTTGACCCGGTTTGGTTTTCTGACGATTACATTTACCAGAAAATCTCTGTAGTAACGCTGTGAAAAGCCTTTTTGGCGCGGCCCCCCTAGATTTCTAGGTCAAACAGGACGTGTAATCACCTGAAAATTGTATGAGACGCACGCGCTAATTGCCTCAACTCAAAGCAAGATGACTCTGGGGTTTGTCTTAAGTGATGGATGGCTGGAGGTTTATAGGTTAGAAAGTAGAGAGAGGGCGGATTGTTGAGTCATATTGGGACATAGATATAGCTGTCTCCGAAGGTTTTTTGTTCGTTTGTTCGTTTATTCACTGTTTATTTATTGTCTCTCTCTCTCTATCTCTCTCTCTCTCTCTCTCTCTCTC